>CM035196.1:3585258-3606920 GCA_020233015.1 Callinectes sapidus | reverse complement strand
CACACACACACACACACACACACACACACACACACTAGATAGATAAATACAAATTCTGACTAAGGGGATTCTAAGACTTCAAGCTTGAAAACCCAGCCAATCCTAAACAGCAAATAGTCAGGCCAACAGCACGAGGGAATGATTTCCATACCAGTGTAGGAACATTTCCGTTGGTGTGTGTACAAAGTAGTACGAGCTATGGAACACCGACCTCTGCATTGTACATGAGTTCCATGGCAGCAGTGGTGCTATTACTGTGCACCAGGAAGTTTATTCACTTTTTGTCTGCGGAAGAGAACAACGGAACTATCATGAAAGCTTAAAAACAAATGAAAAATAGATGAGCGCCTCTCCAGTGTTAGCTGTCCCCCTCCCCCGCCCATCCTCCACACGCATACATACACGTCTGTGGCCCTCCCGTCTGTGGGGTGGCCTGGTCCCCTGAGAGTGGCGGCCAGGGAGCGGGCCTCGGGAAGTGCGGGCGGCAAGCGAGGTGAAGGCTCAGTGTTGCAGCGGCTGACCTGTTGCTCTGACGGTCGCTCACACTCCTCTCACTCTCGCCGCCTCAGTCACGCATCCGACCCTGGCGCTAACCCTCCCCGGCCGCGGTGTGTCCCGCCACAGACGTAACTGACCATTCCCGCGACCTGAAGCGTCTGTGTCTCCACCACGGTAAATGATATGGGGATGAGACCACGTGGAGCACGCGCGTTGTCTTATCTATTGCAGGACTTTCATTCGCATAATTTTGAGATTTTTAACATAGACATTTTATTGTAAACCACCTACAAAGTGGTGGAAAGATTAATTTATTATGGTGGTCAATAAAACAAAGGCTGACAAGAGTGGGGAGTCAATAGCGAGGGTCCCACGGAAAGCATCAGCTGCGGCGTCGCACCTGACCTTCGGTAAGTATGAATGAATGTGTATCGGCGGCTGCTGGGTAAGCGGGAAGCTGTCTGTGGCAGCTCAGTAGTATTGTGTCATGACAGTGGATCTTGTTTGCTTTTTTTTGTGGATTATGGAGCTTATTTCTCAGTTGTGATTCCTGGTGACGTGAGAGTAGGAGTTACGGGCCCTCCTATATGCGATGAGTGATGATATACGAGAATATATATATATATATATATATATATATATATATATATATATATATATATATATATATATATATATATATATATATATATATATACCATGTTTGTTCATTGATCTATTTATTAATTTATTTTTCATTCCTTTATTAAGAATATGGTTTAGTAATATGAAAAGAGCGAGGAACCTTGGCAGCTTTATGTATCCTCGGTAATGTGATCGCAAGCCTTTTGTGTACGAAGAGGGAGGAACACAAAACTCTTGTCAGGTTTAAAGGGGTAAAAATGAATAGTTGAGAAAAAAACCGAAAAAGTCAAAAGATCGGGTATTAAAACTTGCCCCTTCCACGCAACATAATGAAGGGTTAGTGTGACGCCACCAAATGAGGCACACACGCTTCCACATATGATGAAGGACGATGATTTTTCTCTTTGCTCACACACAGCGAGGGTGACAGCCATGCTCCTACATTAACTCATCCAGTGCACACTGCAAAGACCCTCGACTGAGTCACCGTGACTCTGCTGCACTGAAGGAAGAACATGCTATGTCGCAGTTTCTCCTGTTGCTGCCTTCCTGATCTTTAAACCCGCCATCACAGCTGAATCAGGAAAAATATACTTGAATTTTTCACTCCCAGCCGTATCTTTACTTTACTCTCCCGAGGGAGGCTCGACTAACATTCCCGTGCATATTTCCTCTGGGGTTTGCCCTTAATATTAATTTGCTCGAAGTTTTCATATATCTTGACTTACATAATCACATTCGGTAAAAAATCATGAAAATATTTTCTCCGTCATATTTTCCTTGTAGAAATATAGCGGTCAGCAACTTCGCTCTGTTGGGAAAAGGACCTTAAGTCGATTCCTAGGTCGTCACATTGGTGCTGGCCACCACTTCTTTATAAGCAGTCTGAATAATGTAGCATCAATTGTAGGCATATATGGTCATCAATAAGGGTGTGCGTCCCACACACACACACACACACACACACACACACACACACACACACACACACACTTATTGCACCACCATATGACACCTGTTCAGCTAGTGCCCTCCATGCCAGCTTTGTAGGTGACATGGTTCCTTTTAGCTTCCAAGTGCTGATACAGACACTTGGGATGTAACAAAACAGCAATTTATGCTATAAAGGTTAAGAAAAATTATCTTATGGTTCTATATTTAAATCTACCGCCACCATCACTACCACCACTACATACACAGATCGAAATGCCAGCTAACATTATTTCTTCCTGGATCTTGCGTATATCCACACAAGACGCCGAGCTGTTAATGCACATTTGGCACGCAAAATAAAGGTTCTGAAGAAATCTCACACTCAAAAGCCGTCGTTTCTACCCAACACTTTTCGTTACTGATATAAACAATGTAACTAGTAGTTGTGGTGAAGCTATGTTACGGGTCACGGTGCCTTGTGGAGAGTGTATATCAAACACCCACATAAAGATTACCGAACTTTCATTGTTGGCAAGATGATTGTGCAGTCTAGCGAATGTAAGCTGGAAGAGAAGACTGTGTTCTGATATTACGTAGTTATCGGAGAAATGCTGCGCTGGCGAGCTCTGTGTTATGGCGGCGAGCATGCAAGAAACATATTTCCTTTTCTTCTGCACCGGAATGTATATTAAAAATATCCCTGATTCTGAAGCTATGGTTCCACCAGTAACATGCAGACGCCGCCACACAAATGATACGGAGTTTAGAGCCATTGTAGAATAAGGTTTACAATGATTGAAATCTTACACTGTGTAACATTTACTGCTGAACATTATTAACTTTGGCAAAATTATTCTGTCGAAATATCATTATTACAAAGACGATCATTCTATGCAAAATATTTTCTGGCTAGCATATATGAATGGATGGAAGTTCCGTGGATTAAAAATATGTAGCTTGGGCAGGATAAAAGAACACCTTCCCTGGAGCCCTTCTTCCGATCCCCACCACTGTTCTACCCTTTCATCTGTAGCACCAGTCCCTCTGGTTGTGAGAGTCGCCATTCCCTCCCCTCCATCCACTACATATGCAGCAATACAATGGACCGGTTCACTTTCAAGGCACCATTAGCTCTCGCCTCAATTATCTCTGTGTTGCATCCACTGCATGACTCCACAAGGCATGCATGTCTTTCTGGACTAATGAACTGCCCCTCACGATAATAATGAACATGTGATGTCGGTTGACTCTCCAGGCCTGTTTTCTTTTCTTCTCTTTTCTTCTCTCTCTCTCTCTCTCTCTCTCTCTCTCTCTCTCTCTCTCTCTCTCTCTCTCTCTCTCTCTCTCTTCAGGTTAGTTTGCAGGCTGTGACGCAAACAATAACTCAGTAAACTAACATGCCCTGAATACCTGACAAAGCCTGTCCATCCCGCTCACACCATTTTTCTTGCTCAGCTCACCTCCAGCCTGACATCAAGCCAACTTACACTTTATATCCCATTCCCCCCACCTCTCCCGTCAAACCATCACCGTCCCGCCCGTACTAATAACTACCTTCCCATAGTCCACTCAGCAGCCCGCAGGCCAGTCAGCGCTGTGACAACACACACTAATGAAATTTGGAGGGGCGGGTGGTGGCAGGTGCTCAGTGTCAATAGGACTGTCATTCCTGCTCAGCGGCCTCTACTAAGAACGTACCAAATTTTTCTTTTCTTTTTACTTATCTTCAACAACATCGTCTTATCAGATATATTTATTTTGGGTAATATAACAGTATACTCACCTCACTATCTTTCAAACGCCGTTCATTTGTGGACAAAATATATTTAAAAAAACATGATCTACACAACGAAGCGAAGAGCAGAGAAATTGATGAACGTAACCTAACTTAACCTAATCGCATGGAAGTCCTCAAGTTACTCCAGTACTGTTCTTTCCTTTCCAAACCTTGGTAATATTTTCAATGACATTCATACCACTAAAATGTACTTAAACGCAGGGGAAAGCGAAACCGCCTCACTGTCACATGTGCGTACACCTGGAGGAGTAACGGCTGCGTGAAATGTATTCTAAAACGCTTCTATACATCACTTCCACAATATAAAAAATAGCTCTAGTTGAAGTTTTATGGTTTTTGAGAATGTATTTTTTTTAATGATATTAGTGATAGATCTAAAATATCAATGGACTATAATCTGGAAACCTCTCTTAAAAACCTGCTTCATGATCTCTGGAACCTCTGAAAATAGCCGCGGTGAGAAAACAAGGTGTTCCAGAATAAGATCTCTTACGTAACAAGTCTTACGGACACCACACCTTGAACGCGGCCACAAAAAGGTACTCGTTTTCCTTTACTGTACCATTACCTTTACCGTTAAAACGAGGCTCTCCACTAACGGCTAGACACTTTTGCCAGCCTCACCAAAACGACCAGCATCGATAAACTCACTTTCTGATCTAGAATTTAAAAGATATTTTCCGAAACGATGCTTTTCTTTGATCTTCCATAAAAATAAGGTAGTTTTGTAGTAACAGGAAATCGTCTATTAGAAAAATATAAAAAAGCGGAATATCTGGACTTAGAAAAAGGATGGAGGAAGTAGGACGAGTGAAAAGAGATGTTGTACAGAGGAAAGGGAGGAAGATGAATAAAAAGAGCAGGGAAGATAGAGGAAGAAGTGGACAGGATAAAAAAAAAGAAACAGATAGAGAATGGGCGAGGCAGGATGGAGGGGGAAGGAGGGAGAGTCCTGAAGTAGGAAAGTGGTGTAGGAAGGTGGTGTTTTTACGATAGGATTAAGGAAGATAGATCCGAGTGAGCCCCTACGGTCCCCAGGCCACACCCAGCACACAGCCATGGCCCGCCACACCTTGCCACACTGCCACACTGCCACACAAGGCAACCACGTGGGGGAAGCCAGGGGAATAATGAACCCCGCACCTGAATTTCAATACACACACACGCACACACACACACACACACACACACACACACACACACACACACACACACACACACACACACACACACACACACACACACTACTGAGTCATTTCAGAACCACACACAACCACGCACATCTGAGCTACATTATGATAACGCAAATGCACTCAGCCACTCTTTACTTGGTCATCTCCTAATTACACGCACACGCACGAGTCTTTTTACTTTTTTAAAAATATTTTGGTGGGTAAACAATTTTCTAACTCACGCACAAGTATTTGACCAATTAAAAGTGTGTGTCCTCGCTTGCAGACTACAATGAATGGTAAAAAAAAAAAAATTAAGTTCTGCATATTTTTTCAAGGACAGAATCTGATTATGTGGTCCACCATTAACAAAAAATTAAAACCAACACTGGTAAAAAGAAAAGATATCATGAAAATTAAGTTCTCGCATGTGTTGATAAAAGAAGTTATGTTTTTATCTCATTTCCTTACTTTTAGTCAGGTACACGTGCATTAGTACATATTTTCAAATGTCTAACATCAACATTTTTTCACATGATATTTCTGATACAATGAAATATCTAATCTTGTCTTTATCAGCTGTGATACTTAACCATGCTTTCATTCTCCTCTCCCTCACTGAACACCTCTCCAAGTCACGTTCATCTCGCACCTAACGCAATTCTCACGCGTTTCTCCTTGAGTGGTGCACTTTCATTAACCTTCTCTTCCCAATGGCTCTCGCTCCCACGCTACAACAACGCAACACTCACACTTCTTTTCTCGTTCCTTTCTACTTTATTATTACTTCCTCGAGGCATGCGTCTAACCTTCCCTTTTCCACAGCGGTTAAACGGGAACTGTAAAACTATTGACAAGAACTCAGATTTCCCGGAAGCTGTTGAATTGTGTGAGTAGGAGAATTCAAGGGGACTTCTTGTTTCGCTACTATACAGTTGTACCTTTTCAACCAATAACGAGTACCGAACACGACCAGACTTATTACTATTCTTTTTCTTTAAGTTGCTTAGTCTTTTTCTTTAATGGTGTAAGAATATTAAAGGGATAAAAGTAAGCTTCTCCTCCCTTCGCCTTTCCCTTCTTTTTGTTCCCCTTCTTACGGTTCTCATTCTTTTCCTTTGATTTTTCTCTCTTTCCTATCCTCTTTTCCCATTCTTTCTCTACTTCTTCCTCTTCCCATTCGTCCCTTTTTCCTTATCATATACCTCCCTCTTCCTTCCTTCCTTCCTTCCTTCATTCCTTCCTTTCATCCTTCCTCCACCTCCGTCAAGATTATGGTGTTCGGTGTGGGGCAAAACGCTGGGCAGAAGGCACTAAGGTAGGCAAGTAGCTGAGATGTGTAGGTGGTGGTGGAGGACCGGGTGAGGCTGCACAAAACAAAGCAGTGGAATATAAATTGGGAGCGATCAAATAAACTGGTTTGTGTAGGTAGGTGAACTGGAAAGACATAAATATCGGAGAATTTTTGAGAGGGAGAAAATGTGCAAATGTGGGAAGAGAAAATAGGGTGAAATGGAGTACTGAAACTTGTTACTGGAGGAGGAGGAGAAAGAGAAAGAGAAAGAAAAAGAGAAGGAGAAAGAGAAGGAGAAAGAGATAAAAAGAAGAAAAAGGAGAAAGAAAAAAAAGAAGAAAAAGAAGAAGAGAAGGAGGAGTAGCATCATCAACAGCGGTAACCAAAGTAATAGTAGCAACAGTAAAAGCAACGACAAATAGGTACAAACAGCGAAGCAATCTAATTCCATATTTTATCATTACAAGTAACGTCCGAGACAAGACAAGACATTGCACACTATCCACAAAACTTGCTCAAACACACAACATTCGTGGGGTATAGACATAAGAAAATCCACCACCACTGCAAAAGACAATACCACTACTTGTTTACGTTTACTGAAGGGAAGAATGACTTGATAATCTGCTTAATGGAGTGGAACAGAGGGGGGGGGGAATCGAGGATGCTAGTGAGGGGGAGGTGGTGGGGTCGAGTACTGTCCCTGCTTCATCTTTCACGATGTGGTATGTGTGTGTGGAGAGAGAGAGAGAGAGAGAGAGAGAGAGAGAGAGAGAGAGAGAGAGAGAGAGAGAGAGAGAGAGAGAGAGAGAGAGAGAGAGAGAGAGAGAGAGAGAGAGAGAGAGAGAGAGAGAGAAAGAGAGAGAGAGAGAATAATTCATTGGGGTTCCCTAAGGTGGGCCAGTTAAATAATAGAATAGTCTTCCCCCTTCCTTCTTGTTTGGTCACGGCTTCTCTCGTAATAAACTCTACGGCGAAGGTTAATCAGATTTCACATACATGACGCAGGGAACGGAAGAACACACACAAAAGAACAAAAAGAAAGTATTTATACAACTTTAATAATACAAGAAGAAAAGAAAGGAAAAGAGTAAGCAACAGTATAGGCTTGTTAATCCTAATAAAGCTGTAAACATGTGGAACTAAAAAAAGAAATATTATACCTACATAGTAAAAGGCATTTTCAAATACAGCTACATCCACCTTTTGATTACACCACTCCAGATACCTACACACCCACAAATCCAACACACACACACACACACACACACACACACACACACACACACACTGGCGGTCTCTTTCACTTCACCAAGCCTCAATTTTCTCTCCCTTATCACAAACCACACACGCACTTCCACCCTCCTGCTCTGGCTTCTGTTAACACCGTCTCGCCATGCATCACTCCATGACGCCCACCTCTTTCTCATCTCTCTGCTCTTCCTTCTTTCTCGTCACGACTTCCTCCCTTAGTGCGTCTTCATCCTCACGTCTTCTTCCTCTTCTTCAGTCACCCCCGGACACTGAATTATTGAAGTGTGGAGCCAGCGTGGAGTATTATCATCATCCATCGCTTGTTAAATCTCGATCAAAACACTTATCCACACTCAACTTACTCCCTAATTGGAATATAGCGCTTTCATCAATATCTTAGGATGTGGGGCTAAAGTTTGAATTTACTACCCACTCGAGGGAAATAAAGTACGGGGATACGATGACTCTCGAAATATATGCTTATTGGTGAGATGATGGGGGAGGTAAGCATATAGGTAAGTGGGTAAGTAGGTAAGTACGTAGGTGTAAGTTAAGAGGCTTAGTAAAGTTGTAGGTTATGTAATCGTTTCTCTGTCTTTTAACTACTATTTTCATTTGATTGTTTGTTTGTCTGTCTTTCTGTACGATGTAAGTTTCTTTAAGTATTTTTTTTGTCGTTTTATATCCTTCCCTTCTCTTTCATTCATTTAACTTCGTTCTTCGCTGCTCTCTTCTCTGTCTCATTTACATATGTCCTTATTCCCTTTTTAATCTAATTCTCTCTCTCTCTCTCTCTCTCTCTCTCTCTCTCTCTCTCTCTCTCTCTCTCTCTCTCTCTCTCTCTCTGTCATACATCTTCACAGACTCACTCAATTTCTGCAGCAATCTCGTGTAGCCGTGGTATTCTGTATCCCAAACACCACAAAACGGACGCAACCTTCTCTGCTGGTCTCTCGTCCCCGTGGCCTCGTTTTCACCTGAACGTTAGGCAGCGAATTGCAGATTAGCGCACAATTGCCAGCCTTCCCACCTCGTATTTCAGGGCAGCTTCTATTATTGCCTCCCTACGTTCTCCCTCCGAATTCTATATTATTTTGCCAAAGGGATTCCAAACAAGGGATATTAAAGAAGAGGAAATATTGTTGTACTTTGGTGTAATCTGTGTTTGTGATTGTTGGTTGGTAGACGTAGTAGCGTATTGTGTATTGTATTTGATGTACGTGCAGTATGGTTATAAAGACGGTGGTTTGGTTGTATACTGATTCCTCTCTGTGTTTGTGTGTGCACGATGATGAATTAATGGATTACTGAAGAGGAAAGTGTGCGAGTCTTTGAGGAGAACAATGCGCGAATGACGTTAAAAGGCGCTGCAATTGTTTGAAAGGAAGGACATGTTACAGAGACACGGAGAGAGAGAGAGACAGACAGGGGGGGCGGAGGAGGATAACTAAGCAGCATCATTCCTATATCGTCAGGATCACAAAATGTCTCCCTTCTATCCTCTCTCTATCTTCTTTCGTATATCCTCTTCTCTCTCTATCTCCCCTCTATCTCTCTCTCTCTCTCTCTCTCTCTCTCTCTCTCTCTCTCTCTCTCTCTCTCTCTCTCTCTCTCTCTCTCTCTCTCTCTCTCTCTCTCTCTCGTACAAATAAGGAAATATTAAAAGCGTGAGAGTTTCAGATCCAGTTTCCAGTTTCCGTCAAGCATCAGTGAGGGTGAGGAGGGGGTGTCTTGGGGGGGGGGCGGGGCGAGTGTAGCGGGGAAGGAGGTGGGGGGGATGTCGCACGGCGGGTATCGTGGGTGGTGGTGAGCGGGATCGTGCAACTACTGTTATCACTCTTGCGCCGTGATGAGGACTTGGCTCGGATTCTGACGCGGGGGAGAGTGATGAAATACTCGTGCAAGGAATATTCTTTACAACATTTCTTTACATTGTAGATTTTTATTGAATTGCATTTTTTTCCTTTGTGAAGCTAGTGATGTATGACCGAACAATAATGACAAAAGTGAGTGCAGAATATAAGTAATGTTGATATGTATATAAAAACACAAGTCAGTGAAGGAGGGAGGGAGGGAGGGAGGGAGGGAGGGAGGGAGGGAGGGAGGGAGGGAAGGAGGGAGGGAAGGACGAGAGAAGGAGGGAGGGAGGGAGGGAGGGAGGGAGAGAAGCGGACATGATGAAAGATACCTCAAAGGTTTACACGAGTTGTTGAATGGCTGAGCAAACACACACACACACACACACACACACACACACACACACACACACACACACACACACACACACACACTCTCTCTCTCTCTCTCTCTCTCTCTCAGCCAGAAAATCTCACATCCGGTTAGCCAGCCAGCCATCCAGTCAACCAGTCAGTGTGTTAGTGAGTCAGTAGCCCAGAAAACAAGCCGGTCTTCTTGTCAATCCGTTCATCCGTTCATCCAATCACTCCAACAGTTCATTCTCCCTACGCAACTTTCCCCACAAAGTCAACGAAGGTGAGAGTGAACATACAGATAAGTTTTGTGATAACCATTGATTGTTTTCCCACTCACTCTACTCAGGTACGAGGAGACCAGCGATAATTCATCATGAAGGCTAACTTAGGCAAGAATTATTTTATCACTGCCCACTTGAACCTAAACCACTACGTTTCCTGCCTCCTTATCAGCTTATCTCCTTATCTTCTTATCTTCCGTCTTTGTTTTATTCATATTAAGTATTACATAGTGGTATTAGGTTAAGGATTTTGTTTTTAATTTGTGTGAGAACCACTTTTGTGGGCAATAAACAATCTGAATCTGAATCTACTATCGACACTACTACTATGTCTCCTGTCTCCTTAGTTCTCTTCATAATATACTACCGACACTACTACTATGTCTCCTGTCTCCATACTTCTCTTCATCATCTACTATCGACACTACTAATATGTCTCCTGTCTCCTTACCTTTCTTTACCATTTACTATCGACACTACTACTACTACTACGTCTCTTGCCTCTCTACTTCTCTTCACCACCTACTATCGACACAGTAACCACCACCACTACCTACACTCATTGCTTCACACGTCCATCACTCTGTCCACTGCTGCCACCGCTGCATTAACACCCAAGGCGAAACAAGGACAGCAGCCAGTGTAAATGTTAGTGTTTAGGATTAGCGAATGAAAAGGTCAAGGTTGAGTTGGACGTAAGTGACGCGTGGGTGATGAGAAGGAAATGTAGTCCAGACAGTGATATGAAGCAAGTGGGAGGTGTACAATTTGAATTTCTGTTTTGTTTTATTTATCTATTAATCTATTTACTTATTTATGTTTATTTATTTATTCTTATTTTGCTTGATAAAATGATGCGCAGAATTTGTCCCTAATTTCAATGAGATGAAACAGATGCAGTAATATTCATTAAGCTTTTGACTCTTTATTTCTACCTTTGTTAGATAAAATGGCGTGGATCAAATCTAGACTTTCATTTCACGAGATAGCATTCGCAACAAAAACTTAGTTTGTTTGTTGCTTCACCCACTTGTCATTTTATTCAACTGGCTTGGGTGAGTCAATCAAAGCACAAAGTGACACTACGGCCCGTATTCTCAAACACTTCTGCATTTCGCCTTCACTATCTCAAAAGGCTTCACTTAAATTTACACAAGTTTTCAAAGGCGTTTTAACGATTTTACAAGCAGATTGTTAATATTTCCACATCATTTACTGGAAAAACCCTTTTGAAACAACCCGGTAATCATCTCCGTGACCTTGGAGAGTAGTCGTGGTGAGAGCGCAGTGTTCCTGAATACGGACCTAAATATCGGCTATCACTGCTGCCCAAGGTAAGAGAGACCATAAGAATATAAGAAAATGAGGAAAGCTGCAAGAGGCTGTTAGACCTACTCGTGGCAGTCCCTGTGTGAGCATCGCCGCCTAATTCCACCTATCATCCTCATCCATAAATTTGTCTAATCTTCTTTTAAAGCTCCCCATTGTCTCAGTACTATCTATATGATTGCAAGTCCGTTCCACTCATCAACTACCCTATTGGAGAACCAGTTCCTTCCTTTCTCTTTCTTAAACCTAAAATAGACTACGATGAAGTACCCAATCACTGTCCAAAAATGGTTAAAGTTTAATGTAGTCAGCGAGGCGAGAAGCGAGAAGATTGCCGCTGCCCTGCCTTTGCCTCACCCAACCCGGTACAGGTTGCGGTCTTCCCTTCACTGGCTGCTTTTAGAGTCACCCCAGGATCACTATCGCACTGCAGTATCTTCCGCTGCGGCTCCCCGTCATGGCCGCCCTCACCCTCACTCGTTACGGCCTTGAGCGTGTCGTCAGTGTCCATTCCAGTGTCTAGCCTTAACCTCTTCAGTAATGGGAAGCGTTTTCATATTTATTCTGCTTATTATTTGTTGATTTCAGAAACTCATGTGGGGGAATGAAATAGTACAGACTCTGCTCATCAATCTTTTGACCTCCATATACCCTTCTCAATATCAATGAAATTATCAAATCACATCCAAACTCCTAGTAAAAATATGCCCCAGTACTGAAGGGGTTGGTATACATCACTGAACTGTCCCATATAAAAATAAAATTGCTAAATAAAAAAAAACTCGAGAATTTTTAAACTTTTCTTGTATTTCACTCGGTGGAGGCAGCGACGGGTTTATTGCCAACATGTCCGAGTCAAGTCGTGCACTCCAAAAGTCACGATGGTCCGTAAATAAAAATAGGAAGGAGAGAACGAGAAGGAAACGCTTGGCACATCATTCAAAAGTTTCCGAGCGATCAGCCAGAAGTGTGAGGCTCCCCAGTGGCCCTGGGGAGAGAGGGCGGGGGAGGGACAGAGGGGGGAGGAGGAGGAGGAAGAGGAGGAGGAGGAGGAGGAGGAGGAGGAGTGATGTCCTACTGCGCCTTCGATTCTGTTTCCACGTCGCTTGCTACTCCCCTGCCCTCGACACTCCCACAGCGAGCTTTATAACACTGATCGAGCAATATATGATGCTGTATTACTCTTTTCTTATTACTTTTCCTTTTAGCTTGCTTTAATCCTTGGTGGTACACGGCGCAGAAAGGTGGACGGAGTTCCCTTTCAGGCCACAAATACCAATAAGCCATAACAGTGAAGACGGTACATCGCTGGGACGCGTGCACTGGCGGGTCAGCAAACACCGGAGTGAGTGCTGGCTGAGTGGAAAATGTTGGATGTCTGTCACATTTTCAACCACACAGTAAGATCAATAACATACAAATAAAAAGAAGGCTGAATAAATAATAATTAGAAGGAGGAGGAGGAGGACCACATGAACTCCACACAACCTGCCAGACAGCTATATCATCTCTTCTTCAATGACACTCAACTGTTTCCTCTCTTCTACACTCAATATCCTCGGTCTGTCCTTTACTTATAATCTTATCTAGAAACTTCACATCTTGTTTCTAATTAAAACGGCTTATACGAGTTGTTTCTTACAGATTTTTCATCCTTGTAGCTTCTAATTTTGTACATGTATGGAGGCTTCCTTCCACACAGCGAACTCTTTTAGACAGGGTGGAGTCAAAAGCTTTTCGTCTTATTAATTTCTCTCTTCTGACGGACTGTCTTCCCTCTTTTTCTTGTTATAGTCTATTACTTTTTCATGCCACCTGTTCTTCTAATCTTGATAACTGCTTGCCTCTCCCTCCTCTCACAGCCTCGCTGTACAAGGCTTTCTCGTTTCCCTTACCCGTACTGTGACCAACTCTCTAATGCAAGAGTTAAACAATCATTCATCGCTTTCTTCGGTAAACTCTGAAATGCCCTGCCTGCTTCCTGTGACTTAAAAGTTTTAAGACACTTATTCTTCATTTTGCCATGAATCTATTAACATCTCTGTTGAAACCCTGATTTCTGTCAGTATTTCTTTTTAATTGGTGTTTTGTTGTCCTTGACCGATGCTCCTCCTACATTAAGATAGTCGTAATAGGTGTTTTTTTTTATTTTTATTAATACAACACAGATTTCTTTCAAGAGTTGTCAAGATCCTTTGCCTCATTGCAGGAATACAGACACACGACAAGGTCTTCTCAATTTCTTCCCTCTGGCCTTTTAGTCGCACTTTATTACATCACAGTAAGCCAGGAATAACGCGGCACTATCTTTCCACTCCTGGCTGGGGTGTGCGTCCCTTGTCCGATCTTTAACGCAGGGAGGGACCAGTAACGGTGGCTGTAATTTTTTTCAGACGTGTGACAGTCCCTCACAAATACAAATCTCAACATCACTGTCTCCAGAGGCGCCCCTCAGTCCCTCCCACTCGCCTTCCCCTAAACACTCCTCCCCTTCAACCACATAGCACGGACACGCTCATTACTTTCTCTTCTCAGTGTTTACAGCAAATATTTTACACCTAAACATTATTTGGCAAGAGACAGATGGAAACAGTGGACTAACCTAGAAACGGTGTGTTCCATGATATTGGTGGTGGTGGTGGTGGTGGTGGTGGTGGTGAGGTGGTAATGGTGGTGGTAATAACAGCAAAATATTATCTTCACTGCTGCGTGTCAACAGGGCTAATTACTCAAGCATTTGTCTACACTTATGAAACGAGACAAACTGTTTTTTTTACACGAAGTTTGCTAATAATCTATGCAAAACGTGAGCAATTCTCATGTTCAACGGTAGAACAATAACTCTATTCACGTATATTATCTCATGTGTCTATGAAAATTCCACTTATTATTCCCCTCATTACATACATTGACAGACAAATTTCCAGTACAGCGACAAGACCGCGACACAAACCCTCCCAGCATTGCAACATCAGTCTAGCTCAACTTTGAACCACTGAGTATACCTTGATGCGTTCTCATATTCACTCTGGCTACGTTTTGGTGATTCTATCCAGCTTCAGAAATTTGTGTGGGGATCAAAATAATGAAGAGTCTGGGCATTAATCTTCTGACCTCCATAGACCCTTGCGATTGTCAATAAAATCGTCCAATCATACTCAAACGGCAAGAATGCGTCCCAGTAATGAAGGGGGTAATACTGCCAGAGAAATTTATCAAGTTTAGATTGCTCTTTTCAATTAGCTGATATTTTTCATAATCAAGAGGCTAAAAAAAATCATCACTACAGTAGTTAATCATCTACTGCAGTGTTTATTTGTTCTTTTCTGACTAACATTATCTGAATAAAAGAAGGACAAAACATATTAACCTTTTGCCTCCTAATAACAGCATCGCAGCACCGCATTTGGGTTGGAATCCTGATTACACTCACTCTTTTTCTTTTTCTTTCTTTTTTCTGGCCAGTCTAAACCCCTTCAGTACAGGGACACATTTTTACCACCAATTTTGGATATGATTGGACGATTTTATTGACACTGGAAAGGGTCTATGGAGGTCAGATGATTAATGGTGGGAGTTTGTACTACTGTATTTTGATCCCCTCACGAGTTTCTGAAGCTGTATAAAATCGACAAATAACAAAACGGAATAAATATAAAAATGTGTCCCAGAGATCAAGTTCACCTACCCTTACAATGGGTACCGTTCAGATATGATTTAGAAAGAAGTGAAGGGGAGGGGAAATGATCACCCTACTCCACATATCAAGGGACAGGAAGGGTATTACCACCTGCCCCTCACATACACACACCTTTTCTTTCCCATTACGTTACTAAGAATTAAATCCGCAAAATAAAATAAAAGAAAAAAAATCGAAGGAAGAAAACAGAAGTTAAGACAAAGGAGGAGGTGAAGAGATAAAATTGCTGGAGAGTTTAACTTATCCTCCTCTTCTCTCTCTCTCTCCTTCTCCTCCACGTCTCATCCTTGCCCGGGTCACGCTAATTAGCCTCTCTTTTTATCCTCTTCCGTGTGTGTGTGTGTGTGTGTGTGTGTGTGTGTGTGTGTGTGTGTGTGTGTGTGTGTGTGTGTGTGTGTGTGTTACTTTTTTCCATTGGGATGTGACCCAATTTACTAGACTAAAGGCAATGAATGACATTTTTAAGAACATCTACAAAAAAGAGAAGAGCAAGATAGGAGTAGATTTTCCAATGTTTAGATAGTGTAATACTCAAAAGAAGACTGTAGCGTAAAAAAAGAAGTTCCAGATTGGTTTGCGATTATTAACCCCTTTCAGTACTGAGAAGCATTTTCATACCCATTCTGCTTATTATCTGACGATTTCACACAGCTTCAGAAACTCATGTGGGAATCAAAATAGTACAGATTGGCTATTGATCTTTTGACATCCATAGACTCTTTCTAATATCAAAACAATCGTCTAATCACACCCAAAAGTCGTGATAAAAATGTGTCCCAGTACTGAAGGGTTTAAGGCACCATCTCAAACAACACTGAGATGGTGTCTTAAACCCTTGCGATGATGCAAGTCATAAAGAAAAACGCAAGAAATGGAAAAACATAGAAAGCAGCGAAAGGAGAAAAAAAAAACTGAGCAAAACATAAAACTAAAAGCACCAAAACATCTGAACAACTCGAGCACTTTGTTTGAAAGTTTGTGGCGTTTTTCAAAATTCTACAAACATACACCACAGTATTTCATCAGGCTCAGAGAGAAGGCGTGGTCGTTAAGGGCTGAGTACTGAGACACATTTTTACCACGATTCTTAGTTATGATTAGACGATTCTATTGACATTAAGAAGGGTCTATGGAGGAAGCCAGAAAATTAATGACCAATCTTCACTATTTTAATCCCCACGTGAATTTCTGAAGCTGTATAAAATCACCCAACAATAAGCAGAATAAAAAAAAAAGAAAAAAAAAACGCTTCATATAACTGAAGAGATTAGGGCTAAGTAAAGAGTACGTGTTTATGGAAGAAGTCAGAAGATTAAAGACCAAACTTCACTATTTTAACCCCCACGTGAATTTCTAAAGCTGTATAAAATCGCCCAATAGTAAGCAGAATAAATTAAAAAAAAAACGTGTCCCACTACTGAAGAGATTAAGGGCTAAGTAAAGAGTACGCCTCCAGGATCGACCCAATGAAAGGGTTTATCCTCTACAGGGAGCATCTGTCTCGTGGGGAGGAGAGTTACGTGTAATGGGATGTGAAGTTTAATTTGGAAGAGGACAACCTTTTTTCTCTCTCTTTTTCTTTTTCCAATCCAGTATTTGGTCTTGTGAGGGAAGGATCTCGTGGGTGGGATATATTTTTTCATGTATGTGTTTTCTTTCAATCGAGAGAGAGAGAGAGAGAGAGAGAGAGGGAGAGAGAGAGAGAGAGAGAGAGAGAGAGAGAGAGAGAGAGAGAGAGAGAGAGAGAGAGAGAGAGGAGTGGGTGGAGCCTTCCTAGGGCTATTTATCATTGGCATTTTTTTCTTTGCCTCGGTATTCCATGGTAGGGTACAGGAAATCACCCCTCCTTCATTTATCGTGAGGGGATTCTGATGTTTATGTTTGTCCTTTTTTTCTTTCCCCCTTTCCTTATTATTTCTTGTATTTAAAATCACTTTGCTTTCTCATTACGATTACTTTCAAAGAACACAGAGATGATTAGCTGGGTTTTCAGGAATGAATCTCCCATTAATATCATGGAAACCTTATTGATATGCATATTTCTTTTATTGTAAGAGGGGGAAACTAACCAGGAGCAACGTAAGACATAAGAAGCCCATTAATGTGCCAGTTCACTTACAGGTCTAAAAGAGTCAGCCAAAAGATAGGTCTTGAAACCTTCCCCCCTTAAATAAAGTCGTCATAGGAAGTTGTAAATACAGAAGTAGTAGGAAGTTCTAGATTTTACCAGAGAAAGGTATGAATAATTGGAAGTATTGGTTATCATTAAAACTATAAAAAAAAACACCCTAAAAACCCATACAATTTCAACTACATCCTTCTGGAAGTGATAGAGATGCGGTGACAAATGATTCAGAATATTGTTCTATGGGCCGTGAATTTGGACTCCACACCGACAGGCTTACCTAATTAGGAACAGACGGCTCCACCAGATGGCTTGGATAATGAAATACACGTCTTACCTACTGAAATTCCCTTCGGCAATGGGTCAGGATCTAATGAAATCTACGGCAGCCACTATACAGAAGCCTTAGTGATTAAAAACCTGAGAATACACGCTTTTAAAAAAAATTCTTCTACCACTATACGAGTCATGAGGTGGAGGACATGTTGAAAAAGATGCCTTAACGTTGTGACTATGTGAGAGGAAATAAAGGTCAGTGTTGGTTGGCTGATATAATACTTAGTGATGTTATTGCAAGGACAGTAAATGAAAATTGCAATAAAATAATGAAAAACAGACAGTAGTAAAGGAATAATGACTGAAAATGTTACTCGTAGAAGTTACTGAGTTATGAGTGATGGCATTCCAAATGTAAACGTAAAAACGACGGGAAGGGAAGATAGAAAATAGAGGTCGGGGTGGTTGTGAGTGGTCGCACAGGAAATTCGACAGTAAAAGTGATGGAAGACTGATAGTAGAGGAACGATGATTGAAAGTGTAGTAGACAGGCTGAGATGTAGTGTAAAATAATGATCTAGATATGCAAGAATAAAAGTGATAGATGTATTAATTGAGGAATGGTGAAGGGCACATATCTCTTAGTTAAGTGGCTGTTATGATGGTTCAGAGTGATGGTATAGCAAAGAGAGTAACAAAATTGATGGAAATGGAGACTGATGGAGAGATGAGAAAGACTGATGGGAAGATGGAGGATGCCGTGATGATGGCAGGGATGGCAGCGGCAGTGGAGAGGAGGAAGGAGGGAGGACGAAGGCTTGCACTGAGGGCGACGGTGAAGTGGTACAAAGGTGGCTCGGTCCTTCGCTTTTCCCCGCCGTCTCCATGGCCGTGGCAGAGGGCCAGTCCGGTTGGCGAGGCTCCAGGTTCCCGCGCGCCATTCACCTCACACATGCTCCTCGCGCGCCCACCCAACCCGGAAACCGTGTCGATCCCCCAGTGGCTCCAGACGAAGGAAGCGTCTGGCAGGGAATGTGTACTCTATTCCCTGTCTCCCTGTCTCTTCTCTTTTGTATATTTCCAACGCCTGGGTTATTAGGTTACTCATTTCGTGAAAATCAGGTTACTACATCATTAGGTTATTTAGTGAACGACCTTCACGTACCAAAACAGTACCATTGACATCTTCCTTCTCAGTAATGACTTCATCGTAAATTTTGAGTGGAAAGAATTTTTCTTTCTTTTTAATATTCATGCATCTCGGTTTTTTTTTTTTTTTTTTTTTTTTTTTAGTTTCATGATTGATATTTCGAGAGGAACGGGATCAGAACTTGCTTATTTAATTAAGAGGTAAAAGGAGGAACTTTCAATTAGAGGAGGAAGCCGTCTTAATATTGCCTGTAATCTCATTTTTTTACGTGTCTCTCGTTTTCGGACTATGCTTGCTTCGATCCATGCTTTCTTTTCTTTTTTTCTTTTTTTTTTTTCTTGTCGGTGTCGAACGTACTGACTCTCTTGTCATACTGCTAACCATCAAAAAGCTTTAACTGACATATGGTGGAAATGACGGTAACAGAATATTAGTTTATCCTTTTCCTAGAATAAAGCGATAAGGATATTGAAGATACCAGCAAAAATAGAGTGCGTAAAAGGTAGTCAGTGATTAAAAAAAGAAAAATCATCAGTAAAAATTAGCAAAACTTATATTGTTTTTCTTGCATGTTGTTCTTATCGAAGACACGAAGAGATGTATGCGATACCCACGTAACATTCCCCGCTTCGATACAAAGCTCTCGGTGAATTAGTTTCCTCTCCTTCTTGTTAACCCGTTCAGTACTGGGACACATTTTTACCTTCAGTTTTGGCTGTCATTAGATAGTTTTTATTTATATTAAGAAGCGTCTATGGAGGTCAGAAGATTAACGGCCAGTCTTCACTACTTTAATCCCCACATAAATTTCTGAAGTTGTATGCAATCACCAAATACTCAGCAGAACTGACATGAAAACGTGTCGTGATACTAAAGTGATTAAGATTAACACATAAAGACGGTCTCTGCGTGTGACAAGGAGAGATTAGTTGGAAGAAAAAAGAAGTAACACACAAACTGCTCTCCCCACCAGTTGCTTCCAATACACGTTTCGTTATCTGGTCAACTCTTTCACTGGTATGTCCACGCACACCCTCTGCAATAATTCAGGGTAAAGAATATAAAAAAAAAAGTTGTTTGTGTGGGAGACCAGCCACCCTTTGTTATTATTTAGACCAGTGTGAAAAAGTTATTTGGGAGGATACACACAAAGGAGAGAGAGAGAGAGAGAGAGAGAGAGAGAGAGAGAGAGAGAGAGAGAGAGAGAGAGAGAGAGAGAGAGAGAGAGAGAGAGAGAGAGAGCGACGCTCGCAGCGAAAGCGGAGAGAAGCCACCTCCAACTCTTCAAAAATTTAAATACACAACCAGTTCTAAAAATTGCAATGGAGTAAAGGTTAACTATTTCTTTCCCTCACCACTCCTCTCTCTCTCTCTCTCTCTCTCTCTCTCTCTCTCTCTCTCTCTCTCTCTCTCTCTCTCTCTCTCTCTCTCTCTCTCTTTCTCTTTCCGAAGCCTCCCCATCAATACATATTCCCATTTTCTTTCCCCCTCCCTTTCACCAATCACGCATTTCAATTGTTTTACGTAGCGAGTAATTTGTCCCCTCTAAGCCCCTCACTGCCCGCCCTGCCCTGGGGGTGTGCAGGGAAGAGACGGGAAGGGAAGGGAAGGAGAGAGAAAAGATGGATAGAGAAACCAATAGAAGGGAACAAGAAAGGGAAAGAAAGGGGAAGAAAGAAGAAATAAAAGGAGAGAAAAAAATGAAGAAATGAGAAGAGAGGAAGAGGGGAGAGGAAAAAAGAGAGGGAGGGAAGGGTAGGGAAGGAAAGGAAAGGAGAGAAAAGAAGATAGATAGAGAAACGACGAGAATGGAAGAGGAAGGGAGAGAGAAAAGCAAGAGAAGGGAAGGGAAGGGAAGAGAAAGGAAGGGAATAGGATAGAAAAGAATAAAGGAAGAGAGGGAATGGAAAGGAAAGAGAAAGTGAGGAAAGACAAAGTGAGGAAAGAGAAGAAAGGAAATGGTGTGGTGAGGAGGGGAAGAGAAGAAAGAGAAGGTGAAGAGAATGGAAGAAAAAAGGAAGGGGAGAGAAGAGAAGGAAATGAGAGAAAGGAAGACAAGAGGATAAAAAGAGAAGAGGGGAAAGAAAACGAATGAAGGCGAATGGAGAAAATAAAAATAAGAAACTGAGAGAGAGAGAGAGAGAGAGAGAGAGAGAGAGAGAACCAGTACAGTTTTGCGCTTGGGATGTGTTATGAAGTGTGTGTGTGTGGCATTGATGGACCTCTGGGATGTGTAGGGGTGTGTTAGGGGAGCTCAGAGCCACAGTGGGGGGGGGAGATGGGGAGGAGAGGGGAGTGAAGGGGTGAGGGGGGGGAGAGGAGTTCGAGAGGCCCCCCAAGACCCAGCGCCAACACTCACTGTGGACTATAGCGCCTCATTTTGTTCAGATTATGCTTCACATTCTCTTTATTAATCGCCCAAGGGATGTCATTTCTCCTCCTCCTCCTCCTCCTCCTCCACTCCCTCCCTTTCGCCTTTCTCCCATTCCTTTCTCATTCTTTCTCCAATATTCCCCTCTCTCCTTTTCAATCCATTCTTCCTTGACATCTGGTGGTAATACTGTAAAACCCTGCTAGACTGTCACTTATAAAAAAAATCCCACTGTCAAACACCCCCTAAGAATATGGAACTTCAACTTAACAGAGCCTTTTGAAAGAGAGTTGAGACGCAGGAGTGTTTGAGAACGGGGTCCCGCTATGCCACGCGCCATCGCCAGCACGTGGGTATGGATGGCGTCGTAGGGAGCAAGAGGAGCGATCAAGGGAGAGATTTGAAGGACGAGGCCACGAGAGGCTAGAGGAAGTATATATATATGGCTGTCCTCTCCAAGGTGGCCCTCGAGATACACATCCGCTGGCCTCGGCACAACCTCGGCCTCGGGTCATCAGATAGTCTCCCTGAGGGTCTGTTTTTAAACACTACAACACCTGCTATCTCGCTCCGCCCTCCCTTCACCTCCTCTCTGCTCCTCTCTCACTCCCTCTCTCTCTCTCTCTCATCACATGCTTGCCCTC
>CM035196.1:3558992-3574082 GCA_020233015.1 Callinectes sapidus | reverse complement strand
ACCCACTAACACCCACTACCCCACAGGTCTACATTCCCGTGGGTGCCTGTGTTGGAATCTACCGTCTGGAGGTGCTGTGTGGTCTACATAACTCCCCTGACTCTGGCATGAACACCTTTTTGGATGAGACTGATTGCTTTGTCCTCTTCAACCCGTGGTCCAAAGGTGGGTGTGGTGGGCTGAGGTGGGATGCTAATGATGCTTCCTCCACTTCCTTTACTTACTAATGGAAGGGGAAGGGTAAAGAAGGGATGGGAAGGGAAAGGGAGGGGATATGTAAGTGATGTCTTAGGGAAGGAAAGGCAAGGGAAGGATGAGTAGTAATACATGATGAGGCTGAAAGAATGTAGGTAGATTTGAAGAGATGTGATGGAAGGAGAAGAAAGGAAAGTGAGATTATAAACACACGCATAAACTGATCAGTAAATTGG
This sequence comes from Callinectes sapidus, assembly GCA_020233015.1. Taxonomy (NCBI): domain Eukaryota; kingdom Metazoa; phylum Arthropoda; class Malacostraca; order Decapoda; family Portunidae; genus Callinectes; species Callinectes sapidus. The sequence continues at coordinate 3,573,651 of CM035196.1, read as the reverse complement.
AGGTTATTGACAATGATGAAATACTGCTTAGGGAAATAGGAGATTCAAAATGAACTAAAGGACACTCAGTGAAAGTAAGGAAAGGACACAAAGAAACATAGCTGTGCACAAATTCAAAAAAAAAGATTAGATGAAGATGGAAATGAAAATGGAACCACATGAGATTAGATACTATTTTATACCAAGGATATTATAAGCATCCTTGTTTTATACCATATCACTCTCATCTTTCACCACCTCCATCACCACCTCACCTCATAACCTCCTAGTAACTAACAAATTAATGTTCCTTTTTTCATTAATCATGTCACCCTTAGCTATTATCCCCCTCTTATATACCAAAAAAAAAAGAAATAATAACTTTTTGAACCATATTATATCACATCATTCCCCTCTTCCACCTCCATCACCACCTCACCTCAAATCCCAAACAGAGGATGCTGTGTTCTTGGATGACGACCAGAAGAGGGAGGAGTATGTGATGAATGACCACGGCAAAGTGTGGGTAGGGCCATATAGGAGGTCCCGTGGCCGCCCCTGGGTCTTTGGACAGTTTGACGATGTGGTGCTGCCCGTCGCCATCTACCTGCTGGAGATTAGCAAAGTGGCCGACCCTGAGAGAGGCAACCCCGTCAAGGTGGTCCGAGCCATATCTGCTGCGGTGAGTTAATGATGACGCTCTGATTTTTTGACTGTTTTTTTAATCTCATTTTTACTTGCGTGTGTGATGTTTTTTTAATCTTATTTTAACGTGATTTGATTTTTTTCCTATGTTTCTCTGTCTGGTTCATTGCTTTTCTGAGTGACTTTCTCATTCTGCCTGACTGTAATTATTCTTTCTTGCTTCTTTTTTTATTTTTGTAGGATTGCATGACTTTTTGTACTATATTTTACTTTGTCCTTATTTTATTCTCTCATTTATCTATCTTATCTTCTTATTGAGTCTTTTTTTCTGCCTTTTGGGGTGTGAAAAATACCTAACCTAATCTAATCACCTTTTCTACCTCATCTGATCTTCTCTCCCCTAACCTTCCGTTCTTCCCTTCAGGTGAACTCAAGTGACGAGGATGGTGTGCTGTCGGGCCGCTGGGATGGAGAGTACTCAGATGGCGTTGCTCCTTACAAGTGGAGTGGCAGTGTGAGGATCCTGGAGCAGTATGTCAACTCTGGATACACCCCTGTCAAGTACGGCCAGTGCTGGGTGTTCTCTGCCCTCGTCACTACAAGTATGTTAAGAGATACGTGTAGCTTTGTTGTTCTTTGTATTATTCATTTCTGAGTTTATTTTGCTTTGTTGGTTTTGATATGGCTCCTCTCTGTTTCTCTTATACTTTTCTGTTTGTCTTAATCTTTGCTGTTTTTCATGTCATCCCTTCCTCTTCTATTTTTGTCCTTTAGATCCTTTCCTATCACTCTCCTACCTTACTGCTCTTCATGTCCTTGTTGGTTTTGATATGGCTCCTCTCTGTTTCTCTTATACTTTTTAGTTTGTCTTAATCTTTGCTGTTTTTCATGTTATCCCTTCCTCTTCTATTTTTGTCCTTTAGATCCTTTCCTATCACTCTCCTACCTTACTGCTCTTCATATCCTTGTTATCGTCCTCTCGCCTTGCTGTTATCCTCCTCTTCTCCCTTTACAGTCTGCAGAACTTTGGGCATTCCCTGTCGCTCTGTCACCAACTTTGTATCCGCCCACGACACCAACGCCTCCCTCACCATCGACAAGTTCTTCAACAAGGAGGGAGAGGAGATCGAGGGAGGACCTGATGGGGAGAACTGGGACTCCATCTGGAACTTCCACGTTTGGAATGACGTGTGGATGGCCCGCAATGATCTTCCACCAGGCTATGGGGGGTGGCAGGCCATCGACGCCACACCACAGGAGGAGAGCGACAGTGAGTGAATGAGTTTGGCTTATTGGGAAGGTGTTGGGGAGAAAGATGAATGTTGTAGTTATAGGTCATGTTTAGGTTAGGTTCTTTGTCAGTTTTTTGTCAGTCACAGGGTACCGTTCCTCACTTTTACAATACTGGGAGCAAAACTGAAGTAATGGACGTGGAAAAATCATGTGTACCTTATAGTTTATGGTGTCTAATGGCCCGAACGAAACGCCACACAGCAACACCACTGATACTAACAAAATCTCCCACCCCCAGGCAAGATGCAGTGCGGCCCGACCTCCCTGGTGGCCATTCGTAGGGGTGACATCGGCTTGAACTTCGATGCTCCGTTTGTCTTCGCTGAGGTGAATGCTGACATGATGAACTGGGGAGAGGACCCGCAGAGTGAATGGGGCTGGTCCAGGTTGAAGATGAACAAGTACCACGTTGGCAGATCGGTAAGTAGAGGAGAGAGAGAGAGAGTTACAAAATATGAGTGGAATTTGAATCTTACCAAATAATCAATTGAGAAATCTATTCATTCAGTTTAGTTTATCCCTTCAGTACTGGGATACGTTTTTACCTCAAGTTTTGTTTGGGTGTGGTTAGATGATTTTATTGACATTAGGGAGGGACTATTTTTACCTCAAGTTTTGTTTGGGTGTGGTTAGATGATTTTATTGACATTAGGGAGGGACTATTTTTACCTCAAGTTTTGTTTGGGTGTGGCTAGATGATTTTATTGACATTAGGGAGGGATTATTGTTGGTCAGGAGATTAATGGCCAGAGTCTGTACTGTATCAATGACTTTTTTGAACCTGTATAAAATCAAACATATAAGCAAAATAGATAGGAAAATAAGACTGAAGAGGTTACACTACTATTTTCCACGTACTACTATTACTACTACTACTACTACTGCTACTATCACCACCAAGCACCACCAGCAGACCTCACCACCCCTTCATCACCCACCAGATCATGACAAAGAGGATCGACAACCACGATGACTCTGGTGATGGCGATGGTGAGGACGTGGTGAATGAGTACAAGAGTGAGGAGGGGAGCATGGCGGAGAGGATGGCCATTCACAACGCCATCAGGGGGTCCCGGCGTGCCATGCAATACTACAACTTCAAGAGTGATGTCAAGGAGGATGTTGTGTTTGACCTCATCGACATTGACAAGATCACTTTGGGAGAGCCGTTCCAGGTCAAGGTAAAGAAGTTGGGTCAAGTTTATTTCTATTTTTGTTTTGTTTATTTTTTAGTGTTTCATGTCGGTATAAATCAGTCTACATCAGTTTTTCTTTAGGGATGTCGGGTTAAGTTTATCTCTATTTTGTTTATTTTTTAATGTTTCATATCAGCATAAATCAGTTTTCTCTTTATTTGTTCATTATTTTCATTAGTTCATAGCTTAACGTAAAAGACTACCCATGTACTTTTGCTTTACTTGATTTATTATTTAGTATAAGACATTTTACTTGCATAACAACTATTTACTCTTATACCTCTTTATTTTATCTCTTGTGTATTTGCTCAGCACTTTATAGCAACATATTTACCTGTCTAACGCAGCTGATTACTTATATATCAGCCTAATTTTACCTTTTATTCAATTTATTCTTTTATTCTGTAACAATTTTATCACCTAACCTGTTTATCTATCCAACCCAACTGATTACTTATACACAAGTCTAATTTTATACACCGGTAACACCTCAAAACCTAAATATTCCCCTCAAAAAATGGGGGGGTCATCTTATACACCAGGTCATCTCATAGCTCAGCATATATGGTACTTCTTTATTCTGTAACGACCTAATCACCTCACCACTCCTGCAGGTTGTTGCCCGTAACGAGTCTGACGAGCAGAGGAAGGTCCGCTGTGTGCTCAATGCTCGTTCACTCTATTACACCGGTGTCCCTGTTGCCCACATCAAGAAGGCTGAGGGTAACATTCTCCTGGAACCCAAGGCAACCCAGGTGTGTGTGTGTGTGCGTGTGTCTGTGTGCGTGTGTGTGTGTGTGTGTGTGTGTGTTTACAGTTCCTATATCTTTCTTTTTTTCAATTTCTGTATGTCTTTTTTTTTCTCACTTCTTGTATATCTTTTTTTCATTTTCTGTATTTCTCTTTTTCTTTTCATTTCTTGTTGGTCTCTTTTTTTTTGCCTTTCATGTATCTCTCTTTTTTTCCATTCCTGTTTCTCTCTCTCTTTTTTGTTCCATTTCTGTACCTCTCTCTCTCTCTCTTTCTTTTTTCAATTCATGTATCTTTCTCTTTCTCAATTCCTATCTATCTCTCTCTTTCCTTTTCCCAATTCCTGTATCTTTTTCTCAATTCCTATATCTCTCTCTCTTTCTTCCATTCCTGTCTTTCCATTTCTTTCTTTTCTTTTTTTCCTTTCTTCCATTCCTCTCTTCTTTTAATTCTTATCTCTCTCTCTCCCTTCCTTTTATTCAATTCTTATATCTGTACCTCTCCACCCCACAGGAGGTCGCCATGACAGTGCAGTTCAACGAGTACTGGCAGAAGTTGGTGGAGCAATGCATGATTAAGATCTACTCCATCTGCCGAGTGGAGGAGACACAGCAGACGTGGACTGAGGAGGATGACTTCACTGTGGATAAACCGCAACTTGATATTAAGGTGAGGTGGTGGTGGTGGTGGTGGTGGTGGTGGATGCATTTAAAGATTCATAATAATAGAAAATTGCAATATAGTAGTTGATAGTGTAAATAGAGAGGTAATGTCATTTGATAGTGTACAAGTATGAGTTATGAAGGAGAGGAGGAGGATTAATGGCTTGTTGTTGTAGTTGTAGTAGTAGTTGTAGTTGTTGTTGTTGTAATAAGAGGAGGAGTTGGTTTTAGTCCTTTTATCAATTTGTATGCTAACAATTTTTTTTCCTTTTCTTTTCCTTTCTACTATTCACCTTTTTTTTATTAACTTTTCATCCCTTTCTTCCTTTCGCTTTTCTCTCTTTTCTAACCTTTGACTCTACTTTTCTATCTCTTCACCCTTCACCCTTCACTCTGCCTCATATCTCTCTTTTCTTACCTTTCACTTTACCTCTGTGTCTCTGCCCTTCACCTCTCTGTCTCTGCCCTTCACCTCTCTGTCTCTGCCTTTACCTCTCTGTCTCTGCCCTCCACCCTTCACTCACCTCAGATCTCAGGTGAGCTACGAGTCCGCAACATGTGTGAGGTAACCATCTCCTTCACCAACCCCCTGGACGTCCCACTCACCAACTGCAGCATCAGCATGGACGGCTCTAGGCTCATGAGGTCTCGCTCCATTGACATCACCGAGTAAGTGGGCAGTGGTGGTGGTGGTGGTGGTGGTGGTGGTGGTGGTGGTGGTGGTGGTGGTAGGGAACTTACAGGAACAGATGAGAATTTGGTTTAGTTTAAGGAAAATGAAAAAAAATAATAACATGGATAGTGGATACATAAAAACTTGTTACAAATGACAGTCCAGGAAATAGAAATGTGCTGGAATGAACATGGATTTGCGATTTAATCAAGAAAGAGTTTTGGGCATAACACACACACACACACACATGCATACACACACACACTTACTACACACCTACGAATACACACATAAGTACTTTACACATTTATCTACTGGAACAGACTTAATTAAGAAAGACAGAATGCCCACACACACACACACACACACACTTACAAAACACACACATAAGTATTTCACACATGCCTACATATCTATGAAGTTAATATGAATACTAGTACTTTCATGCCACAGTAGGAGCCTCAGTGACCAATCCTTCATAATTCCAGGAGTGTCGGCCCAAAGGAGAAGTTTGTTTACACCACAAGGATTATGCCACGTGCCCACGGCGAGAGCAAAATCACCATCATCTTCAACTCTAAGGAACTCTATGACATCTCAGGAGTGAAGAGTGTGAATGTGGCCAAGAGGGTTTAGAGAGAAGGGGAAGGTGCTGCCTGGAGTACTAGGTAGGTAGGAGCAAGTGTTTTTAGACAAGAAGTAAAGAATGGTAGTAGTTTTGTATGATCCCAGTGTAAAGATTCTCTGCCACGCTGCTAACTGACTTACTGGTGATGAATGAGACACAACTCTGGAATACAACAAGCCTTAACTTTCAGACAAGGGGCCATCTGGCTTTGATGATGTTTCTTTCTTTCTTTCTTTCTTTTTGTGCTTTTAAGCTTTGACCCCTTCAGTACTGTGGGAGAAAGAAAAAGAGATGTATAGAAATGTGCAGGTAGCTAAAGAGCTTTAAAATACATAATGTGTTGTCTTATATGTGTGTTGGTGAGAGAAGAAGTCTCAAGATGCGTTTCCAAAAAGTTAGACCAGGTTTTGCACCGTTGCTGTTCCTAAGACGCTTGCCACAGAGAAATGACACAGGACAAAGACAGAGCAAAAAACAGATTTCTTTATACTGATCAAACAATCTTTTTTCTTGCCTTTTTGGGACTTTCTTCTTCAGAGAGAGATTCGTTTTGTTCACCCACTTGAATCAAACTTTCCTCCATAAACATAACATGAGATCAGATCCTTTCCACATCAAGTCTAAATTTTAAAACACTTCTGCGTTGCACCACCCCTACATTAAAAAGGCTCTAGGTTTTTAAGGGTGTTTGAACATTTCTAGTGGAAGAGTAATAGTATCTTTACATTATGAACTGGAGAACACCCTTGAAAACTTCCACCACTACATTGAAAAGGCTCTAATTGAAGTCACACACAGGTTTTTAAGGGTATTTCTACAATTCTAGTGGCAGATTAATGGTATCTCTACATTATGAACTGGAGAACACCCTTGAGAACCTGGTAAATCATCTCAGTGGCTTTTGAGAATAGTGGTGAGAGAGCATAGTAATTAAGAGTATGAGGCTTTTAATGCTATGAGTAAAGTGCAAGTTTAGAATACAATACTTGTGGTGAGGAATATAGGTCATGTTTATGGGAATGTTGAGAAGGTAGCTACCGACAATCAAAGTCTTCCATTTTTAGTCATAAGGGAGGAGGAAGAAGAAGAGAATCAAAGTGCATTGCTTCCATATTTTTAAAGGTTCCAGTAGTATTGTTAAAGGATCCGGTTCTATATTTTTATGGTGAATCAAAATAAGGAATAAGTGCTTTCAGTGAAATTAATGTACTGCCTGTTGTGCCTTTGATCCACAACCCTACTTTTCTATCGCGTTCTTCCGACATTTTGTACTGTTGTAGCGTTAGTGGTGTTGACATGTCAGGTGTCAGTGTAAGGTTAAGATTGAATTGTCTAAAAAAGCATTCAAAAGTGTTTAAAAATGTGATGAATTCTTTGTTTTATTTGATTTTTTTTTAACCTGTCTTTTATATTTTTAATTGTTGTTGCTGCTGTTGATGTTGTTCATATTATTATTATTTCTATTATTCTTAAGCTTGTATCAGTCACTTTATATTTTGATCTATTTTTATGGGAGGCATATAAATGTTAATTGTTGCTCTTGTTATTATTCATATCACTATTATTTTGTTTATTATATTACAAAGTTCGTGACTGATTTATAATACATCACTTTTACTCTGCTGTTATTCTATGGTTATATAGTTTACAGTTATTTTACTTTATGATAGATTGAATTGTAATTGTAATATTGAGGGGGGGGGGGGGTACCAGGCCTATGATAGATTAAAGCTTAGTGTTAATAGGCTCACCTGTACAGCGACATAGAGTTCTTGTCGAGGTTTTTATACAGGTGTTGTCAGTATACCTGCCTTACTTTATACAGGTGTGGAGTAATAGTTATTTAGTCCATATTTATACCTGGTGTTGTTACTTCCAGGTAAAGTTATTCTTACACCTTTATACCTGTTAATCATCAAAACTTTTCTATGTATCAAACAACTAAATCTGCCTAAAAATGGTTAATAATTCTTATTTAGCGATGATTTTAATCCCCCCAATAATGGTATATGATTTTGAGAAAGTGGTGATTTGTATAAGTGTTCAAGGTTGCCAATACTATGTCATGTTGATTATAGTTAATTGCCGTCTTATCTCCATTTTGTCTTTTGGTGTTCTTTATTCCATTAGTCCACCTCAAATGTATCTATTTCTCTGTAGTATTCCCTCCATACAAGAAGCTCATTTTTATACTTAAGAGCTAAAGATTGCGTAGCCTTCAATAAACTTTTTTTCCACTCTTATGAACGTGTGTTTGTGATTTCCTGTGTGTGTGTGTGTGTGTGTGTGTGTGTGTGTACCATAATGATATCTACAACACGCTGAAACATGTAGACTATTGCTACAGAATCACACAAAACGTTAATAATTAAAACAGCAACATTTCTTTTCCCTCTAGTCTATTTAGTAGGCATAACTGAAGAAAACAAGTTCTTGCGTAATTATTATAGGTTAATTAAAGAGATGTCCCATAATAATTAGTTAGTGCATATGACATTGTTATTCACAAAACTTTCCGTGAATAGTGGAGCTGCTGTCAACTTAATTAAGGCCTACATAGCTAAGTAGTCATTGGATTGATAGGGGTTAATTAACTGAAGGAAGCGAAATAGAATAGTAAAAACTGGAGAGAGAGAGAGAGAGAGAGAGAGAGAGAGAGAGAGAGAGAGAAACGTGACGTCACTAAGCAAAACAAAGAGAGAGAAAGAGTGTGGTGAAGGGAAGTCTAGGCCGTGAAATCTTATCCTTTTTGCATTTTTAGGCCTATTGAGGAGGCCTATTGGAATCTGAAGGTGAGGGAATAGTAGAATAGTCATCGTACTATCCACCGCGATAGTCAGAATAGTCGAAATGAGGCGGAAAATAGGAGAAAAATGGTGAAATATGAGGCGCTGTGTGTGTATGGGGGGTATGACGACTTTGTGTGTAGTAGTGAGAGAGAGAGAGAGAGAGAGAGAGAGAGAGAGAGAGAGAGAGAATTGAAGCTAGCTTTAATATGACACTAACCTAACCGAGAGAGAGAGCTTTAATATGACCCTAACCTAACTGAGAGAGAGAGAGAGAGAGAGAGAGAGAGAGAGATTTAATATAACCCTAACCTAACCAAGAGAGAGAGGAAAAAAAAAATTAGAGCTATCTTTAACAATACTTCTCTATCATTATCTGTACAGCCACCACCACCACCACCACCACCACCACCACCACCACCACCACCTAACCTAGAGAAAATAAATAAATAAATAAAAAAAAATTAGAGCTATCTTTAACAATACTTCTCTCTCATTATCTGTACAGCCACCACCACCACCACCACCTTGCAATGGGCCGCCGCCGCTGCATATATCTGGAACACCTGGGCGGGACGCGGCTATTTTCCTGCGCCACTTGCTACAAAACACTGACCAACAGAACTGAGGTCATTTCTACCCGGTGAGATCAAAATTTGACCTTTATTATATATGCCAAAGAATGATTACTTTTTGGGGGGGGTGTTTTAATGTGATTAGGTTAGGTTTTTGGTGTTTTGGGGGTTAAAAAAGGGTGTGTTGGGATGTTATAGGGCTCAGCAGGGTGCGGTAAGGGTGTATGGCAAGTTTCCTTAGGTTAGGGTGTGTTTAAGGGTGTGTTTTTGACCTTTATTGTATGAAAGAATGATTTTTTTTTTCGTGGTTTTAATATGATTAGGTTACGTTTTGGGGTGTTTTTCAGATAGAGAAGTGTGCGTTTACTCTATTTTTTTGGTGTTTTTTTTGTATTTATTGGTGTTTTTAATTTTTTTCACTATTTTGTCACCTAGCTTTAAAATCTTCAATATTCACCTAAAATTTGGTTCTCTATTTGAAGTGACATGGGTTTTGAAGGGTGTTTTTGTGGTTATGGAGACAGATAAACAACATTTCCACATTATTGACTGGAGAAACACACTTCAAAACCTTAATTACTTTCCAATGGGTCTAGTTGAAGTGACACGGGTTTTCAAGGGTGTTTTTGTGGTTGTGGTGGCAGATTAACAATATTTCCGCACTATCAACAGTGGAAATACCTTGAAAATCTTGCTTTATTTGAAGTTGTATGTAAGAGTTTTCAAGAGTGTTTTTCAGGTTGTAGTGAGAGATTAACAATATTTCCACACTATTGACTGGAGAAACATTCAGAAAACTGTCGTGGTGAGAGAGAGAGAGAGAGAGAGAGAGAGAGAGAGAGAGAGAGAGAGAGAGAGAGAGAGAGAGAGAGAGAGAGAGAGAGAGTGGAGTGTCTCAGAATGCACGTGAAGCTGTATAAGATCAAATCAAAAAGAGAATAGATATGAAAATGTGTCCCTTAATATTCCTCTCCTTCCTGTTCCATTTCTACACAAACACAGGGGGTAGAAGTGCTTTTGAGTGGAATCAGAGTACATACCTATAACTCTCCCTTGATGCTTCAGGTGAACGAGTGAGTGACTGCTAGCTGACCCCCAAGCTACTGAGGGAGAGGCAGGACACACGAGGTCTATCTGGCTACCTTCCTGCCGCCCGTAGAGAACAGATGGCTCCCTCAAGTGTCTCACCACCATTCAGGGACCAGAGATGTGTTGCAGAGATGTGGCCACTGAAGACTCCACTGTTGCTTCTTGTATTTCTTGGCCTTTGCTCTGTTGGGTGTCATCTTAATATGTTATTCAGTTTGGTTTAAGTATTTTTTTTAGTTTACTTTCATTCTGCTGTGTTGTGTGTTATTTTCTTATGTTTTTTAGTTTGGTTTAAGTTTTTCTTGAGTTTACTTTTACTATGCTCTGTTGTGTGTTATCTTAATATGTTTTTCAGTTTGGTTTAAGTTTTTCTTGAGTTTACTTTGACTGTGCTCTGTTGTGTGTTATCTTGTTATGTTTTTCAGTTTGGTTTAAGTTTTTTTTTAGTTTACTTTCACTTTGCTCTGTTGTGTGTTATCTTCTTATGTTTTTCAGTTTGGTTTAAGTTTTTTTTTGAGTTTACTTTCATTCTGCTCTGTTGTGTGTTATCTTGTTATGTTTTTCAGTTTGGTTTAAGTTTTTTTTGAGTTTACTTTGACTGTGCTCTGTTGTGTGTTATCTTAATATGTTTTTCCATTTGGTTTAAGTTTTTTTTTTTGAGTTTACTTTGACTCTGCTCTGTTGTGTGTTATCTTCTTATGTTATTCAGTTTGGTTTAAGTTTTTTTTGAGTTTACTTTGACTCTGCTCTGTTGTGTGTTATTTTCTTATGTTTTTCCATTTGGTTTAAGTTTTTTTTTGAGTTTGCTTTTACTATGCTCTGTTGGGTGTCATCTTAATATGTTATTCAGTTTGGTTTAAGTTTTTTTTAGTTTACTTTCTTTCTGCTCTGTTGTGTGTTATTTTCTTATGTTTTTTAGTTTGGTTTAAGTTTTTTTTGAGTTTACTTTCATTCTGCTCTGTTGTGTGTTATCTTATGTTATTCAGTTTGGTTTAAGTTTTTCTTGAGTTTTCTTTCACTTTGCTCTGTTGTGTGTTATTATCTTATGTTATTCAGTTTGGTTTAAGTATTTTTTTGAGTACTTTTATTCTGCTCCAAGTTTAACACAAGATTCTCAATGGTTTGGTGGACTTAAGAGTGATGCTAACTTGACACACCACACACCACCACCTTGTTATTGTTGTGATGGGTCCGAGCCAAGCAAACTGCACGGGGAAGAAGACAAGCACTGATAGGTTACTACTGCCAGGGGTTCATAATGTTGTTTTCTATTGTTATTTTAGAGGTGTTTTGAAGGTTGTGTTAGGTGTACATTAGTGTTAGTGTCAGCGCTATATTAATTGAAGGTATAAATTGTAAAGCAGGGTCAGATGTTGGTGATGTTGTTTTCTATTGTTATTTGAGGTGTTTTTTGATGGTAGTGTTAGTTGTATATTAATGTTAGTGTTTATTAACTGAGGGTCTTAATTCTGTAGATCATTATCAGATGTTTTAGGATTTAGTTCTGTACCTCACATTTTTTGCAGTGTTGTGTGGTTAAATCTTGCTAACTTGTTACTTCAGTACTGTGATGCATTTTCATGTCTATTCTTACTATTTGATGGTTTTTATACAGGAAACTCTGGTTATTGATTTTCATCCCTCTATAGAGCTTTCCTAATGTCAGTAAAATCTAATTATACCCAAAACTGAAGGTAAAAATGCATCCCAGTACTGAAGAAGTTAAGTTTGTGTTCGTTAGTTGTGGTGTTAATAACTCAGTGGTTTTCTGTGGTTATTAATGCACTTGAGAATGTTGCAGTGATAGTACTTCTAGTCTTGTGTATGTATTTAATATGGTTCAGCATTTGATATTGGTTTCAAGTCTTCTATAAGGAATCCCAATGAATGTAAACACTGTATTCTGTCCCACACTTTTTTTTTTAGTTAGGTGATGTCTGGGCAATGGTAACAGTGTGGGGTGGGACAATTGAATCCCACAATTAAGACTGTGGCATTAAAGAACACAGTACACTCCTTATTAGTGGAGTTAGATCCCTTATGGAGGACTTGAAGTTGATACAAGACAGTAGTAACTAATGGAGAACCACTGAGTTAGGAGGGTTAGTTAATAAGTGATCTATCAGTGCTTGGCTTCTTGAAGGGGGAAGGCTTGTGGAGTTTGCTTGGCTTAGGTTGTGGAGGAGAATGTGTATACAGGAAATGTGAAGGAAGAAGACAGGAAATTGTATGTATAGGAAATATAAGTACACACACACACACGGAATATATTAGACAAGAAAAAATATATATAGGGCATTTTATATATTTCCATAATTTGTACAAAAACAAAAGTATATTGTATTTATTGCTGTACATACAAAATATACAATTCCACACACAAAAAATCCCTTGTATAAAAAAAAATAAAAATAAAATAAAAATCCAATATTAATGTGGGGAGTCTTCTTGAACTCTTATTTCCATCTGGTGGTCTTATTTTCCGGCAACACTACCAAAAAACGAGGACCAGAGTGTGAAGACTAGACGCGCCCCCCCACGCCAGGGAATGGAGGGGCGCGGCACTGCAGGGCGGGTGTGGGGGGGCCGGGGCGATGCTGGGCTGGGCTGGCTGGCTTGGAAGTGGCTTGTAGGGATGATGGTGGCTCGGTGATGGCTTGTAGTGGGCTGATGATGGCTGGAAATCTGGCACGGCTGTCAATCTGCGGAAAAAGAGAATAGTTGTGTTATAAATGTCACGGAAAAAACCACTACAATCTATAAGGACACTATTACTGTTCCTTGTTCTGTCATTACTACATTCCCATCAACTTTTATAATATTACACTTGAATCATCTCCCTTGATCGGTTCCTTACGAGTGTTTTTACTTATTAATGTAGGAAAATGGTTAAATCTCTCACTATAACGATAAAAAACACAAAGAATCCCGCTATTTTTGAACGTGGAAGTGGAGAGGGTGGAAGGTGGAGAGAGGCAGTCACATCATCCATTCCCACGTACACAAATACCCTCGTAATAAAACACACACTGACTATCTTACGTAATAATGCCTCAAACACCCCCTTCCAAAAAAAGAAAAAGAAAAAATAAAGAATCTTACTACTTACTGTCACAAGCAAGTCTTCCCTCGCCTCCTTCTCAGCGACGCGTCACCTGAAGACTCGCCCGCCACCACCGTCACCGCCACCGCCACGTGCTTCCTCAGGTTCCTTCCGCCTCACCTCACGCACGCCCCTCCTGTCTGAAGCTCTGGGATAAACTGGTTACCTCCTTCCTTCCTTCCTTCCCTCTCCCTCTGAGCATGCGCAGTGCCACCCCAGCTGTCTCGGGCACTTTTGAAACATTTGTCCCAACACGACTATTTGCCAAAGCTACAAAAAATGATCGATCTGGTTTTCAAAGGGTGTTTTTAAGGTTGTTTATGTAGAAATCTCGTTCATATGTTACTAAAATGAATAAAAAAGAACTCGTGTTACTTCGATTTGAGTGTTTTGGAAGTACTGAAGAAGTGTTTCAAGATTGTGTTTCATTTCTCGCATTTCTCGTTCACTCTCGTTCCTTTGATTCGTTTATGGCAAAAGTAATCATTATTTTTTTTTTTATTTCCGCTTGCTTGCATTAGTTCACGTCACGTATAGACTTGCATGTTGAGTTGCTGCTGCTTCCCTTGTCTTATTTAATGCAGTGTGAGGTAAAGAAAGGCGGAATTACTTACTAACCACTTATTGGGACTCATTTGTATATCTATTCGCCCCATTTCTTACCTACAACTTCATAAATTCATGTGGGGGTTAGAATAGTACAGACTCTGGCCATTAATCTTCTCACCTCCATAGACACTTCCTAATGTCAATATTATCGTCTAATCACACCCAAAACTCGCGGTAAAAGTGTGTTCCAGTACTGAATGGGTTAATTATAGTGTTTAAGATGATTTCATGGGGTGATTACGTATGATAGATAGGGGGTGAATAGATATAGATAGGTAAGTAAGTAGATAGACACATAGGTGAATAAATAGATAGATAGGTAGGCTGATAGATGTTTAGTTTGATATAAATGATAGATACAAATAATGAAATGGTTAGATAATGAGATAATTGGATAGTTAGCAGGGTGAATATTGAGATAGAAAGATTTATAAGACGATAGATAAACAGATAGAAGAATAAGTAGATAGACAAAGAGAATACATTTTTTTTATGATCATTGTATAAGTACACACACACACACACACACACACACACACACACACACACACACACACACACACACACACACACACACAATCTCTCAGTTCCACTAAAAACAGCAAACTTCTAATGAGGTAAGTTTATGAAAAAAAAGCTATCTTTACAGCCACCTCTCTCTCTCTCTCTCT
>CM035196.1:3524054-3529822 GCA_020233015.1 Callinectes sapidus | reverse complement strand
AGAGAGAGAGAGAGAGAGAGAGAGAGAGAGAGAGAGAGAGAGAGAGAGAGAGAGACAGCACCAAACACTGCCTCGTACTGACATCACCTCACACCTGATGGAGACACCTGACTTATCCTAACGAAACACAAATGATTTACTCACAAAACATACCTAACTTGTCCACTGGTACACTCTCATAACAAACCTAACAAGCTTTTTTTTATGTAGAAGGGAGGCGGCCAAGGGCAACAAAAATAAAACAAAAAAGCCCACTGTAGTGCCGGTCCCTACCACTAAATACACTCCCATAATATACCTAATCTCACCTCACCTAACTCCATTGATACTCTCTCATAACAAACCTAACCTAAACATATTTAACTTCAATGATAAATGCTCATAGCACACCTAACCTAACCTAACTCCACTGATATACCTTCATAGCATACCTAACCTAAACCATTTCACCCTAACCTCAACACACCAACCTTACGCTAACCTAACCTAACCCTGCCACACCAGCACCACCCAACCTAACCTAACCTAATCTAACACAACCTAACCTAACCTAACCTAACACAACCTAACCTAACCTAACCTAACCCTACCTAACCTAACCTAACATAATATAACATAACATAACTCATACCACACTAATCTCACCTGAAAACCATACATGCCTCATTCTTCACTAATTAAACCGCATTCACCGCCACCTCCATCACCACCGCCAGTGACAACAACAACTACTACAGTAACACTAATAATAAACTTTTGATTAATCCCTTAAAGCTGAATGTGCATCACAACTAAATTGCTCGGCTTGTGAATGGACAGGGAGAGGAGAGGAGAGGAGAGGAGAGGGAGAGAGGGAGGGAGGGACGCCAGACAGGGAGCAATGATGGGAAGAGGTACTTGAACAAAGGTAAAGGGAAAGGGAGGGAGAGGAGAGAGGTGACGTGTGAATGAAAGATAGGAGAGTGGAGAGGGGAAAGGGGAGGAAGAGGGGAAATAAGAGTGGAGGGAGGAAGGGAGAGGGAGATTGGAGAAAGGAAAGGAGAGGGAGGGAGAGTGGAGAAAGGAAAGGAGAGGGAGAGTGGAGAAAGGAAAGGAGAGGGAGAGGGAGAGGGGAAGTCTAGGATCGTTGCGAAGGACAAGAGGTAGTTCCGAAGTGGAGGGAAAGAGGGAGAGGAGGAAAAGAGGAAATGAAGGAGTCGATAAGAGTGGAGGGAAAAGTGAGAGGAGAAGACGACGAAGAGAGGAACGGCATAGGAGAGTAGAGGAAATGTAAATGGATGAAAGAAATGGAAAGAACACGAGAAATGAAGGGAAATTACTCCATGTGAAAAAGGAAAAGAATGTGAAGGGAAAACAACAAAAAAAGAAAAGAAGAAAGGAATAAAAGAGAACAAAATGAAAGTAGAGATAAGTTAGCACACACGAAAAAAAAACGAAAGGAAGGAAAAAAAAAGGAAAGGCAAAAAAAAAAAAAAATGAAACTTATAAGAACATGAAAGTAAAAAAGAAAGAAAAAAAGAAAGAAAGACGAGGTGGTGAGAGCAGGTAGGCTTGGGAGGCAAAAGGAAGGGAACAAAGAGGAGGAAGAAAGGTAGGAAGGTCTTGCTAACGCGCCTTTACGAGAACATAAAGCGTGGGGACTTTACCTGCCACAACCCACCTGTCCTACACCTGAGTTTCGCGGAGCAGGTGGCGGTGTGTAGTACAGGTGGGTGATCGGTTCTTTTTAAATTCTGTCCTGCAATATTCACGTCCCCACCGTGGAAATCTATACGTCTATATTTGGCCAGTAAATCCACGTAGCTTCCTATCTTCCTACGTGCCTATCTATCTACCTGTCAGTCTGCATAAAGGTGAGGTGACAAAGTGAGTGTCAGTCCAGCAAAGTTGTTAAGTGGAATATAAATGTTAATTGGAAAGATAAATTAGTTGATATACATTGATAGATAGAGATATATAGATAGATGGATGGACAGACATATGGGCAAATAGATTAACGGATAGATAAATGAACAGATGAGCACAACATAGAAAGAAATACGCTAACACAAACACCAAGGTTGATTATGATAAGTATTCGTGATCTTGACAATAACATTTTTTATCCCTCTCCACCCCTGTCCTGTGATGCTCCACTTTAAAAGCACAGGAACGAGAAACAAGCGCTTCTCTAATAAGATTTACACTTTTTTTCAGTTACTTCAATTAATTTGGCTATGATAACATTTGGCTATGATAACCACTCGTGGTCTTGACAATAACATTTTTCCCTACCACCCTCTCTCGTCCTGTGATGCTTCAATCTAAAACCACACGAACAATAAATAAGCGCTTCTCTAATAAGATTTACACTTTTCAGTTACTTAACTCTTTTTTTGGCTATGATAAGCGTTCGTGATCTCGACAATAACATTTTTCCCATCACCCTCTCCCCTCCTGTGATGCTCCACTTTAAAACCACAGGAATATGAAACAAGCGCTTCTTTAATAATCATTTCCACTTTTTTTTCAGTTAGTTCAATGAATTTGGCTATGATAAGCGTTCGTGGTCTTGACAATGATATTTTTTCCTAACACTCTCCTGTCCTGTGATGCTCCAGTCTAAAACTACAGCAGCAAGAAACAAGCGCTTCTCTAATAAGATTTCCACTTTTTTCAGTTACTTCAATTAATTATGGCTATGATAAGTATTCATGACTTGACAATAACACTTTCATACCTCCTTCCCGTTCTGTGTTGCTTCAATTTACGACCACAGGAACGAGAAACAATCGCCTCTCTGTCTAATCAGGTTCACACTTTTCCCAGTTACTTCAATTAATTCTTCCCCTCTACACTGCCACTTTGCATGTCGCCTTTCCCACTTGCTAATCTCATTCCTCTCACCTAATTCCAGTAGTAATCCCCTTTTCTCTTTACTATTCTCCCAAGAGTGATGAACGCACCTCTTCCCACGTAACGAATTTCACAAAGCTTCTTATCTTTGTATTTTTAATTTGGACGTATTATCTCAACAACTTTTCACAGTCTCTACGGGGAGTTGTTAAAAGTTTCTACGGTATTTTGGGTGTAATCGTGGCACTAGGGAAAACACTCACGTATAATCTTTAACGTAGTCTCTGGAAAATGTTTGTTCTTAAGAGGGTAACTGCAAGAAATTATTGAAACTTTCATGGGTGTTTTCATGACTTGTAATAGTTTGTCAAGGAGTCTACATTGACAACAGGGAAAACACTCAGGACACGAGCCTTCGAGAAATTGTTGTCCTTATATAAGAGTGTCTTGTTGTTGTTGTTGTTGTTGTTGTTGTTGTTGTTATTGATTGTTGAGTTTTTTTATGAATAGCAACTATGAGTTTAACAAGGATTCTAGACTGACATTATGAAAAAACACTCAGAACACGAGTATAATCTAGTTTTCAAGAAATTATTGTCTTTAAGAGAGTGTGTACAGGAGATTATTGGAGTTTTCAAGTTCCTTTTATGACTTATAACTAGGACCATAACTATAACGTGGCTTCTGCACCGACAAAAGAGAATCGCTCAAGAGAAGCCGTATAATGAACATTGAGCAATAATTACGTTGTGGAGGTTATTATGGCTTCCAAGAATGTTTTTACAATACAACTCAAATGACAGTTTATCAAGACTTCCACCCTAACACAAGTGATAACATACTACATAAGAAGCCGTAAGTTTAGTCTTGGGAAAATAGCATTTATGAGAAAAGTCTTCTTCAAGAATGTTTTCATGTCTTTAATAATAGTCGAACAGTAATTCCACCCTGATATTAGATAAAAGAATTATGAGATCCCACATGACCATCATTTCAGTCTTCAAGAAAAAGTGTTTACGATGGGCAAATGTTTAAGAGTAAGAGGGAGGTCTTTTAATGGTATTTTCATGACTAATAATACCTTGATAATCTTACACCAATATTAGGAACAAACATGAGACCTACATAGACATCACTCCAGTTCATGAAAAATACCGTGTCCTCTTAAAAGAAGCTAAAAAACATTCAAATTACACTTAGTTTCAGGAATATTAATGTAGTACGTTTTGCATGAATTTCTGCGATGTGGTGCATAACAAGCATGAAAACGAAAAATAAGTGGGGACCAGTTTTTACGAGACCAGGGCTTAAGAATACCAAGAAAGTCTTTTCAGGGTTGTTTTCATGACTAATAATCCTTTAACAATTATTTCACACTGCCATTAGGGGAAATAAAAAAAGGACCATGAGAACTCTTATAAACAGGTTCAGGTTTTGTGAACAATTTTTTACGAGAATACGAACTTTAAACCTTCATCATCGTCACTCCAACATCATCCTTCATCTGAGGGAACACTAAGCCTCACCAATGAGTCTTCAGAAGAGGTGCCCACGTTATATTAATCCTCCAACATTAATTTTGGCGCTGGCGACGAGAGTGTGTGGAGGAAAGTGCGAGGGTGAAGCCAAGCAGAGAGGTGAAGAGACTGTAAGGACGAAATGAAGGGAAGGAATGGTGGAAAGTAAAGTGAGAAAGAGAGATTGTGGAGAAGTGAGAAAGGAAGTTGTAAGATTAGTGTGAGTGTGAAATGAGACACAGAAAGGACAATATGAAGGTAAAGCCAAGCAGAGAGGTGTAGGGACTGCGAGGACGAAATGAAGGGAAGGAATGGTGGAAAGTAGAGGAAGAGACAGTGATTGTGAAGGTAAAATGAGAAAGGAAGATGTGAGAGAAGTTTGACTGTAAAATGAAACACACAAAGGAAAATATGAGTGTAAAGTGAGAACGAAATGGAGAGAACGTGTGAAGGAAAGTAGAGGAAGAGACAGAGATTGTGAAGATAAAAT
The DNA here is from genome assembly GCA_020233015.1 of Callinectes sapidus. Lineage (NCBI taxonomy): Eukaryota > Metazoa > Arthropoda > Malacostraca > Decapoda > Portunidae > Callinectes > Callinectes sapidus. The sequence goes on along the minus strand of CM035196.1, from coordinate 3,524,980 downwards.
GAGAAAGGAAGATGTGAGAGAAGTTTGACTGTAAAATGAAACACACAAAGGGAAATATGAGTGTGAAGTGAGGTGATGAGTAAAAGGACTGTGAGAACGAAATGGATGGAACGTGTGAAGGAATGTAAAGGAAGAGAGAGGGACTGTGAAGGTGAAGTGAGAAAGAAGGAGCGAGAAAAGTGTGCCGGTGAAATGAGACACTCCAAGGAAAATGAGTGTGAAGTGAGGTGACGTGTGAAGACTAAGATTGAGAAACGAGTAAGATGAGAAGAAAAGGCGTGACTAATGAACGGAAATATGAAAAAAAACAATAGAGAAAAGGAAATGAAAGGAAACGAGAGAAAAAAAAACGTATTAGAATAGATACAAACACCAATATTCTGAAACACTAATGAATGTTCCCTGGTTGAAGTTAAGCAGGTTTTCAAGAATGCTTTTACGGTTCAAGCGCCAAATTAAAGATTCTAGTGACTAATTAAGAGGATTCCTAATTATCAAAAGGAAAAAGCATTGAAAAACAGGATATTAGTGGTAGTGAGAGAGCAGAAACAAGAACGTGAGGGATGGAAGAGTAAAGACGACAGAGTGAGAGTGGAGGAGTGAGATTGACAGAGCAAGTGCAAGTAAGGTGTCCAGAATGAGTGCCAGTAAGAGTGACAGAGTGAGAATGCCAAAGAGAGAAAATCATGAACATTGAGTGTGCAAAGGTAACCGTTCCCTTGCTGTGTTTGGAGAGCGGGAAACGTATGACAAGGTATTAAGGAAAGCAGAGGATGAGAGGGTGAGGGTTACAGACGGACTAAAGCTACATGTTGAGAGAGAGAGAGAGAGAGAGAGAGAGAGAGAGAGAGAGAGAGAGAGAGAGAGAGAGAGAGAGAGAGAGAGAGAGAGAGAGAGAGAGAGAGAGAGAGAGAGAGAGAGATAGT
>CM035196.1:3476484-3501179 GCA_020233015.1 Callinectes sapidus | reverse complement strand
ACTTTTCCATCCAGAGTGTATTAAAGATTACAGTCTCTTGTTAAGCATCTTTCCTTCCTCCTCCCCAGCCTGCCGGAGGTGCCAGCGTTGTGTGCCGTGCCTAGCGTCAGTGTGGAGTTCCCCAGTGACCCGTTGCTGGAGGAGGAGGTGCGGGAACTGGTGGGACGCGCTGGCAGAGTCTCAAGGATGGGGCCTGTGCAGATCACCAATATTGTGGAGCAACCTGGTGCCCTGCTGGTGTCCTGGGAGGAGGTGTGTGTGTGTGCGTGTGTGTGTGTGTGATTACATAGTTGTAGTGTATGTATATGATCTGAGGAAAAGGGTTTTCTTTTTTTCTTTTTTATTTAAGAGGGGAAAACTAGCATAGGGCAAAAAAGATTATTGTACAAAAAGGCCCACTGAGATGCCAATCCCCAAACAGGGTTGAAAAAAATTAGCCAAAAGAATGGGATAAGTGTCTTGTAACCTGCATCAGTTCTTAATATTGATGTATTGTCCTTGTTGCTGTGACATTCTCTAGTGTGTTCTGAATGTCCAAACTTGTGTGTTCTGCTTTGCTTGTCACTCACTACCACCACTAATCATCTCTGTAGCCTTGGAAAATAGTTGCAGTGGGAGAGCAAAGCATTTCTGAATTCCGACCTCACTGTCTTACTCTCGCCAAATTCCTTGCTACTTTGTCCACCACCACCGCTACCACCTGTGTTTCCTGTAGGTGGATGAGGATGTGTCTGATGAGGGGCTTGAGTTCTGCCTTGAGTGCAGTAACACCGGCGCCACAGACCCACACTCGGCCGTCTTCTCCCGCAAGTATGAGGGCCCCGACTACTCCTTCCTGCTGCGGGACCTCAAGGCTGGGGAAAACTATCTTCTACGGGTGGCGTCACGGAGGGAGGGGGCGCCCTGCTTTGGTCCCTGGAGCCTCGTACAAGCTGCCTCTACCAATACGTCGCATTTCAGTGAGTGTGTGTGTGTGTAATTTTCATACTTTTTATCTTTTGTTACTTTATGATTCAGGATTTATGTTTATGTGAATGGGTTCATAATTGCAGGGGTCCAATTTATTTCTTGTTGTTCATTTATTGTACTGGTGTTTGTATGCATTTTCTACAGATTCAAAGTCTTGACTGGAGATGGTATTTGTATTTTTATATAGTGAATGTGAGATGTTTTGTAATACGTCATCGAATACTGTATGTATGTGTGTGTGTGCGTCTGTGTGCACTTCCCCTTTCCTTCCAAACTTGACACCGTATTCACTGCCTATTGCTTCTCTTCAGCAGCACTAATATCTCACCTTTTCAACCTGCTCACCCATCCTTAATATCATCTCCCATTTCCCTTCTCAAACCCACATCTTCCTTCTCATCCTTTCCCCTGTCCTTCACTGCACACCATAATAAACACTTAATTTCTTCCTCAACCACCACTAAGATCCCTTGCTTTCCACAGAGTGGAGCAGCAGCAACAACAATGCCAGCAGTGCGTGGACAGTGGCGGATGACGGGCGGCTGGCGTGCAAAACCTCGGATGAACCAGAAGTGCTGCATTCTGAGGCACCACTGCTCAAGCCCGGCTCCTCTGTGCTCTTCAAGGTGTGCTGCTGAGGTGCTGGGTGCTGATGGCTCCTCTTGTGTGTCTGCTTCTGCTGAGGTGCTGGGTGCTGATGGCTCCTCTTGTGTGTCTGCTTCTGCTGTCTCGTGTTTAGTTAGGGTCTCTGATATTTTGTGGTAAAGTTTTCATCTTCCTGTGAAGCTTCAAGGAGATACTAAGAAAGTCACTCTTTTATTATGTAAGAGAGGTCTAGCAAAGAGCAAAATAGTGTTAAAAAGGCTCACTTAAAAGAAAAGGCTTATAGAAAGGAGGGTGTTTTCTTTCATTTTTGTACTACTGTGCTGTGAACCTAAGAAAACCTAAGAAAATGAAAGAAACTTCAAGAGATCATTATGCTTATTTGTGGCAGTCCCTGTGTGAACACCACTGCCTAATTCCACCCATCATCCTCACCCATAAACTTGTCTAATTTTCTTTCAAAACTCCCCATTGTCTCAGCACTAACAATATCATTACTGAGTCCATTCCACTCATCAACCACCCTATTAGAGAACCAGTTCCTTCCCATTTCTCTCCTAAACCTGAATTTCCCCAGCTTGAACCCATTATTTCTGGTTCTATCCTGGTTATTGATCCTAAGAACCCTGCTAATATTGCCTTGCCACTCCCAGATCCTGCGTGGGGGTGGCGGGTGCAGTGACGAGGGTCTGGGCCTGAGCTGTATGCCGGTGATGGGGCCGGAACACCTGTTGCTGCCCGGCACTCTCTTCCTCAGCGCACAAGGTCAGTGATACCTACATTTCTACTCCAGTATTTCCTAAACATTTAATTGGATTTATTTGGTTTTCTTCGTGGCATTTAATATCACAGCTTGTATCAACAGAGATTCTTAGGTTTGTGACTTTTCCTTTGATAAATTTCAAGCCTTAAAATCCTTCTTAACTTCCCAAAATTGATCTTGTACTTTAGCAGTGAATTTGCTGCTGCTGATGAGATAATGGCCAAAGTACAAGACTGATTTTGGAAGGTTGAGATGGATTTTAAGATTATAAATTCATCTAAGAAAAAGTTACATACTTAAGAATCTCTGTTAATGTGATGCCTGATTTCCTTTAAACTTTTATCTTTATTATTGTTTTACATTTGTCAAATTACTCCAAGAAACCATTTAAAGGACTTATACAGGAAAAAATATATACAGGAAAATCTTACCACACACTATCACTCACAGAACTCACACCAACTCACTACAGAATATTGGGGAGACATGCAGGTGTTGTTATCCTTGCATTGTTCCAGGCTGTGTCTTCCTGGATGGGGTGAGCAGAGTGACTCGCCTCCCCGCCATACAGGACAAGTCTCAGGTCAGCTTTGCCGTGGAGAAGGTGTCGTCCAGCAAAGTGCGGGTGTACATTGAAAGCCAGGAGAAGCAGGTGTGTGTGTGTGTGTGTGTGTGTGTGTGTGTATGAGGGGTAACTCTTCAACTATTCAATGTACACACTTAATAATATTAGTCTTTTTGTTTAGTCACATGTTTGGATGCATTTCATAGACTCATAGTCATTGTTACGTTGATTTGCCACACATTTTAAAACCAGATTGGAATATATGAGGCCAGTCAGCAGGTGAGAGTTCTGTCCATTGACTTTACCATTCCCACCCATCCTTCATTGAGTACATTTGTTAGCATTCCTTCTCCATGACCAGCTGTGGTGTTCCTGTCATTGTACATCACCAGTGTCTTCAAAACCTATAAAACCAATATACTACTAGTCACTTGTTTATTTCCATTGTTTTTGTTGCCCTTCCCCAGCTTCCCCCCTCTTACATAAATTAAAAAGTTGTTAGCATCCCTCTCCATGACAAGCTGTGATTTTTCCCTCATTGTACATCACCTGTGTCTTCAGAATCTATAAAACCAGATATAACAATGGCCTTTTTACTTTCATTGTTTTTGTTGCCCTTCTCCAGCTTCCCCCTCTTACATAAGAAAAAAAGTTGTTGTTAGCATCCCTCTTTCATGACCAGGTGTGGTGTTCCTGTCATTGTACATCACCAGTGTCCCTCCTGTACCCCAGAAGCAACCCTCACCTCCGTCTCCCCCCCAACAGGTGACGTACGAGTGGGGTGTGCCAAGTGCCCAGGACGGCCTCTACTTCCTTGCATCCTTTGGGGAGCCGCGCTGGAAGATCAGTGTCCATTAGGGTCGCTGTGCCCTGGAAACCCATACCTCATTCCCCCCTTCAAAGATGTCCCTCCCTCCCATTATTCCCTGTCTCACCCCCTTCCCAGGATGCCCCTTCCTTCTTGCTTCGCCCTCATGACAGGAGATGCAGTGCCATGCTTCACCCATACCAAGGAAAGGCTTTGTGATGCCTCCTTGCCTCACCCTCATCTCATTCTTCCTTGTATCATGCCCACCCATCTACTTTCTCCTATTTTTACTCTTCTTACTAGTGTCCATCATCTCACATGTTTCATCCATCTGTCTGTCTGTTTTTCCACGTCTTCTGAATTGATGTTTCGTTCTCTAAGGACTGTAAATTGAATCTCTGTACATTGTGCCTCATTCCTCGTTCCTTCCTTTTTGTTATGCTTGGTGGCAGTAACATAAGTCGTCATGCTATGATCTGAGTAACTTTTAAGTTGATAAGTTTTTCCGCCACAGTGCTTCTTTCTGGACTCTTAACCCCTTTAGTACTGGGGTGCATTTTTACCTTCAGTTTTGGTTACGATTAGATGAATTTACTGACATTAGGAAAATTCTATGAAGGTCAAAAGATTAATGGCCAGAGTCTTCACTATTCTAATCCCCGCACAAGTTTCTGAAGCTGTACAAAATCGTCAAATGCTTAGTATGAAGAATAGATATGAAAATACGTCATAGTATTGAAGGGTTAACATTCTCCAAATGGACTGAAGCATGAAGGAATGTGATGGAAGCAAAATAACCATTCACCAAGAGATAGTAAGGAAGGAATGAAGGAGTACATCATCATCGCCATCACTCACTGTCATCGTCATCTTCATAATTATGTTTACAATGAATTAATCATGTTACGTTTTGCGCTCTTTGTGTTCGTGAATCGGTTTGTTTTGTTTGTCGTGTTGCGTCTGGCCCAAGAAGTGTCAGAACTGCTGCTTTCTCTTGTGTGTTGGCCAGTGTGTGACTGTTTGTGTGTTTGTATTGGTGAGTGTGTGCATGTGTAGGAGGAAGACATGGGCCTTACTCAAGTGATGCATTCCACAGTGATGAGGAAGTACATGTGAAGAGAAACAGCCCATAATCTCACCCCAAACCGGTAATGTTAGTCATTATTATTGGCCTCTGCTGCGAGGAGTATTGCTGAGCACAAACACAACACTCATAGCATATCACAGCTGGGTAATGAAACCTCTCGCCAGCCTGTTGCTACCCATTAGGCTTTCATTTACACACCACACATCAGTTGTACTCAAGATGTATTGGATATCTGAACTGAGAGACTTCCAGATATGGGTGTGTCTGTGTGTGTTATCTAAATGCAGATGTTAGTTTCAAGAGAAGTGGATGTGAATGCAGATGTGAGAGTTAACACTTCATGTGGATGTGGATGGTTGTAGGAGTGTCAAGGAGTGATAGAAAATGCTCAGTGTTGCCTTTTTTTCTATTTTTTTGTATTGTGACCACATCTTTTGGGTGTGGCAAAGATGCAGATGTTTATATATGAAGTAGTAAATGTGGATGCAGATGTTTATTAAACCATAAATATGATACATATACCTAGATGTTTATTATGTGAGAAATATGGATGAAAATGTTTATTATTAAATGAGAAATATAAATGAGAAAAATGTTTATGACAAATGTGAATGCTGATGCAAGTGTAGAGTTTAACAATGGTAAGGACGTTCCTGATGCAGTAATGTCGATGTGGGATATCCAATACATCTCCATCAACACTGACATAGGCTGGACACAGGATGGTATGAACTATGCATGCACCAAAAAAGAAATTGACAGTACCTTAAAATTGCATGATAAAAGAAAAAACGAACAGATATAAAGCTCAGTCTGTGTGTACTATTTTGTTACTTTAAATAACTAACCAACCCTATTTGCCTCTCTAGTAAAACATTAATCCCCCCCCCCCCTTCCCAACACATTTGTCCCCTGGTAAGTGATCCCTCCCCCCTTCCAGTTCTCCTCAGCTTCCTTCCATAGTGATAAATCCCAGGACTGTTTTGCATAATAAAATCAAATCTATGTAATCTGTGATGGTTCTTCCCTGCCGGTGTGACTGTGGCTTTGTTGTGCTTGAATGTTCAAAAGTGTTAGGATGGTGACGATGTTATGGAGGAAGAGGAAGAATTAAAAAACAAGGAAGAGAAAAGAAAAGTAGGAGAAATCACTGGTATTGTGAAGACGCTTGGAAATAAAGTAATGTGTGGCAAGTTTACAGAAGTGTGAAGGTCAAGGTGGAAGATTAAAATAGAAAGCCGCAGTAAATCAAGGAATGCCACAAAAAAGGAACACTTTGTACATAAAGAAAATGTTAGGAAAAGTCTCAGGAAGTATTAAGTATTGCTAATGACCTTCCCTTCTCTTGTTAAAATAAAAAGAAAATAAGAGCAGATTTATGGCAAAAAAAAAAAAAAAAAAAAAAAAGAAATGAGCAGTGTGGGGGTATTGGAAAAATCAGCATGTATATATAATTCTAACAAGCACCATTATGAATACAATTACCACTATTACTATTGCTAGGGAGTCAGGAGGGCTGAGACTTGACAACTGAGGCATTGTCATCACCACATCCTGAATCACTGGTGTCCACTCATGGCATGGTGACAGCAGTGAGTGGAGAAGCTAAAGTTATGGATTAGAAGCTTGCAGGTTGTGCATTGGGAGGTTGAAGTTAGTCATTTGAATGTTATATTTCAGCAGGCTGTACTTGATAGGGGAAGGAAGGCCACTAGTTTCATTACATTGTACTTGTAAGTCTCTCTCTCTCTCTCTCTCTCTCTCTCTCTCTCTCTCTCTCTCTCTCTCTCTCTCTCTCTCTCTCTCTCTCTCTCTCTCTCAACAAATGAATCTGTCCAGTATTCCACAAGTGAGCTTCAATGTGTGTGTGTGTGTGTGTGTGTGTGTGTGTAGAAGCATAGTAACAACTCAATATGTGCCATTTCCATGATGTGTTGTACCAGCCTTGAGCACACTGGTCACAGACAACCACCGCTGTGTGACTCCCAGCCCCTCACCCCTTGTGCTCACCACACACCGCACTACACAGAAAGGAGGAGTCACTGTGTAGAAGAAAAAGCTATAAATGGGACTCATGAATAATCTTGTGCTTTACAATTTTACATGTTCATATAGAGTAGGAACTATCTGCCTTTACTGCCAGTAGATATTGCAGCATAACCACCGAACTTTGTCTGTGACTGCTGTGGCCATGGCTGGAACTGGTGGCTGTGACACGCGGCAGTGCCAACCACACTGGATGCCGCGCCCTCACCCCTCACTTCTTACCCCCTCCACCCCTCCCCTCTCCCTTGCTCCCCTAGTTTTAAGGTTCTCAATGGTAGCATAATGTTTATATCCAGCTTACTGAAGTAAGTGTAATTTTTCTTTGAGTTCTTTGAGTTTTGTAAAGTTTCATCGGTCCAAGCCCTTAGTGCACTTCATCATTACTTAGGCAAAGGTGGCTTAGGATAGGCACAGGAAATTATCATGATATGCTTTTTCACTGCAGTGTTTACAAGTAGAGAGCTCAAGTTTTTGCATGTTTGATATTCAGTTTAGGTTAATGTATGGTGGAAAGCTTTATTGTTTGAGTAGTTTGTTAAGTTAAGAGGACTATGTATCATTTATGTCCTCTTTTCCATAACAAATATTTCTCAAAATGTCAAAATATTAAGGAACAATCACAAAATCCCACAGCAAGCACTTCCTGAAGCATTTCAATGATAAACACATGTTTCTTTCACGGCCAAAGTTTGAAGCACAAGCGGTGATGTTAGAGTTAGCTGATGCATTAAGAACAGTTCGTATTGTAAGGAGTTATTCAGATGTTGCCGCCTTTCCTCCTGGCTTGATGTCTTTCCTTACTGCTATTCATTTATATATTTTGAAAAGAACTTTCTACTCGTCTGTCAGGCATACACTCACACCTCAGCACAATTTTAAATCTTTTCTTTCTTTTCACTTGTGCAAAGTTCCTTGATCTGCAATAATGTGGATGCCTGTTCCTTTCTTATTATTAGCATTTTGTGTTATCATTATTAGTGATTATCATCTTTATTATTTTGTTGCTAGTGTTTATACATTAGTGTTGTACTGTTTAAATCATAACAAAGATCTTTAACTGTTAAGATGTGCTAAGGACAAAACAAAGAAACTAGTACCAACATGAAGGATGTGATGGGGAGGGCTGTCATGTTTGTGACATTCTACTGTTGTGTGGGGAATGCAAGACTTTCTCAAGTACTGATACTTTTAATGTGTTCTTTTCCTCTTGAATGTCTGAGTTCTTTGCCAGAGTTTGCCATGGAAAATGAATGAATGAAACCATTTCAAAATCAAAATGTACAAGACTCAGAAAATGGGTAAAGAACAACTGATAATTTGTCTGTAAATGTTATCGTTTTAATCAATGTTGATAAGTTTATGGTGTTTATGCTCTGCTTTGGTGCATTGTGGAAACACTAAGAAATTTATCTATTTATCTCATGGTGGGATGAAATTGCCACAAGGTGACAGGTGAGAGGTGAGTCTGTGGCTGGACAGTGAAGGCTGATGATGTGAGTCCCACACATCTTGTTGGCCATGAATGGTGAACAGGCCTGGGTACATTTTGCTTGGCCTTGACTGTCCTGTCACTACACACACCTGCTGGAGTGGAAGGCATTGATAGTTGTGAGTGAGTACATACTAAGGTGTCACATATTCCATCATTCATGATAGTGAATGACAGCAACCACTCATCTTTGCAGGAAGGAAAAAGACCTTCAGGGACAATTTTTAAAAATAAAGAAAACAAGTAGCAAGTAATCAAGAATTACAATTCTTTACAGAAAATTTTCTGAACATTACAAATTCTTGCATAAAAATGCATATAAAGCAAACTAATGACAGTTTGGTCTTCCAACCACCACCCATTTTCCGAAATAGAAATTTTGAATGCTGCAATTTTTTCTGTTATGCTTCATAAATTTCCAATGAAAATTAATGTACCTTCCAAAAAATATCAGGTGCAGGTCACTCACATACCACGTGGTGTGTGTGTGTGTGTGTGTGTGGCACCTCAGCAGGTGGTTCCCCAGGCATGTGTGTGTGTGTGTGTGTGTGGCACCTCAGCAGGTGGTTCCCCAGGCATGTGTGTGTGTGTGTCTGTGTGTGTGTGTGTGTGTGATGCATTCGCCATGGACGGCCTGTGTGAGGAAAGGCAGGACGACTCACACAGGTGATGGGAATAGTTTTGTAGTGTACATGACGTTCACAGCACAGATTTATTCAGTCTGTTACTGTACATAGATGTTGAATAAATACTTTCAAAGGTGGTAACATGTGGAATAATTCACCCTGTGTGTTTGAGTGTCACGCCAGGGACCAAGTACTACCTGATGGAGCCACAAGGCGGTGTGTGTGTGTGTGTAAATAGAAGTGTTAACTGCCACTCCTAGACAACAACAACAACAACAACAACAACAACATAGACCACTAGTTCAAAATGACCTAGATATGACAAAAAAAAAAAAAAAAAAAGATTGGTGAAAGAGTATATAGGAAATTATAGTTGAAGGCACCAGACAGTTTAAAGTCATCAGTAAACATTTGAATCCTATACAAACATCTTTAATGGAACCATGGGGAAATTTACACATTCGATCGCAAAACATTTATTATACGGCATCATGGTACTGGTGGCTGGTGGTTGGTGGCTGGTGGGAGTGCAACACCCAACCAATATTGTGGTTTCATCAGCAGTTCATACATTTACTGTACTTAATTAAAGCACCAAAAATATAGCACGTTGTTTTGAATCCTCAGAACATAAAGAAATGCCAAGAATGATCAACACTATATTCTGACAGTTTGGTGTGGCCGAGATACCCCACCAATGCCTCCTCTTCTCTCCATACATCAAGACGTGCTCTCCGTCTTCCTCCAACCCAACACTACCTCCTTACCCCTGTGTCTTTCTTTCTTTCTTTCCCACTGTTTCTACGTAGATCGGTGTATTTCCGAAATAATTCTAAATTTTGTTCCACATCAACGTTGAGTTCATGAACTGTGGAGACGTGGCACCAGTGAAAGACTAGCTGTCAAAAAGCGGACCGGACTAAACAGGCCAGTTTAGAGTAGTGCAACTATAACCACCCTAATAATCTGACTACAGTGCAGCGAGTAGTCCAGGTACAAGTCCAACCAGCGCGTTCTGTGCAGGACAAGAATAGGACTCCTTCCTGTCAAACTCTCAGTCTCAGATCCACTAAACTGGACGTTGGATCGCAAGGGTGAGGGAAGGAAGACGTAGAAAGAGAATGAAAGAACATCACAGGAGAAGTAATTTCATATTGGGAATCCAGAGAAACTAAAAGAAAATATATATGTATTCAAAATGTAATAATTTTAAGCCCCAAGCATAAAAAACAAAAACAAAAGCAAGTAGATAATTGGTTGTTTACAAGAAACACATGACATACGCAGCGTAGGGCGAGAGGAAGACTTCGATTTATTTTGGAAAAATAGTGACATCAGTGTATAGGAACGGCAGATGGCTGGCTGGCTGGCTGTCTTGTCAGGTCTGATCTGTCATCTTCGACCATCCCAGTGAGATTTTTTATTTATTTATTTATTATAATTATAATTATTATTTTTATTTCACTGTTCGGGAAGAAAATGCATCCTGGTGATCCATACGTTTATAATGTTTGGCATAAGCTACGTATTGTACTACTTTTCCAAAATTTAGTTTAGGTTCAATGGGTTCCTGGTCTTGTGTCAGCATCATACTACATCTGAATACCATTTAGCAAAGGGTACGATTATGTCCTGGGCCACACATTCAGGTAAACAAACAACAATGAATCATTGAGTTAAGATCGTTGGAGTCGTGTTCAGCTGTCAAACAACATGCAGTTAACACGAGGCTGCGCGCGAGCACATGGCGCGTCGCTCGAGGCTCGCCAGCCTCGGGGCAGCGTGGCACTCTCCTCCAGACACTGCCATGGAGTAAGTGTAATGGTCACCGTCACTGTAATAGTGTGGAGCCAGTGTTCATCCCCTCCCATCCTCTCGACACCGCGCCAATAACTCTGACTGAGGCTGCGCCGTTGCCTCCTCTGTTTGCTGCGCCACCAACCCCTCTTCCTGAAGCCGCGTCCTTGTCTCTTCTTCCTCGCGCTGCGCCGCCACCTCCTCCTGCAGCTTCATCACCATCTCCTCCTCCTCCTCCCGCAGCCGCGCCACTGCCTCCTCGTAGGAAGGCAGGCCGTCCACCGTCAGCCAGAGCTCGCTGGCGGAGATGGACGTCTCGCTGGCGCCGGGAGTGACGAATGGCCGCATGGGCGGGGTGATGTAATCTTCAGAAAAATGGCGCTTGAAATAGGCGCTGAAGTCACGTTTGAGAGGCTCAGCTTCTCGTCCTCTCCCTCTCCCCCTTCCCCACCTTCCTGCTGTCCGTGACCCGCCAGCCTGGCTGCCCGACCCGCCCTGCATCATTATTACTTCATAGGAGGGCGGGGCTTGGCAGTAGTCGGGTGTGGTGAGCCGGATGTCCCTGTCCTGCGCCTCCACGTCCGGGGAGCTACAACAGCAACAGCAGCAGGAGTCGCTGCACAGTTCCACCCCCAGGCACAGCTCCAGCACGCACAGCATCAACACCACCATCAGGATGGCAATCACAATATCTGCAACACGTGGGGCACCTCACCACCACTCCTCTCCCTCTTGTATGTGTGTGTGTGTGTGTGATGCAGTAGTGGATTGAAAGTTGTCGCAGACTTTATTGTTCTGCAATACACATCATTAGCCAGTTAAAAATGGCGGGAGCTAAACGTTTTGACTACAATACTGCTTATAAAACAATAATTACATGTATTTTAAAAGAAAGGTGATTTTTGATGCTGTAAGTTCTCAAACTGAAATGCATGGAGTGGTTTTCTTCCATGTATGGCGATGCAGCAATGGGGAGGGACAACATTATTGGGCGGTGACGGTCATGAGGCAAGTGACGCGACCACTGCACTGAGAACCCGTGTTCAAATACTGTGTGTGTGTGTGTGTGTGTGTGTGTTTTTTTTTTTTATGTAAGAGAGACAAGTTGGCCAAGGGCAACAAAATCAATGAAAATAAAAAGCTCACTAATTTGCCAGTCCTCTAAAAATTGTAGAGAGAGAGATAAGCATTTCAGAATACAAACTTCATCACTTCATCACTGTATGTTTTCCCTCAAGTACTTAAACCCTCTGCCCTGCTGACAGCCTTACTCCAAAACCTGACCACTAAATCCTCAACAGAACAGCGACATTAGATTGAAAAAAGTGAATGTAGCATGACATGTCACTGATCAACTGTGAGGCGAATGTGTCCCTCCCAACCCTGGCCATGATGATGTTGGTGCGAGGACGAGCAGTGTGTGGCCTCACCAAGGTAGTGGCCGACGCTGGTGGGGATGGTGACGGTGGTGCGCGTTAGACACATCACTGTCAGGACGCCGGCCATCACAAACACCACGCACAGACGGATAGACTTCCCCTGAAACATCGAGCCGTCATTAACTCTCTCTCTCTCTCTCTCTCTCTCTCTCTCTCTCTCTCTCTCTCTCTCTCTCTCTCTCTCTCTCTCTCTCTCTCTCTCTCTCTCTGTAATAATAATTAATAATAATAATGGATCACCTGAAGATCCGCCACCCCTGGTTATTTCAAGCCTAACTACATCAAACCATGGTAGGCTTGGGTAGGTTTGGTTACTACAAAAGCCTAGCCTAACTTAACCTAACTTAAACTAAGCTAACCAAACCTACCCAAGCCTACCATGGCTTGATGTAGTTAGGCTTGAAATAACCAGGGGTGGCGGATCTTCAGGTGATCCATAATAATTTTCGGTTTATTGGGAATACAGCCTACAATTTCGGCTGAAGATCTACATGTTATCATACCTATACATATCCTTGTGTTCTGTGTGTGTGCGTGTGTGTGTGAGCGCCCCATTCGAATTTAATGACTTAAAACGATAAGATCTTTTTTCTTTTTCTGTGCAAGGACATCAACTCTATTAATGCATTCTGCTGCTCTGTTGCTGTTCGAAAATCGTATCACGTCTGTTGTGGTCACTGAATAGCTTGTGTGTTGGGTTTTCTTGCCAATATGTCTTATATGTTATTGTAGTCATTATTATTATTATTATTATTATTATTATTATTATTATTATTATTATTATTATTATTATTATTATTTCTATTACTGTTGTTGTTGTTGTTGGAATCATTATCATTGTTATCACATTATTGCAAACATTATTATTACTAAATATCTTTAATTTGGCTATCTTATTTAATTTTATTCCACTTATTTCATTGATTTCGTTACTTTTGATCTCTCTCCCAATATATATATACATATATATATATATATATATATATATATATATATATATATATATATATATATATATATATATATATATATATATATATATGTATAAATAATTACTCGTAGACTATATCATTTCATGAATTCATCAATAATAAATCATATGTTTTAAAAATTTTATTCTATATATTTATTGTGTTCATATCGCTGGAACTTTACTTACCCGTCCGTTCATTTTGATTTGTTTTGTTTTGTTTTGTTTCTAGGTTTTGTACCTCTTTATTTGTGTGTTCCTTAGCTTAGCTTAGCTTAGTGTGTGTGTGTGTGTGTGTGTGTGTGTGTGTGTGTGTGTGTGTGTGTGTGTGTGTGTGTGTCACTGCTGGCGATGGGCTGCTCCTCCTGCGGTGCGGTGCGGTGCGGTGTGGGTAGTGGCGGGGCGGGTCGTGGCGGGTGTCGTCTCAATGCGTGGTGTTGTTCATCAGTGACCTTGGCACAGTCACAATGCAATGCTTCTGACAAGAAGAGGATGGCTCGCTTTTCCTCCTTTTCTACTTTCTCTTTCTATAACTTCTCTATTTTCTCTCTATTCCTCTCGTCCTTCGTTTTCACTTGAGTCTCTTTCCTCTCTCTCTTCTTTATTACTAACAATTCCACTTCCCCCCACGCCACTACTCTTCCTCACTGTCACCTTCAGAAGAGTACTTGGCCTGCTACCTTCTCCCTGTGGTGTTTTTATTTATTTATTCTTTTCTTTCTTCTCTCAATTGTTTCTCCTCTTCCCCTGCAAAAAACATATCAGTTGTTAGCAACCAGTGTTCCCAGCGCGTCACGTAGCAATGGGTTGATGGAAAATAATAAATTGGCCTTTTCTCGTGTCTTTATGACTTATTTTCTTTCCTTCTTCTTGCAATAGTCTTTTCTCTCAGATGTTTTTTTCTCAGCTTTTTTTTTTTTTTCCCCACAAATTCCGTTGATTGTTTAACCTCAAGACAATAATTCTTTCATTTTCAAGCGCACTTCAAATTAAAGTACACACTTCGCTTTTTTTTTTTTCTTATTCCATCTTCAGTTTACCTGCACATTTTCTAACTATTGATCACCTTCACAATTCGATCAACAATTTCTTGTCTTTCGTTAATTCGTATTGCACAAGAATTGGGATCTCTCTCTTTTTTTCCCCACTTCTTTCTGTGTTCTCCGTCACAACTCCCAAATTTCTCCTCGAATCTGCTGCTTCACCTTCCTTCTCCCTTCGTTCCACCATCAGGTCTGCACAGACAGAACACGCGAAGCTACTCTCATTATTAAGTGCGAACTCGACCACATATGAAAGGCCCCTCCCCCTCCCCTCCTTCTCTTTCTCTCTACTACTACTACTACTGCTACACATTAACACAGCACGCCTCCCACCACGTGCACCATTCTTATCGTCTCCTAACCCTCGTCCACAATCTCACTGAGTAGAGATTAAAAATACAGGTCGATGTGTTGGTGGTCCCTCTCTGGCCCCTAAGCCTCCAAGACACTGGATTCCAATTATTCATTTTCTTATCGCGTGTTCAATTATCACTCTCACTGGTACATCGTCATTTTCTATCACTATTTTTAACTCTTCACCCATTCACTATTATAGGAGCTTCTTCAGTAATTCCCCCCTCCCCGAAAAAAAAGGAGGAAAAAGCAAGGGAAAGCAAGGAAAGAGTAAACCATATTCCTAAACACTCTTGCACCGCACGTCCACTGCTTTCAAAAGGCTCTACGTGAAGACACACGAGTTTTTAATGGTGTTTCTACTCTTCTAGTTATAGATCAACACGATTTCTGCATAACTAGTGGGCGAAACGGTCTTGAGAACCTGGCTGATCAATTCTGTGGCTTTTTAAAGTAGTAGTAGTGGGAGAACAATAAAATTTTGAATACGGGCTTAGGTCTATTCCTCTCACCTTCTCCACCATTTTATTTCCTCTCCATAGGTCTACTCAAATCAAAATCAATGTCCTATCTTCCATTTTTTGGTACTGTTCACGGAAACAGTATTTATTTCAACGATGTTTTGAATGTTTACAAAGGAAAGACTCATATAGATTAGCTCTCACCTAAAATGTATGTATAAGAACGGACCGGACCGGACCGGACCGGACCGGACCGGACCGGACCGGAACGGACCGGACGGGAACGGACCGGACCGGACCGGAACGGACCGGACGGGAACGGACCGGACCGGACCGGAAAGTAATGACAGTCTTATTAGTGTTACATGAACCATTAATACTACTGCTATTACTGACGACGCTCTACTACTACTACAGATGCTTTTTCTACCAATACCACCACCACCACTACCATCACAACCCCCACCACCCAAAATTCCCACACAAGGCGTCATGTCACACCACCCTAACACGTTCATCTGGGCCAGCCACACCAACACCCGTTTTCTTTCTTCCTCCTCCACCACCATCCTCGCCTTACGCTTTCTAACACACGACACCGGGCAGGAGGAGAGACATACGAGCTTCTAACACGAAATCCTATCGAGTCAGGATATGTGTACACGTTTAGTTTATTTACGAGTTGCTGGAGTGTCTTGTCAAATGCACAGGGAGGATGGAAGAGTGGTGGCAGCGTGTGAGGGGTCGCAGGGGAGACTTCCATAACTCAAAGGGAATCATTTGAAGGCCGTGTTTCCCTTTCGCTTTTATATTTATGAGGGATGCGAAATGTTATTGAGATTGTTTCGCCTGTCTTCTGATTTATGCCTTGGAGTTATAAGGTGTCTATTGTGATTATGTATGTACAGGATTGGAGCTCGTTAGTTTTGTGATGGGAGTGAAATAGAGATGGAAAATGAAAGTGGACGAGGTATAAGAAGAAGAAGAAGAAGAAGAAGAAGAAGAAGAAGAAGAAGAAGAAGAAGAAGAAAGTGTGAATAAGTGGAAGAAAAGAAAAAAAGACGAAAGAGAAGAGGAAAAGTATGGACAAGAAAAAAAGATGGAAGACAAAATAAGAAAATGTATAAATAGGAAAGACGGAAGAAAACATAATTGAAGAGCAAAAGCGTGAATAAGAAAGGTGAAAGAAGGCAAAACAGGAGGACAAAAGTGTGAATCAGAAAGACAGAAGTAGGAAAAAAAAGTCAACCGGAAAAATGGAAGAAGACAAAAACAGAACCAGAAGATTACTAAGCAGAGAGAGAGAGAGAGAGAGAGAGAGAGAGAGAGAGAGAGAGAGAGAGAGAGAGAGAGAGAGAGAGACCGAATAGTGAAGTAAACAGATAAAATTATATCATAGAATTCACTGCACGTTCTGAAAAATTCCCGTGGTTAGCCTCGTGTTTTGTTTCTGAAAGAGGTCGCGAAAGGTATCAAATCCAAAAAAGAGAAAAGAGAAACGTGAAGTCATTTCCTCTTGTAGCCACTCAGACTGATAAGCGGTATCACGTCTAACTGAAATAGTGTTTAGTGGGTTGATAGTGGCGAGTCCATGACCTCAGAGCGTCTGTAGGCTACACGGGACAAGGAGCTGCTGGGACACGAGGCTCTGCTCATCAATGTCAGCTCCGTATTCGCTAACGCTTTGCTCCCTCACCACAGCTGTTTTCCAATGACTCAAGGATGTATAGCGGGGTTGTCAAGAGTGTTTCTCCAGTTAATAATGTAGAAATCTTGTCACTCTGCATCTATAACCGTAAAAAACCCATAATTACCCATCAATACTATTTTTCCAAAGCCACAGAGATGATTAGCGGGGTTTTCAAGAGTGTTTCTCCAGTTAATAATGTAGAAATCTTGTCACTTTGCTATAGAAACGTAAAAAAACAAAAGCCACTCCTGAAAACGCTTTACTCTCTCATCACGACCATTTTCCAAGGCCACAGAGATGATTAGCGTTGTTGTCAAGGATGTTTCTCCAGTTAATAATGTATAAATCTTATCACTCTGCCTTTACAACCATAAAAAACACCTCAATAAACTCGTGTACATTTAAATAAAGCCTTTAGAAGCACATAAGTGTTTGAGAATATGAACCTCGGTCCTCCTCAGTACTATGACGTTTTTTTTAGATCTACTTTTCTTATGCTTGACGATTTTCTACAGCTTCAGAACCTTACGTGGGAATGAGAATAAAGAAGACTGTGGCCGTGAACCTTCTGACCTCCACAGACCTTTCCTAATGTCAATAAAATAATCTAATCGTACCTAAAACTCAAGGTAAAAAATGCATCGCAGTACTGAAGGGAGATAATAGATAAACGTCTGAATGAATGAAAAATAAGTAAAGTCAGTACTTACTTATCTACATACCAAACGAACTAAATAAAGAAAAGAAACGGAAGAAGAAGAAGAAAAAGAAGAAGAAATAATAGTTAATTTCTCTCTCTCTCTCTCTCTCTCTCTCTCTCTCTCTCTCTCTCTCTCTCTCTCTCTCTCTCTCTCTCTCTAACAAACAAACAACCACCACCAAACATCACAGCAACATCTTTCTTTCATCACAATCACTCACTCACCCAGTTACTCACTCACTCGCTCACTGGCTCGCTCACTATCATCTATTTATTACTTTTATCCATTATCAGCGTGTACCTAGCTGCCGTTGTGGTCTCTTTTTATCGTGTCACGCTTGTCAACATCCCTTATCTCAACCAGACTTTTCAATATCAAACACTTCACGAGATAACGGCGATAAATAGACTCGGTTAGACTACATGCCAACGCTCTTGTTATCACCACCACCACCACCACCACCACCACCACTATCATCTTGTCTTCTTTTTCTCTCCTCTGCTGGTGGTCATGGCAATTATTTCATACTGGTACTAATGTAAATAAAACCAAATAAATAGATGAGAAGAAAAAAGAAAGTTACTGATACCAGCGGTGAAAGTTTAGATAATAGTTAGAAAAAGAAAGGAAAAAAGAAGAGATGCAGGATTTAGTAGCGAAGAAAGTTAAGAAAAACACTACAACGGCAAAACAAAAGTAGAGAAAAGTAATTAGATGAAAAAAGAAAGAAAAAAGTAACTGACAATAACGGTGTAAGTATAAATGACAAACCAGAAAAAGAAAAATGGAAGAACGTGCCAAATAACAGTGAAGAAAGACACGAATGACGACCAGAAAAGAAGAAGGGGGAAAAAAACACGGGGGGATTAAAAAAGATAAATATGTGAAAAAATGAATGAATGAATGAATAAATAGACAAAAATTATATTGGATCTCTTTTTCCATTCTTTTAATACATTTTTTTCATATATTCTTTTCAGCTTACGTACTTACAATGGTGTCGGTAAATCTACACATCAACAATAATGAAAGTGAAAACAATAAACTACGCACACACACACACACACACACACACACACACACACACACACAAAGCAAATCGTTGACACAACCTTTTTTTCCAATTTTTTCCCTTTTTTCTCTATAGATAATCCTCTATTTCAATATTCTTTTTTTTTTTTTTTTTTTTTTTTTTTTGTGAGCGTGGTTAGGTCTGCCAGTTTCATGTCACACTGACTTAGCACAAAAAGATACCAAAAATACAAATATATAAATAAATAGATAAACAAATAAACGTGTAGTGAATTCTATGATATAATAATGTTTACTTCTCTCTCTCTCTCTCTCTCTCTCTCTCTCTCTCTCTCTCTCTCTCTCTCTCTCTCTCTCTCTCTCTCTCTCTCTCTCTCTCTCTCTCTCTCTCTCTCTCTCTCTCTCTCTCATGAACAAAACGACTACTTTTTATGTTAATTTGCGTAGTTAGGGTCAACAAAAATAAATAAACAATAACCAAAAAAGAATAAGAAATATGAATTATACAAATAGGTGAATAAAATAGAAAAGAAAAATCGAATCCTTAGCGACAGAGCACTTACCTAGCAACAATAACAATAACAGTAACAAACAAACAAATAAAAAATAAAAAAGTGAAGAAAACAACAAAAATCATTCAATATACGTACAAATTAACATTGGAAACGCACACCATCGGAAACCCAACAACAACAACAACAACAACAACAATAGCAACAACAACAAGTACATGCAAGACTCAAATAAGAACACACACACACACACACACACACACACACACACACACACACACACACACACACACACACAAGACGTACACAGCTTCACCATATAAGGATTTCAGGCGACGCAGAAGTTGGGTAGTGAGTGATAGATAATAACTAGCGTGCTTAATTCACCTTTAACACTGCGCAGTAAGAGTTGACTGACCACGTAGCGACAACTTACCCATAACTCACACTCGTATTGTTAAGCACATCTCTCCTTCACCTCGACAATTAAAAAAAAGGCTATATTTGAATTGACACGAGTTTTTCTTTAAGTGCTTTTTTTCAAGGTTCTAGAGGCAGACTGACAAGATTTTTACACTATTAACTGGGAAAACATTATTAAAAAGAAACGTGAATCATCTTTGTGGCGTTTGAAAATACTCGTGGTGAAAGAGCAAAGCGTTTCTGAATACCGACCTTATATAGCTACCACCATCATCACCCCCACCACCACCACCACCATCACCACGTGTCTCCCTTGACTCCGCCTTATCATTGATGTCTCGCGGTATGTCACGTTTTCATTAGCACGGGAACCTTTTTAATGGGTGACTCAAGTGGTAGGAATGTGTATGCAGGATAGAGGCGAAGGTTTGTTTATTACTGTTCAGTGGCTCACCGCACTACACACACCTCAGGTTTAGACATAGCAACACTGTGACCACGTGAACATTTCTTACTTCATAGATAACTGCTCGTGGGAAGTAATACACATTGACATTAACATTTAAAAAACCCGTGAAAGCTAAGAATTCAAAGCAGGTGGAAAGTTAAGCATATAAACAAACCTGGAAATTTCAATCTTCTTTTAATAATTGCTGAAGGGAACACGACACACTGAAGGAACCGAATTTCTACAGCGCCGTGATACACAACTACTCTTGCTTTGTGGGTTAAGAGGTCACAAAGCGTTTGTATGACCACGGTCCGAGGGAAGGTTGGACATTCACTCGGGGTAACGGTTCCCAAATGGATTGGCTTTCAGAGAGGAGACATATGGACAAAATATCTGCATTATGAACACGAGAAAACACACTTGAAAACCCGGCTAATAATTTCCGTGGCCTTTGAAAACAGTCGTGATGGGAGAACAAAACGTTTTTTATAATATTTTCAAAACTCTCTGATTAAAATGAAAAATAAAAATAAAAATGACACGGATATTCAGACCACTTTTGACGATCCTAGTGACAGATGGACAAAATATCCCCATTATGACCTCCAAAAACCACAGACCCGGCTAATCATCCTTGTGGCCTTTGAAAACAGTGGTGGTTGGGGAACAAAATGCTTCAGAATGTTAGCCACTGCTCTGTTCTCGCTGCCTGTGCCTCCAGCCCCGCCCTGCCTCGCGCACGTGTCAAAGAACCCTGTCACTGCGATTAAGGGGGAGGAAAAGTAGTAAAAAGGAAGAAATGGAGACGTGAGAGAAGGCACGAATATGAGAGAGAGAGAGAGAGAGAGAGAGAGAGAGAGAGAGAGAGAGAGAGAGAGAGAGAGAGAGAGGTAAAGAGGTCAGTGGGAGAGTGCTGGAGGAGGAACGGAGGGAGAGTGGGATGGGGAGAGAGAGAGAGGGAGAGGGAGTGGGGAACAGGAGAGTGTGAGGGTGTGAAGAATTGAAAAGTGGTGCGTGATAAAGTGTCTTGATGTGTGAGAAGGGAGTGTGTGTGTGTGTGTGTGTGTGTGTGTGTGTGGGTGGGTGGTGAGGGTGGTGATGGGGAGGGGAGGGGAGGGATGGGGAGAGGAAGGGGATGAGGAGGCTAAGAAATGGTTAAGTTTTCGTGATTTATCGTTACACTCATCACGTGTCACTATTATTGTCACTTTTGTTATTCACTTCACTATCTGCCACAGCCGCCACTACAACTGTCACTATCATCACTATCAATACTATCAACCACATTGTTATTCTTACTCTTGTTATCATTATTATTATCATCATCATCATTACTAAGAGGGAATGAGAAAGTATATGCTTTGTCTCTTTGTACATAAGTGCAAGTATGCATAATATCATTGTCATCTTCATCTCAGCCATCACTGTCACCATCACTTCACCATTACCATCATCATTACTCACATTAGAATCACCACTACTGAATTTTATGACCCCCAGTACCATTAACATCATTGTCACTATCATCTCAACCATTTACATTCTCATTACTTGCATCATCACCACCACCTTTGACTTTTACGAGCCCTCATCACCATTACGATCACTGTCACCATCAGCTTCCACGCCACCGCTGCATCACAAGTTTAACAAGACAGTTCAGAAGATTTAGAGAGTCTTCCTTTACACTTCAGAGCTTCAGAACATTCCTCCTGGCTGCAGTATTTATAAAGTTACTTGATAATCACTGAGCAGTTTAAATAGAAACGGAATTATATATATATATTTTTCAGTCTCTTTAACCTTTTACTTTTCATGGAATGCAGCACAGTTATTATCCTTATTTTCGTTGGTATTCTTTTTTTTTTTTTCTTCAAGTTTTTCAATGTTTTTAAAGGTCACACGAACATGATGGTTACTTAATCAACAGTTGGTATTCCACGCCCTCAGTTATTCACTTATTATTTTGTCGCAGTTGGCCCTAAATTCCGAACATACTCTTAAAACACGCTGGACTTAAAATTAGACTACAACTTATTTAACAACGCAGAAGTGATGTTGATGCGCCGTGTCCTCATAATGTTTGTCCCCCGTTAAACTATGACCAGCATCACTAACACACCCTTCAAACCCTCTTTCACTGCAAATTGTTAAATCACATCGTCAGTAATGCAGAATTGTTATTATACTATCACTAAAACCATTAAAACATTCTTGAGATTCTTGTTATCTAAAAGTAAAGTATCATCATAATTATTAACATACTTAAATATCCCACTAACTTCCTGTGCCATCTATTAAAGTCTGTTCGTTAAAATGATATATAATCTTCAAAATATCTCGAGAATCATTAACACATTTCATATCCCCTCCTATCGTCCTCTCCACCCTGTTACAACTAACTGTTAATGATGCAGAATCTTTAACTATCATCATTACACACTTCAAAACCCCACAAACTTCCTCTATAACCTACTAAACCTAATCCATTCATCACAAGAAGCATTAACACACTCTTCAAACACCTCCCACTAACTTTCACAAGCGCATTATTAAAAGGCAATGAATGTGGCAGCTGTACAGTGAAACTCCTGAGACTACGGTTCCCTGATGAGCCCCCCGCAGTGTTACCATTTGAGGAGCACGATTGGCTGGTCACATTTCACTGTAAAACCTCGAGACCGTATACTGTACTGGATAGGTGGTGGTGTTCACGGCGTCCTCTCTTCTCGCTCCCCGTCAGTTCCACCTAGCAAGATGTACTAAGAATGCGCACCACGAGAAGGCTAGGATGGGGGTGAGATGCCACTTCTAGCAGAGGTATCTTTAGTTGCTAGCTCATTCTTTTCGATGCTCGGCACTGGTGTCTTGGCAATCGCACTCTCGCACCTCGACTTTATCTCGTTGGTTACAATAGTCAAGCTACTGCGCAAAATAGTCCCTCTAACAAACACTTGCCGGAGAGTAAAGTGTAGGATGTGGAGAGTCAATATTTACAGAAACTGTTTACTGTAAATAATTAAGCAGTGTATTTCTATCAGGTGTGATGGGGAGGGAAGGGAGGGGAAGTGAGGGGAGTGGGATGGTTGACTGTGTGTGTGTGTTGAATAGAATGTGAAGATGTCTTACATGTTGATACGTAAATTAATAGATGATTGAATGTTCTTTACTTATTGGATCGATAAATAATTAATTGAAAGGGAAGGGAAGGGAAGTGGTGGTTAGCTGTTTGAGTGTGTGTCTGGTCACAGTGTTGAAATAAAGAGACTGCTTTAGATGTAGATACGTAGATTAATAGAGAAGTAAATGTTCTTTCCTAATTGAATAGAAGGAAAGGGAAAGGAAGGGAAGGGAGGGTAGTGGGTGGCTAGTATTGTGTTTGTCTGGTCACTGTGTTAGGTAGAATAAGAGATTCCTTTGATTGTTGATACGTGGATCAATAGATGACTGAATGTTCTATATTAAACTAATCGATAAACAACTGATTCAATATTCTTTCCTAACCTAACAGGTAGGTAAACATGAGCGTTGTGTTCATTAAAACGCATTTCATTTACGTAAAAAAACCCTAAGTGGACTGATTACCAGATAAGATATGAAAACAATGATATTCATGTGAAGATAAAGTTAAAAAAAGAAAAGAAAATAGGACACACACACACACACACACACACACACACACACACACACACACACACACACACCTATCTTATATAAACAAACTGATAAACAAAATCACTAATAAATTCGATAAGAAATGATATAGAAAATAGCAAATACAGGCAATGTAAAGTGAAATATATGCAAAGTACGAGACAATTAATAGTTACAATAATAACATTAAATACTCACACCTAGATTGACTTGTAAAAAAAAAAAACTCCCAACACAAACATTAATAAAACAAATACATACACAAAACAAACAAACAAACAAACACAGACACACAGACACACAGACAGGCAACGCAAAACTGGTAAGAACAAGTTAGAGCAAATAATAAAAATAGTTTCTGAACAAGGCCGCCACCACCACCACCACCATTAGTTCCCAGACCACACAGTATTATTCTTAGCAGGTCAACGAACCAACTAATCCAAATCCAGCTGTAACGTCAACGCAACACCACCACCACCACCACCACCACCTCCACCTCAAGGTCACTCAGTCTCACCACCACCACCACCACCACCACCAGATGTTGTTGTATGGCAGTTTTCGCAATACTTTCCGAGAGAGAGAGAGAGAGAGAGAGAGAGAGAGAGAGAGAGAGAGAGAGAGAGAGAGAGAGAGAGAGAGACGAGAGAGAGAGAGAGAGAGAGAGAGAGAGAGAGAGAGAGAGAGAGAGAGAGAGAGAGAGAGAGAGAGAGAGAGAGAGAGAGAGACGAGAGCAGCTAGAGGAATAAGGACAACGTTGAAGATGAGGAAGAGAAAACAAGGGGCCGCGAAACAGTACAGTCTTTGGGGGGTACAAACGGAGCATGTCAGGAATAGTCATGAGCTGTGAGTGTGGCCGGCCAGCAACCCCTCCGCCGTGTGTTCAGAGACGGCCAAGGTCACGACTGGAGAAAAACATGACCAGTAACCCCTTAAGCTCTGTCTGTTATGTAGGCGTCTGCATCTAACCAGCGGGGAGAAGATACGTAATGACTTCATCAACAGTAGTAATGGCGCAACCTTTTTTTATGTAACGTATTGATCGAGATGAAAGGAAAACGGGGAAAAAGAAAACTTACCTCTTCTTCTAAACTAAAAAGAAAATAAGTACGTAGATAAGTAAAAAAAACTAGAATAGTAAATAAATAATAACAATAGCAGTAGTACCATCATTACCACCATCTCCCACCACCATCATCACCACCACCA
>CM035196.1:3465065-3475188 GCA_020233015.1 Callinectes sapidus | reverse complement strand
TAGAGTAGAGTAGAGAGAGAGAGAGAGAGAGAGAGAGAGAGAGAGAGAGAGAGAGAGAGAGAGAGAGACGAGCCCTACTACACGTGTACCTCCTTAACTTTCAAGATACCGTTATTCTTGTGATAGGTTATGGTTGTTATCTCACCGTGTATACAGATAGCGGGACTCTCCACTTCAATGTGCATGTTTTTGTTGTCAGTGCACAAGGTCACAACATTATATCATATGTCACGTGACGGTTTGCTGTGTTATTCAACTGGTGCTGTTGTACTTTGGCCCATGAAACGCTTCTACTCCGCTCCAACACTGTCTTCCATGCCCTCTAGATGAAATTATAAGATTTTCAAGTGTTTTTGTTATTCTTGTGATAGGTTAAGACGATTTCTTCATTATTAACAGGAAAAATCACTCTTGGGAAATTTGCTATTTATGTGTCCTTTGAATTTAGTCATGGCGAGAGAGCAAAGGATTTCAGACTTGTTGCCTTTGGTACCTGAAAACCTGAAGCCTTACAGTGCTTTACCTTTATATCGTCCATCAGCACAAGGAACGAGACAAAGTCAGTAACCATCTGTATAACTTTATTGATCCTTGTTGATCACACCTGTAAGCCGACGCTGCCGCCACGCCATCAGTACGCCGCGAGCCACACGCAGGAGGCCCAAACAAACGAATCATACCATCCTCCTGCTCCTCCTCCTCCTCTTCTTCCTCCTCCTCCTCCTCCTCCTCACATAGCATTACAGACACCATCACAACAATCCATCTCATCCTCTTCATTCTTGTTTATTTTAACGTTACAATTGTCTGCCAATATTTGCATAACAGTGGCTGATCAAGACCCTCGGAAGTAGTCGGTAAGTACAGAACAATTGGAAAAAAGAACTTTACATAATTTGTACAAAACATTATTTACATAAGCACATTGTACTGTCGTCGCGGTGTAAAGGTGTTGACGGGTCTTGATCTGCTCGGCGTCGTGGTGGTTGTGGTGGTGGTGGTGGTGGTGGTTCCTCGTAACGCCTGTGAGTCCCTGCTATAGATAGTCTATCATTGGGTCTAGGTTTTGTTGGGGCCCCAAGACCAGGCCTGCGTTACAGTCTATTTCTATAGAATGAAATGCCGCCAGACTATTCCCTACAGCTGGTAATGGTCTCTTCAGATTCTAAATACTATACCTTAAGACACCTCCCAGGCCAGTCCGCGGCGGGGCGTGGCGGCGCTGAGAGGCCGTGCGGAGCCAGTCACGTCGAGGCGTCAGCAAGCGTCAGCGTTGACTCAGTGAAGGATTGACACAAACAATTTGTCTCCCTCGACGTGACTGGTCCAGTTGTACGGAAGAAAGGGAACAGCGCTACAGCCACAAGCTATGAAGCTGCAAGGTCAGAATAGCCGCTATATAGTATAACAAATATAAAGCAAGCAGCAGCTACAAGTGAACTGAACAATCAGGTGTAACCTCCATCTTGCCGAAAATAATGCATATAGTATGTATATTGAAGAACACCCACAGCTAACAAGTTGTATTTGGCGTTATCTTCATCCATTACACCACAGTCACCAGTTTTATATTCAAAACTGTCAAAAATAGGGATCCTATGATTGTTGCCCGCCCTCCACCTCGCTGGAGGGCGGGGCGGGCAGCAGGCGGGGCGGCTGCTCGCTGGGGAGTCACCGCGCCTGCCGCCGTCGCCAGGCAGAGGCGAGTTACGTACACACAAGTTACACAAAACATGGTAGGTACAAGTGTCCGGGGCGCGCTGTGCCGGTGCCCTGCGGGGGCCGGGAGCTGCCGGCTTAGAGAGGAAGTGAGGTTATGATGGATTGTCTCTGAGATAGCATACACGGGTATATGCTGGAGGACGTGAGGGGTTGAAGGGGGAGGGGTGAGCAAAGGCGCTCCCTACCCCGACAGGCGCACGGCGGCCCGGGACAGACTTAAGCTCGGAGCATCTCACACCAAAACACTGAGAACGGCAATAAGAGGTTACGGGAATCTCATTGCTTTATGAAATCTAATGGTAATGGAGGATTTATATTCATATATATTATTTATATATTTACAGATACATATTTAAACTGTATTCAGCATATAAGCTCATGTTTGTGTTCCAGTACGGAAGTAACACTGAAAAGTAAACAGCCTCCAGCAGTGGTGGCGCCGCCGCGCTGCCTCCACTCTCAGTCAGCACCACAGGTAACAAAGCTCCAACACTTCCCAAACAACTTGCAACTCAAGCCTTACCAATACAAGTATATATATTTGTATGTAATTCATTTTGTACCTTTGGAATTATTAATGGAGACAAACTTCAAAATAAGCTACAACTTCACGTAACCATAGGTCGTGTCTAAACTTTTCTTCTCGTCTCCAAACAAAACATAATGCAATAACAGTTTACTCTCATAATATATGGTAACTCTGCCAAGTACACAGACCACGCCGCCTCCACGGCCGCGTTGGTCACCTCTATGCTAATTATTGCTCTATATACATGAGAGCGCCGGAGCTCCGGGTCACTATGTACAGTACAGTACAGGCTCGTGCCTCGCCGTCCGCCGGCACGCCGCTCATTCCACTTCACGTTACCGCGGCGCTCACTCTCGCAGGCCGCGGCCTCGGCTGACTCCAGTGGACCAAGATGGTCTGACATTGGCTGGATGTGCCTTAAGGGACAAGGTGTGTCACTCAGCCGAGGCCAGGCCTTTACAGAGACACCCCTTCACTGGTGCGTGGCGAGGCGGGCTGCAGTCGCCTGCTGGTGATGCGGTCGCGACTCGCCAAACACATGATATTGCAATAGCCTCCTGTGCCTGATTTACGCAGTACGGCATGGTCTCCTCCACACATGTTTCATTGATTGAAAATGAAAGTCTGACAGATTATGTAAATATTCGTATTTTGTCTTTAAGCACAAAAAAAAAAAAAAAAAAGTGAGGTTGATGGTTTGTCCTTTCATGAGCCCAGCACAGAGACGAACCACCCAATTGAATTGTAAAACCAATTCTTTTGAGGTCAGATATTTTTATTACGTGAATGAGATTCAGCGGGAAGGTTCCCGAGGCGGGGCGGTCACTAGCGCCGGCCGCCTCTGGAGTGCCGCATTGCAATGTTCTACATGTGAGGGCTTCAAGATGTCAGGTACAAGGGATGAGAGAAAAAAAAAGAGAAAAAAGAACTTAGAATTGAAATTCTGTGCGCGTCCCCAGAAAGGAAAGTGACAAGGAGGGGCGGTGTCCAGTGTGGCAGTACACGTGAGGGGCCGCGCCCCGCAGTGGAGAGGAGGGTGTCCCTCAACTACACCCTGAATGGCCTTCGTTTACTTAGGGCAGGAGCGGAATTCACTCCGAGAATATAGAGCGGCACACAAGCGCGCACACGCCTTCTGCCGCCGCCTCCGCCGCCGCCGCCGCTGCCGCTGCCGCTGCCGCCGCCTCGACCGATATCTAGGCGGTGGGCGGCGGGCGGCGGGCGGCGGGCGTCAGGGGTCAGGCACTGGGGTGTGATAGTTGCACCGTTCACACATGAATCTAGCCGAGGGACAGAAAAGTGATGGATTTTTTTATTTTCTCTGATTGCAAATTAATGTGAATCTCAGTCACAGATAGAAAATAGATCATTCCCCTCATTTTTGCTAGTTTTTAATCATTTTACTTTGTTATTTTTATTTGCTCATTATTGAGGGGGCAGTGCAAACCTCGCCTGAACAGCAGAACACCATTTACCGTATGGCTCACGTCTGCTTGAAAATTTCACCAATTTTCGTCTCTATTGTTGGGCCATGAAAGAGGTTGGTCCGGAGAGGAGCCGCGCATACTGAGGAGCGTGAGGGAGGAGGAGGGGGAGGCGCCGAGGGTACACACGACCCTGCCTTGCTTGTCCCCTCCGCCCCTCCCACTCCCCTCAAGTGCTCAAAACATCCTACAGAAACACACTCATAAGAAGGAGAATAAAGAAGGGGGCGAATAGCAGGAAAACTCGGAAGTTTCCTCTGCGACTGCCTCCTCTTCTTCCTCCTCCTCCTCCTCCTCCTCCTCCTCCTCCTCCTCCTCCTCCTCCTCCTCCTCCTCCTTCCATTGCAGATAGCACTTCCAAAAACTACACTGTTATCAGATATTTTTGGTTTAATGGTAAAAGTGGAAACCGTGAGCCATTTATGATAAGAACAATGTATTAAGTAATGGGCTGAGATCTTGCACGTAGCCTCCAGGCCGCCACAGACACACTCACGACGGGCGGTGGGTGGGAGGCCTGGCTTACACACAGCTTTAGCCCATATTCAGAAACACATTTGCTTACAACTCTACTATTTTCAAAAGACTTCAGTTAAAGTGATATGGGTTTTGAAGTGTGTTTTTACTGTTCCAGTACAGATTACCATGATTTGTATATCATCAACGGGAGAAACAGTCTTAGAAATCCGGCTAATCATTACTGTGACCTTAGGAAATAGTTATTGTGAGAAAGCAGTGTTTCTGAATACTGGCCTGAGTACTGGTGCCTCGGAATGAGGCACGATTGTATAGACTAATACGTGTGTTAAATTGTTACAATTTTTTTCTGGCGGAGTAAAGTGGCGACAAGCGAAGGCAGATCCGTCCCGCCCGTGGTGGTCAGGTTTATGAGGGAGCGGTTAGCGGCGTCGCGGCCTCGACCTGGTCCTTCACCAAAACTTTCCGGAAGCTGTTTAGGTGGCAAGGGTCCCGCCGGGCCGCGTCGCCCAGCGATAACAAAAACACAGCCTGAGTCGGCAGGGTCGTTTCGGTGGCAGAGTGAACCGACCTTCTCCCTGGCGCACCTCGCAGCAGCAGCAGCAGCAGCAGCAGCAGCAGCCTCCGTGTCACGCTTGATGAGGTTTAGTTTGGGAAAGATTTAACGTTTTTAAATTTTTTTTGGTTTTGTTCATTAAAGAGGAGAGCGTGGCAGATTCTGTGAAGCAGTTACGTCGCTTGAGTTTGTATTAACCGTTGACGTGTTTTTAATTGTTGTGGAAGGTCAGCACGTTTTGAATTTTTGATTCTGTTAATTTAGAAGTACTTATAAAATTCTGTAGGACAGTTATGTCACTCAGAATTTTAGGTGTTGTTCGAATAGCAATGATACATGTCATTCGAGAGCGATGCCTGTTTTTTTTCGGGAGTACATCTCTACGGTTCCTGCAGCATGACGGGGGTGAGGAGCTAAAAGAAGATTGGACAAGTTTGTGAATGAGGATGATAAGTGGAAGTAGGCAGAGTTATTTTCATGGGGACTGCCATGAATAGGTCTAACGGCCTCTTGAAGCTTCCCTATGTTCTTATGTTCTTATGTTCTGGTTGGAGGATACTGGGGATTGGATCACGAGGAGGATGGCAGCAGCAGGATCAAGTGAAGGATTAGGTGAAGGATCCCAAGATGAGATGAATCAGTGAGGAATTAGTGAGGAAAGCATGAGGACTGGTGGGTATAGTGGAAGGGCATAGGGTGGAGGTTCACTGAAGGAAGATCAGGAGATTCAGGGGAGGATCAGGAGTGATGAGGAGGGGGTGGTGGAGTCCGTGGTGGGAGGGGGGGATGCAAGACAATGGAGGTGAGTGGCAGTTTCTTATCTGATGGAGGGAGCAGCCCCGCTCACCGCCCCAGGCTCACTATTGATTGCGCCCCCAGACCTTGCTGTAGTGGAGGCGCCCCGTGGCTGACAGTGTTTACGGAAGGATTACTTAGTTACGGCTTCCTTCGGCTGGTCAACACGCTTACAAGGTCCTTGAGAGGGAAAGAGAGAGAGAGAGAGAGAGAGAGAGAGAGAGAGAGAGAGAGAGAGAGAGAGAGAGAGAGAGAGAGAGAGAGAGAGAGGTAAGAATACTCGTCTATGCAAGTAAACTATTCCTTCAGTCTTATCTTTCAAGTTCTTTCTCTTCCTTTACATCCATTTCTCCTTCTCTCTCTCTCCTTTTCCCTCTCCCTCCCCATACACCCATCCCTATTCTTCCCCTTTGCTTTCCATTCCTGTACACTCCCCTCTGCTCCCTCCCTCCCTTCCATCCCCTCACCCCCCCCACCACACCCACGGGGGAGGAGAGGACCTTAAGACCCCACAAACAGAGTCCCTAAGGGTAAACACTGACGACTGATAACCCAAGTGATGAATGCGGTTAAGATCTAAACCTCAGGGAACTTAGACCCTGCCCCCCCCCCCTTACCCCTCCCAAACCCAGAGGTCCCAACACCCACCTAGGAAGACTCACCCCCCCCCTCACCTCTCCCTCTCTCTCTCCCCAACAAGCTTCGAATTTTCTCTCCCCAGGGACGAGTTAGAGGCAATAGAGTGGTTTGTTATGCTTGTTTTTGTGTTGAGAGAGAGAGAGAGAGAGAGAGAGAGAGAGAGAGAGAGAGAGAGAGAGAGAGAGAGAGAGAGAGAGTACTGTCTTTACGAATGGAGTTTAAATGTCCTTATACAGACAAAAAAGAAAAAAAGAAAAATATACAAGAAAAGTAGAAACTGGTAGACAGACAAGCGGAAAGACAGAAAGACAGACGGAAAAAGAAAGAGAGAGAGAGAGAAAAAAAAAAAACGAAAAAAATATACAGCCAGAAGAAAGAAAAAAAAAAAAACAGGGATAACGAAAACAAAATAAACAGACAGACAAACAAACAAACAAACAGACCCAAGACAAGACAAGACAAGATAACCAAATACGCCGAAATTAACAGAAAACATTACACAATATCATCATTAAGTCTTTCCCTATACAAGTATCAGAGAGACAACAACCATCTGAATCCCTGCAAGTGTCATTATTAAAGAAAAAAAATATATACCAGTGTTTTGATTTGCGTTATACTTGAGCGATTGCAGTGTATTTGTGGGTCATATTCATCGTGGGACATCGATTTTTATTTTAAGAGTTGAAAGAAGGGAGAGGGAGATGGAGGGAGAGAGAGAGAGAGAGGAAGGGGGAGATAGGGAGGGAAGGGGATGGATGGAGGAAGGGAGGGGAGAGGGGGAGGGGGAGATAAGTAGGGAGAGATAGGGAGGAGGAGGGATGAAGAAGGGAGAGAATAAACGAGGGGTGGAAAAAGGAGAGGTTTGAGGGGAGGAGGAAGGAAGAGGAGAAGAAAAGAGACTGTCTGTAAGAGAGAGAGAGAGAGAGAGAGAGAGAGAGAGAGAGAGAGAGAGAGAGAGAGAGAGAGAGAGAGAGAGAGAGAGAGAGGGATTGTATAGATGTGTTTTCTCGTCTCAACTTAATGTTTCTTAATTCTCCTCACTATTTTCAACATTTATCGTCACAAACAAACAAGAGAAATCAATAAAGAGAAGCAAAAGACGTCCATTCAAAGCGACACATTAGTAATAATGTCAATGGTAATCTGGTTTCCCTCTATCTCTGTTATCCCTTGTTTTATACTCTCTCTCTCTCTCCTCTCTCTCTCTCTCTCTCTCTCTCTCTCTCTCTCTCTCTCTCTCTCTCTCTCTCTCTCTCTCTCTCTCTCTCTCTCTCTCTCTGTGCTGCTCCCTAGTTACGATGTGGCTTCTCTTCGCGACCCACACTCATCCTGTTAACTCACTACTCCTCTTGCACTCTGGCCTCTCCCTCCTACCTACCCCCCCTTCCACATGCTTCCCGAGTCGGCCTTCCCATCCCCTTTCCCCTTCACAACTCTCCCTCTGTCCGCTACACTGGTGGGATTATGCGTGTTTTTGACCCCTTCAGTACTGTGACACACTTTTGCCGTGAGTCTTGTGTGTGTGATTAGAGGAAGAGTTTATGGAGGTCAGAACATTAATGGCCGGAGTTTTGTACTATTTTAATCCCCACATGATTTTTTGAGCCTGTGTAAAATCGACGAATAATAAGCAGAGTAAATATGAAAATGCGTCCCACTACTGAAGGGGTTAAGGACTGTTTGTGTTTATGTTGGAGCTTCACCACTCTACACGGAGGTTACTGATTCAAGTTTAGGTTTTAGAAAGGGATAAGAAGGAATGACTTTTTGAGTTTGCGTGAAAGGTAAAATAGGGTTAATTTCGTGACGCGTGTTGGTGATGGTAATTTATTAGGGAGTTTAAAAAGATTAGTTAAACCTTTCAGGACTGAGACGCATTTTCATATATACTCTGCTTATTATTTGTCAATTTTATGTAGCTTCAGAAACCAATGTAGCGATCAAAACAATACAGACTTTGGCCAATAATCTTCTAATCTTCATAGACCCTTCCTAATGTTAATAGAATCGTCAAATCATATCCCAAACCCAAAGTAAATGTGTCCCAGTACTGAATGGCATAAGTTTATGAATGGGGTGAAATAGGTAATATATATATATTTTTTGTATAATAGGACTGTCACGTATAGGCCTGATGACTTCTTGGGGCCGATTTTTTATTTTATTTATTTTTTACCGCTAAACTGTTAAACCTAAAAAGATTAAAAAAGAATAAAAATGGGCTCACTTATGATACTGAAATATAAATAAGATGTGTAACTCGAAGGAAAAAAAAAGGAGTTAGCGGATTTATGAAACCATTCACACTATATACATACACAAATACGCACGCACGCACACACACACACACACACACACACACACACACACACACGCACACACACACACACACACACACACACACACACACACACACAAACTGGGACAGCGCAGATAGGAAAGGAAAACGGTTGAAAATAAATACCATAAACAGGGAGAGGGAATTAGAATGAAAGAAACAGAAAAGACAAAGCAATAAGGAAGAGTCAGAGGAATGGTGAAAAGAGTGGGAAAGGAAGGGAAATGAAAGAAACAAGGACAACTGAACCACATTTGTAAGTTATTGCATCTTTCCCGGCGATATTTGAGCTTCATTTTGGAGTTGTTCTTGCTTCAAATTCTACGGAGTCCTCTTAGTCACCCTCTGGAATCGAGCAACACTACACTCAAAACACTTTTCTAATTTTGTCTATCATTATTATTAATTTATTTATTTTTATTTTTTTTTTCATTTATTTATTATTTTTTTTCTCTATCGGGCAACCTGCAATAGGACCTTTTTTTCCTGCATTCTACATAAGTCGTGCAGCTAACGGTATGTGTTTTTCCACTCTGAAGTCTTCCGATTTCTTAATAGTTAGAAAACCGTGAAGTACTTTGGGTTCTGTCAGTCTTCAGTCGTGTCTTATTCTCACTGTCTAATTACAAAACCCGCCAAAGCAAGATCGTTAAGTACTTGTGTTCTGTCTCCCGTAAACCTCAAATTGCCTATTAGCAAAACATGTTGGAAATGAAATCGACATACAAACTAAATAACCGTGACTAAGCGACTTTCTGCTTTCCCTTGTTGTTTCCCTTACTCAAGATCGCCTAGTACTTTGTGTTCTGTCTCGTAAACCAACAATTTCCCTACAAACAAAGCAGATTAGAAGCGGGAGCGACATATCACCTAACTAACCATTACTAAATGATTTCCAACCCCCTTACTCTATCCCTTACTCAAGATCGCCAAGTAATTTGTGTTCTGTCTGTTTTAAACTCACGATTTCCTTACAAACAAAAACAGATCAGAAGTGGAAGCGACATATCAAAGAACTAAAAATGACTAAATAACTTATATTCCTTTTTTTTTGTTTTTATCACTCACGATTGCTTAGTAATTTGTGTTCTGTCTCTCGTAAATCAACAATTTCCCTCAAAACAAAACATATTAGAAGTGATAACCATGACTACATGACTTGTACTTAACTTGTATTTCCCTTATTCTTTCCCTTCGTCCTCTTGGTGGGCCTAAGCAAAGCAGGGAGCGCTGACCCCTTCCTGTTGCCGCGGCGGTGTTAAGTCACGCTTGTCCCTGAACACGAAGGAGGTCAAAAGCGTGACGTCAACCTCCCCCGCTAAGGCTTCCCTGTGGGGCTTCCTGGCGGCGGTGACACAACGGCCCTCACCTCTCCTCACCTCACCTCACCTCACCTCACCTTGCCTCACCTCGCCTTCCCTTGTCTTCTTCTGTACTTGCTTCTTGCTTTGCTCTAGTCTACGTGCTCTTTGTTTTTGCTTGCCTCGTCACATACACTCGCGCGCCTTTTATTGAAGTGTATTTTAACTAGCTCCTCATATCAACATTTCTGCTTTTTTTGCTTTTTTTACCTCTTCATT
>CM035196.1:3442012-3445431 GCA_020233015.1 Callinectes sapidus | reverse complement strand
CAAAATAACATCAAATATTCACAAGGGAAATCACCCAGGCGGATGATTCGCGGCCAGTGGCGTGTGTGAAGAGGACACACAAAGGAACACAAAGGAAGTCTGAGGAGAAACACACACTGCAGTCGCTATTAGAACATTGGTGTTGCTATTTGACTTCATTTGTGGAGGAGGAGGAGGAGGAGGAGGAGGAGGAGGAGGAGGAGGAGGCGGAGAAAAAGCAAAGAAAAAGGAAGGGGAAAGGGAAAGGAAAAGAAAAAAAAAGAGGAGGAGGAGGAGGAGGATAACAAAGTACAAGAAGAAAGGAGAAGGAGAAAAAATGTAGAAAAAGGAGGAGGAAGATAAAAAAAAAGTACAATGTAGAAGAAGAAGGAGGAGGAGGAGGAGGAGGAAAAAGGAAGACAATACATTTGAGTACGAAAACCAAATTAAAGATAAAAAAAAAAAAACACTGAAAAAAACTGAAATACTGAGAGGAAAACCAAGCACAGTGCCTGAGTTAACTAACAGTAAAGCGTCATTCACCTTTACCTCGCCGCGGCAACACAGTATTGAGGTCAGGAACACTGCGATGGGTCAACAGAGAAGCCCAATGTTGCATCAGGAGTCCATCATTCAACTCCCGCTTTCTTTAAATGTCATTCCTTTCTTTCAGGTCACACACACACACACACACACACACACACACACACACGCACACTTACGTAAGAATAAAGAGTGTCCCTGACTCAGTTTACACTCATTTGTCTTATTACTACTCATGAATGCGTCTAATTTTTTTTCCCCTCCATTGCAACATCGATTTTTCCTCCATTCATACGCGAAGTCTAAGATTGGAAACTTCCCAAGGTGGCGAGTGAGAGACAAGCGTGAGAGCTCAGACAGGAAGGAAAGAGGGAGAAAGAGAGAGAAGGAGAGGGAAACGGAGACAGTGAGGAAAAAAAGTTAGAGAAATACGGTAGTTTGTTCTGACATGCTGAGTGTGGAAAATATTTTGTCAAAGTTTTTTTTTTCCCGGGAAACAGAACTGTGTCAAAATAACTTCCGCTGCACAATTTTTTTTACCTCCGCGTTACCCGAGTCTGTTGCCTCTCCACTCCTCCTGCCTTCACTCTTTCAATCTCAACCTGTTATAACAAATTTGCAACAGATAAAAAAATTTAAAAAATGCTAAAAGTTGCGTATCAAAATATATATGCATGAGTTCCTAACATCAATGGGAGGACACACACACACACACACACACACACACACACACACACACACACACACACACACACACACACACACACACACACTCTCTCTCTCTCTCTCTCTCTCTCTCTCTCTCTCTTGCACACACACACATCATTTTTTCGTCCCTCTAACAAATCCTCATAACATCTTCACTGCTTTGCGTCATCCACATTTTAACGCCTACACATTCCTGGCTCTTTACATCCGCTTCTCTCCTTGCTATGTTTCCCCTCCCCTGCTCTCCCTTCCCCTCCACACCACACCACACCACACCACACTTTTTTCCTCTCTCTTTCTCTGTCGGTCTTTCATCTCTCATTCCGTCAGAGAACCCGCCCAGCCCTGTGTCTGTCCGTCTGTCCGTCCGTCCGTCAGTCAGTCTGCCCGTCACTGCACCAGCTCTCTAACTCGATTTCTTTCGCCTCAAACGCACTGCTGCAACTACCTTTTCATTTACCGCTACACTCGCTGCCTTTTGACGCATACCGCTAACACACCACTGGGATCCGTCGCTAATACTTCTCATTCAAACAGATTTATGAGGACGCAGGAACACCGCCGCACACCAACACTAATGCAAGAGAGAGAGAAGGACAGGGAGAGAAGGAAAGAGAGGGAGAGGGAGAGAAGGAAAGAGAGGGAGAGAAGGAAAGAGAAGGAGAGGGGAGGGAAAAGGAGACAGGGAGTGAGTGAGACAGTGCGGGAGTTAAATGTGTGTTTGATAATGATGAATGACAGCGAGGTGGGTTAAAAAGATGGGAGTGGGATTTAGGTTTAGAAGGAGGAGGAGGAGGAAGAGAAGAAAAGGAGGAGGAGGAGGAGGAAAAGAGAAGGAGTGAAAGACAGTTCGGGAGTTTAATGTACGTTGAGATAATGATGAATGATACTCAGGTGGGTTAAAAAGATGGTTGGAATGGGAATTAGGATTAGAAAGAAAAATATAGGAGAGAGAGATATCCTTTTCCTATCCTATTCAATTTAAAAGTCCTTGTGATTGGCTCTCGCGACACCCCCTCCGTCAGGACCCACCAATGTTAATCCCTTCAGTACTGGGACGTGTTTTCATATTTATTCTCCTTATTCATCGATTTTAAAAAGCTTCAAGAACTCATGTAGGGGTTAAGATAATACGGAATCTGGCCATTAATCTTCTGACCTCCATAGACCCTTGCTAATGTCAACAAAATCGTCAAATCACACACAAAACAAGCGGTAAAAATGTGTCCCAGTACTGAAGAGATTAAGGAGTGTCTTGTGTCACATCATCTACTTCTTCTTCTTCTCCTTCTCCTTCTTTTTTTTCTTCTTCTTTTTCTTCTTTTTCTTTTTCTTCCTCTTCTTCTTTCTATTACAGTGACCCCTTTGCTGCTACGCCATTAACCCCATCAATCTTTTATTTTTTTCCCCATTTTTTCCCTCTTCCTCCTCCTCCTCCTCCTTTTCGGTCTTCGTTTCTGCTTCCTCACGTCTCGCTGTGGAAACTGAAGCGTGATTTATCGTTGTTTCGTAAGGGCTAACACGTCTGCTGCTGTTTATTTATGTTTTCTTTTTTATTATTGTTTTCTCTTGCTCTTCCTAGTTCTGTTTCTGTTTCTGGTTCTCTTATTCTTTTTTCCTTTCCTTCTTCTTCTTCTTCTTCTTCTTCTTCTTCTTCTTCTTCTTCTTCTTCTTCTTCTTCTTCTTCCGTAACGTATGTTAGTATGTAAAAGCTTCCTGCATATTTTTCGCTTCACGTTTATTCTTTCTTTCCCTCTCTTTCTCTTTTCTTTCTCCTTTTCCTCCTAGTTTTCCTCTTTCCTACTACACATTTCTTACGTGTTTTGCTCTTCAATCTTCCTTCCTTCCCTTCCTTTTTTTTCCCTTTTCCTCGTAACATCCTTTCTTTCTTTTTTCCTTTTCTTTTCTCTCTTGTTTTCTCTTTCACAATAAATTTCCTACATGTTTTGTTTTTCATTTCTCTTTTTCTTCCTTCTTCTTTCTTCTATCATTACTTGTTTCCTCTTCATCCTTCTATTGTTCCTCCTTCCTACATTAAACCTCCCTTCATTTCCTTCCACAATTCTTTCCTATCCTATTCCCTCCATTCCTTTTCCTTCGTGGCTTTTCTATCCTTTTCTCTCTCTTCGGTTCTTCTTCCCTTTCCTTTCCTTTCTCTCTACCTCCTGTTCCTCTTCCCTTTCCTTTCC
>CM035196.1:3417012-3439512 GCA_020233015.1 Callinectes sapidus | reverse complement strand
ATAACCCTTCGATGCGACGTACATAAACTGAATGTCTCTCAACTTTCAACTTTCCCTGCCTTTTTTACGGGATTTGATGAACTTTTGACGAAATCGAATGCAATGTAGCTAAAAATGAGTGGAGAAGGGAGTGGCGTTGGTGGCGATGGTGGTGAAGAGGAAGGGCAGAGGTATAGAGGTGATGGAGAGGAATGTGCGATGAAAGAGAAGGATGAGGAAGAAAGGGCAGGGTTGGAGGAAGGAGAGGAGGGAATCGATGGAGGTGATACCAGAAATACAAGCTAAAACAATAATTAGAGGTGAGACAGGAATGGAAAGTAGTGGATAAAAACTTGAAATTCAGGTGTGAAGGGCAAATTAAGGCTTTTTTCTTTTTGGTGAAGATAAATGGGGGAAGGTGTTTATGAAAAGTGCCAATTGTAGCTAAGTTTGAATAGAAAGGCTGAAGGAAAGCGAGAACCTGCCAGAAACATGGAGAAAAGATGAATGTATTCAAAATGAGAGAGAGAGAGAGAGAGAGAGAGAGAGAGAGAGAGAGAGAGAGAGAGAGAGAGAGAGAGAGATTTTCTTTCTTGATTTTTTTCTATGAATTGTATCTTTTATTTGTTTTTTATCATTTGATTCCTACATCTTTCATTTTCATCTGCTTTTCGATTTTTTTTTCTTTTTTTTGCTTTTCTTTTTCGTCTCCTTTGTCATTCCCCTGAACCTGTAATTATTTATTGAGAAATAAATAGGTGACAACAGCCACGAGCCTTTCTGCCTCTTGATGTGGGTGCGGATGGGCGGCTGGGCATAAATTATATCCTTCCATCTATCAGGACAGGCAGAACACAACCTTCCGTGAATACAATTATCCTCTCTTCCTCAGTGACACACCCCACTCAATTATTCCCCTCCTCCACTGAACATCCTCGGTCTGTTTTAAAGTGTCTAACATTTCTCTCCTCTCACTCTCTGGTCTAATTTTTCTTGTTCGTGTTCTGAGGGCTTGTGTGATAATAGTGGATGGTGGTGGTCCCTCTTGGAAGTGTGACAGGAGGAGGATGAGGAGCAACAACCAAGGATATTATACGAATCCTTGGCAACAACAGTGTGTGTAGTTGGGGGTTAGGTGATGGATGGCCACCAGGGTCCTGCTCAACAGCTTGCAATGGCTCTATCAACCAAAGGATACTATAATTAGAATCCTTGCTATCAACTCTGCCCTCCAGATGTCACACATGAATCTACAAAGTGTAAGAAGGAGTTTAGTAATACGTGAGCGCCTATGCCGATATTAGGGATCAAATACTAGAGATAAGAAAAAAAGAAAATTGTCCTGAAGGCCCTGGGGGTCGCTTGTCCACTGGAAACGCCTTTACTGTACCGCAAAAGGAGACTGTACAAAGAGAGACGAAGATTGTAAACACGATCAGCTGTAGTTCACGGCTCCCCATAGGCTGGCTCCCTGTGTCTGCCCACCGTGGTGATTATGATTGACAAGCTTGCTTTAATTTTAATTTGATTTGGATGATAGTATTGTTAATCATAAGCAGCTCTGATTCACGAAGCCTCCATACATTTCTGTTATGGGGTTCCCCTTTATGAACCTCTGATATATGAATGATTAGGTATGCGCTGTTATCTACCTACCATTGATGTATGTACCAAGATCATTGTTAGTACCATGAGAATTTATTGAACAACCATTCATTACTGTATTTTCTCTGGAGTATGAAAGATAGGTTAGGTCTTTTACTAGTTCATCTATTTATTCTTACGAAAAAGTTGTCGTTTAAGAACTGAATTGTTCGTGATGGCAAGTGGCACTGTTACGATACTGAGAACAATAAACACCCATTGGAAGAATGCAAGTTTTGTTCTTCCAAGTAGCTGCCGTAGCTTCCATACCGGAGGGCCAGTGTTAACAGACATTCTACAGGGTCGGTGGGCCTCTAGTCACCAATACCAACAGTTGGACCTGGAGGGTAAGGGTAATGTAACTAGTTCGTAGAGTGATAAGCTTTGTGTTTTATACATACACTACCTGTTTGGGGAAATTTGCAGTTTCAGCCAATATTCCATATCTGTCCCCACACTGCCCCCCATCCACTTAAACAAGCTTGGGTATTATTTTACTTTAGGACCAGTCTCAAGTTGGCTTTTCCTACCCTTCCCATCTGTTTGAGCTTTCCATACTGAGTAATTTGACCCCCATATGTAACTGGTGCAAATCAATTATAATGGCTCTAGTGATTTTTTAAGATTTACTGAATTTGCGGGACGTAGGCGGGTGCAAAGAGCACCCCAGGGCTAGATTGGACCCCCGCCAGGTTATTTTAGTTTGTGTAATGTTTTAGCTTAGAGCGCTGCTGGCTACAAACGGTAATTTAATTGTAAAGATAAGGTTACGTACTTAATTTTGAAACGCTGTTGCAAGGCCGAAAGTTGTGTTGCTGGCGAGTGTCATCAGTATTTGTTGTGGTCTTTTTCATTGGCAAAGCTGAAACTGCTGATTAGTGCCGAAAATGAATAGTAGATTCGTTCAAAACACACCAAAATCTTCCAGGGAAAATAGTAGATTTGACCCCCGCCAGGTTACGTTTAGTTCGTATAATGCTTTAGCTCAGATATATACCTATTCATACCCCTCTCTACTAGTACAAACCTGATCTAATCTAATGAAATTCCCTTAATGTAGCCAGAGCTAGACACTCATACTAGGCAGAGGGCTGTGCCCCTGCACCCCCTTCTAGCCATGGACTGCACCCCCCTGGACCCCTTACTTTAATTATCCTAAGCTGGACTAACCTAAACTAACCTAATGAAATTCCCTAAATTTAGCCAAAATCAGAGACTTAAACTAGCATTATTATGAATTTGCGATGGGTAATATGGGGTTCAAAATGCTCCTGGGCAGTTCACTGTGCTGTGGTATGTATTGTCTGAAACTGCAATAATACCCTTATTTGTCTATGTACCTGTAATGAGTCTAGAGTCCTGAGGATCAGAGCTGAATGCGACTTTCAGGTGTGATATTGACTTTGCTGCCAGATCTGGTGTGACTGTAACTTTGTAACTCTACTTTTTGCTCCCCCCTTGCACAGCTCGCGAATTTGTGACTTTCCAACTGTAAATTTTTTTCCCTGTGTGATTCCGTTGAATTACAAAGTAAACTTTGGCGCAATAACAGAAACATGCTTTTATAAGGTAGAAATATATATTTATTATTATCTTTTTACTTCTAAGTTAAAATAGCCTAAACTGATGTCAATAGATCTTCCTCCTCTTCCTCCATGTTCTCTTGGCTCGTCTTCTCCAGCCACAGTAATTTCTTTAAAAAATAGTCATCTTTATTCCTATTCAAAGTTGGAGCAAAAATCACAGACTTTGTGGTGTGACTTTGCTTAGTTCAACCTATTCAAAACATTTACAACTTTAAAATTCATAGTGCAGGAAAGTTGCAACTTGGTGCCACAATGCCCAGTTCTGCTGGAGATGCATCTGCACAATTGAGGAGGCAGAACACAACTCACAGTGTGGAGCTAGAGACAGTGGGGAATCTTAGCTTTCTGCAAGGCTTTATAATACCTCATATTGTTGTTAGCTGGTTGTCACTTCCAGACACAGCAACCAATCAGTCAATCTACTCTCAAGGCTGTCTGAAGTTTACCTCCTTACTAATATTGGCCTTTACTCTTTACTCTTTGGTATTCAAATTAACACTGTATATATACAGCTACTACAATCACTGTGTAGTTTATTGAATCATTTGTTATTTGTTTATTTCATCCAAGCAGAGAACTTCGCTTCTTCCAAGCTGGTGCTAGATGAGCTTCCCCCAAAGGAGGCCAAGGTTGTGGTATGTGGTGGGGGCATGGTGGGAACCTCTGTCCTTTACCACCTGGCTATGCTGGGCTGGGGCAAAGATGTTGTGATGCTTGAACAAGGAAGGTAGATTATTAATGGTTCCTTCTTCTTTCATTAACGTATTCATGTTTTCTTTTACAAAGACCATTTCAAAGGTACTAGCATAGAGTTTGTCTTATTATTGTGCTTACCAGGACACACACTGATGAGATCTTGTAAAACATACAGTACAGTAGTTATCTCAAGAAAAATTTGAATATATGACTCTTACTCCCCAATGTATCAAAACTATCAGAAACTTTTATTAGTTTAGAATGCAGGCTATGATTGAAGCTAAATATAGAAAGCATGATAGAATAATCTTCATGGTAATAATTATAGAAATGGTGGTGTAATTGGATGAGTATTATCTTTCATAAAGTTAGGTAGTC
Organism: Callinectes sapidus; assembly: GCA_020233015.1. Lineage (NCBI taxonomy): Eukaryota > Metazoa > Arthropoda > Malacostraca > Decapoda > Portunidae > Callinectes > Callinectes sapidus. Next base: position 3,435,229 of record CM035196.1, on the reverse strand, counting down.
TTCTTCATGTGGAAGACATGAATCACTGTATATAATTTGTTGGGCATTGCTGTAAGGAAATTTACCAAGAGAGATTTGTTCAATTTTCTCAGAATTGGTGGAGCATCTTCCTGGAGAGGTTCAGGGTTCCTTGGAGGGGTGAAACTCACTGGACCAGAGATGAAAATTTTGTGTAAAAGCAAAGCTCTTGCCCAAGAATTGTCAGATGCTGGACATGACACGGGCTGGAAGCAGTGTGGGGGACTGCATTTGGCTCGCACCAGAGACAGAATTACGCATTTTCGCAAGATGAAAGCAATTGCAGAGTGAGTTGTGTGAATCTTACTTTACTAAGTATTATAAGTAGCTTAACTTATACATGCTATGTACTGCATTAGGAAGTAGATGTTTATACTTAAGATTGTAGCATTACTTAGATTGTGCATGTATTTGAAGGTGCCAATGACTGAATAAAAGTAGTCATTTAAGAAATGAAATTTCAGAGCAAATGGAACAGAATGCTATATTCTTTCTCCTGAAGAAACTGCCAAAAAGTGTGATATCATAAACACCTCAGACTTGGTTGGATCCTTCTGGGTTCCCAATGATGGTGTGTGTGACCCTTACAAACTCACCTTCACTCTTCTCAAGTTGGCTTTAGAGCAAGGTAAAGTGTTAACAAACAGTTGATAACTTAATCTGGTCATGAGTTTACATTGTCAACTTTCAATATAGATGGCAGACATATCAAGTAGATAAAATTATTACTAACCATTATCAGTGCTTTCGGTCTCAGTAATGTTTCTGATATTCTTTCCATGAATTAATGTGACATTTTTTATTTATCTTATCAATTGTTGATTGTCATTTTCCTTGCAGTTCATTAAGTTATTAGGCTGAATCTGTTTCCTTTCTGGAATTAAACTGTAACTTTGTGATTTGTCAGGAAAAAAAGCTACTGAGTGTAATGAATCTCAAAAATTTTTCTAAACTGCCAATTATTCTTCATTACAGGAGCACATGTTGTGGATGAGTGCCACCTCTCTCGAATAATGGTTCAAAATGAGCGAGTGGTGGCGGTAGAAACCAGCAAGGGCATGATAGAGTGTGATTACATTGTCAATACAGGAGGTCTCTGGGCTCGGAATATTGGCCAGATGTCTGAGCCTCAGGTCAAGGTGCCAGTCCATCCTGCAGAACACTACTTTCTCTATACTCAGAAGCTGGATGAAATTGATCCTATGATGCCAGGTATGAACCTAAAGTACTGAGCTTTTTCCTCATCCTGCTTATTTACTTGTATTAAGAAATGTTTCAGAGTTATGCATATCCATTTTTAATGCAGTGTTTTCCTTTTTTGTTTCTTAACCCGTAACCCCTTCAATACGGGGTCACATTTTTTACTGTAAGTTTTGTGCTTGATTAGACAATTTTATTGACATTAGCAAGGGTCTATAGAGGTCAGAAGATTAATGGCCGGAGTCTGTACTATTTCACTCCCCACATAGATTTCTGAAGCTGTATGAATTCAATAAATAATAAGCAAAACAAATACTACAAAATGTGTCCCGGTACTGGAGGGGTTAAAGGACGGGCAGCATCTATAGATGCTTAATTCACATAGTCATGGTGATATGGGGAGCATCTATAGATGCAAAGTTTCTCCTGCCTGTAATTAAAATTTGCAATGGTGGAAAGTGCTTGCTGTGAGTTGCCATATATATCAGCTGTCCCAAAAAAGTGTAAAATTCTCAAGGTCTTCTGCCATGAAACCACATAAAGCAGTGCTGCTGGATAAAAACAGCAGTCATGCTGATACAGTGGTTCCTGGCACTTTGGGGATTTGTTATTGTCCTTGTAAGAGCCTTATGACATCCACTTTTGTTAAAAAGCATAGAAAACTAAATACTAGCAGTGATATACAACAAGGTGTGGTGGTAATGAAAGTACCACAATTTCCTCTGATGGGGCTATTTTCACATAATATGCCCCACATGCTGGGGCCTCCAAACACTTTCCTGAAACTTACAGAAGGTAGATGATGTTAATATGTCATCTGGATGTATGAAACTGTATTTTTGGTAGATATAAATCTTATGGGATTTTTTTCATTTTTCGAATATGCCCATCCCATCCCATCCTTTAAGGGTTAATGAGGATGATGTATCTGAAATTTATTGATGTATGTTTACTCACAGCTCTGAGAGATCCAGATGGCAACATATACATCAGAGAGTTCAATGGAGGATTTCTCTGTGGTGGTTTTGAGAAGTGGGCCAAACCATCATTTGAAAAAGAATTACCAGGTACTACAATCTTTAAGTTTCTCATAAACTGTAAATTCCTTTACATTTAGTTACAATGTGTCATTAGTATCTAGGTTCATCATTATAAAGTGCTATTATCTCAGTACTTCCATTAATTATGAAAAATAAATGATTAGGAACAGTTGTAATATGATCTCATTTGAACAGGTCCTCTGCAAGACAGAGAGTTACTGGAGGACTGGGACCACTTCTTTGTCATGCTCAAGGAAATGCTGTTTCGTGTCCCTGCAATGAAGAAGGCAGCTCTTGGCTGCCTCTATAATACCTCTTGTGCATTCTCTGCTGATCACAGGTGGATTCTAGGGATGGTCCCTGAAGTAAGTTACTGATAACCTTGTTTATTTTTGGTCTTCTTTGGTTTTCTTAATTTTTCATTATTATTGTACATAACTGTCAATACTTATTGTTACAGTGTCCGTGTTTTTATGTGCATTTTCATCAGAAGTGTAATACTCTAGAAGCTTGGCATTAGTTTATTGCATGTGCTGCAGGATATGACAATTACATATGCCTTTTACATGGAAATTACTAAAGGGAAATATGATGTGACATACCTAAATAAAATCTTTGTTGCCCATTAATTATGGGAATATTTTTACAATTATTGTCCATTACAGGAGGCTTCTCAAGATAACATAAGACATTGAAATAGAAAGTGGGAACTTATTCTGCATTATCTTGATAAAGAGTGGAATTTCATTATGGATTATCTTATATTTGTAGCTGACTAACTACTTTGTGGTTGGTGGGCTGAGGAGTGGAGGCAGCAGTGCAGCAGGAGGGATTGGGTCCATGATTGCTGAATGGATTGTTAGTGGAACACCAAACATGGATGCATATGACCTGGATATCTTGCGTTTCCTGCCAGCCCACAACAACGGAAGATTTTTATTAGATCGTGTACGAGAAGTTCCAGGTGAGACAATGCCTCAGTTCTTAACTTGATAGTTAATGTATTAATTTGTGCATAATGTCTTTGTCCTCATCATTAAGAGCAGCAGCATCTCTGTGCTTGCATTACCAACCAACTGTTTTCAAGTTATTTCCTGTTAGAAATATGTATTAATTAATTTGACCATAATATGACATTTTTTAGAATCATTATTTTTTTCTTCAATTTGGATTTCAGATTTAATGTCCCACATATATTCCAGTAATTATAGTAGTAAGTTATTTATGCTTTTCTTTGTAATAAATTTTCAATATCTTTCAGGAATCCACTACAGTATTGCATATCCCTTTTCTGACTTCACAACTGGAAGATGCTTGCGCATGTCACCAATATTTCCTCGACTGAAGGCTGCAGGTGCTGTATTTGGTCAAGTGATGGGTTATGAGCGGCCAAGTTACTTCATTCAAAAAGCTAATGGAGATTCAGCTGGTGAGATTATTCAATGAGGTTTAAAAAAGGAAGCTACTCTTTAATAATGCATTATTTGGTTGTCAGCATGTACAAAAGATGATGTTGTAAAGAGGTTGAATATAGCAAGACTGTTTGGATGTTTGATCTGAATAACATTTGTAATAGAAAGAATCTTTAATAGTAAGTATCGTCCTTTCATGTTCAGCAAGGAATTTAATTTAGTGACATATTCTAAATCCCCCTAACATGTGACAAAGCTGTGAAAAGTTAAATGGCATGCAACAACATTGAATTAATTTCTAGATTATGAGACTACCTTCGACAATGAGGCATCAATCCCCTTTCAAATTGCCACAACAAAAACATGGACTAAGCCACAATGGTTTGAGAATGTTGCAAAGGAGTATGCTGCTTGCAGAGAAGGAGTTGCTCTTTTGGATTACTCCTCATTTGCAAAGTTTGATGTGTGGGTAAGTGTTCCAATTTTTATGTGTAATCTGCAGTCTTTATGGTCTTTTTAGAATTTTAGATATTTGGTCATGTTTTTATGGTTATCACAATAAAATTGATGATTCCATGGAAAGGAATAGGATGCATGGGGATATGGTTAAAGTACAACAAACTCTCATTATATTGCAGGGCTAGAGGCTCTTCTGCTGTAACTATCCCACTGTATATTCTTTCATACCAGAAATTTATGGATGAGGATGATAGGTTGAAATGTATATTGCATGCAGGGAATACCAAATGTAGATCTTACAGCTTCCCTTATTTTCTTATGTTGTTATATATTGAAGAAGGGCATTGTATAGCAATAATTCATGAGACAAGTGATTACATTTGCTTACATTGAAGCATAGCCACAACTTTACAGGAATATCTTTGATAATCATAGTGCCAAATACAGAATATAATGTAAAAAATCCCATGAAAGACTAACTACATACTATGTTTATTTTTCTCAGTCAAAAGGTAATGAAGTAGTGCAAGCCTTGCAGTACCTATGCAGCAATGATCTGGACATTCCTGTTGGCAACATTATACATACTGGAATGCAGAATTCTTATGGTGGCTATGAAAATGACTGTTCACTGGCTCGCACTGCCCCAAACCAGTAAGTCTGATTGTGTGCTAGATTGAAAACTAACCTGCATCTGTTTACCTCTAAGGGCTTTTTCATACAAATTTTGTTGCCCTTGGCTAACACATAAAAAGACCCTTATATACTGTTTCAAGTCCTTATCTACTGTTTCAAGTTATCTTTTATTTTAAAACTTCTGATAATAATAATAATCTGATACTTTCATTCACTAATTAAAGTGAAATACATATTACTCTTAATTTTTGTTAGATATATGTTACAAGTGACTTCCTTTTTTGCTCCCTTCTCAAATATTTTCATAATGGTTGGATGTGGTTGTTGCAGTTACATGATGATAGCGCCCAGCATTCAGCAGACACGCAGCATCACGTGGCTCAAGAGGAACCTCCCATCAGATGGCTCTGTGGTCATGAGTGACGTCACCTCTATGTACACTGCCATATGCCTCATGGGTGAGTTTGCTTATTGTTAGTGGAAAGGATCTGAAGTTGCAAATAAATGAATGAATAGAAACTAAATTGTATTTTGTTCCTGTGTTGATCAAAAACAGTAGTCATCAGCACTTGAGCATTTCAGTTGGAAAATCATATTTAATTTTTTCATATATTATATATATTAAATAGATATTTAGTTGCTAACCATAGATATCTAAGTTTCAGATGTTTAACCTATGATAGTGGTCAGCATTGCTAATATGTACCTCTTTGAACTGACAGGTCCATTGGCACGGAATGTACTCTCTGAATTGACGGATGAAGATCTCTCGCCCAAGGCATTCCCTTTCTTCTCTTTCAAGGAGATGGACGTTGGTCTTGCTAATGGAATTCGTGCCATGAATATCACTCACACAGGGGAACTAGGATGGGTATTATACATCCCAAATGAGGTACTGCCTTGTTTTGTATATATGTACAGTTGTACCTTGATATGAAAAAGATGTCTTATGTGTGTTCAAATATAGTAAATACAAAAATAATTTTAGGAAATAAATGAAAACTTAATCTCATTCATGACTTTGTCTCAAGAGAGATAGAACAAGGATTGTGCACATTGTTGTGACTCAATTTTACCCATACAAGTTCTAGCACATGACATTCCAAACAAAGGTTGTATACAAAGCAAAATTTTTTTTTTAGCTAAACATGATGTATGTTGAGTTGTACTTGTTCCAAAGTAGATTCATAGTGAGGTACTACTGTATGTCCATAAGTATAAATCTCAGTTGAGACATAATTGATTTCACTCCAGAACTAATTGCTGATATCAAATATCCTCAGAAATTCCCTCCAAAGTACTGGTTGTAATAAGAAAGTTCCTTTTTTTTCTTATTCCTACACATAATTCTTCCATTGCTCCTTCATGTTATTTAATTTCATATTAGTTTTCTTCTCACTAATCTGTTACAAGGAAAATATTTTGTGTGTAATAAGTTACTGTGTACCCTGACTGTTACCTTTTTTGAAATAAACATATTATATAATTAGGATGAAACATACTATACAAAGGAGGATATTTATTATTTCAGTATGCAATACACGTGTATGAGAACTTAGTATCTGTGGGCAAGAAGTACAACATGCTTCATGCTGGTTATTATGCCATGCGTTCCCTAAGAATTGAGAAGTTCTATGCCTTCTGGGGTCAAGACCTGGACTCCACCACAACACCCCTGGAGTGTGGCCGAGGCTTCAGAGTTAAGCTGAATGTAAGTATTGCACTTTGGTGATGTATGTAGTACCTAGGTTGTCATTTTCCTTTGTGTTTATTGATGTGTAAGTTATAAGAAATTATCATATTCTATTCAATCTTAAGCTATTTAATATTTACAATTTCTTTGTTGTAATAGTATTTGTGAAGATTGAGACTAGTATTACATCATTAGAAATGAGGGTTATATAAAGGAAAACATACAAGAATTTTCTGAATTCTCTTAATGTATCTTGAGAACTACATGAATAACAGGTATTTGATGATCACCACAAACTGTTTTTGAAAGAGTTGATACATTTCATAATTGATACATTTCATTCCACAGAAAGATATAGATTTCATTGGTCGAGAGGCTTTGGAACAACAGAAGAAGGAAGGCGTGAAAAGACTGTATGTGCATCTGCAGCTTGAGGACCACAATCCTGAAGTGGATCCCTGGGCCTGGGGTGGAGAGCCTATTTATAGGGATGGTGTGTTTGTAGGTGTTACCACTACCACTGGCTATGGCTTTACACTGAACAACTTGGTGAGCTGTGTGTCTTTGTCATTCTCATATATATCCTCCAATTTCCTCTGTTCTTTGAGTGGCCACCTGCTGCCACAGTTTCATTGGATACAACAAATGGAGTTTTATATAATGACTTAGTTTGTTAAAAAAAAACTTGCTTTAATATCTTTCTCCTTAAATCCTTTACTGTATTGGGGTTTTACTGTATTTTTATGTTTTCCAATGCAGATAATGATCATTTCTTTTTTTCCAGATTTGCTTGGGCTTTGTAAGGAATTATGATAAGAATGGCAATATGGATTATGTGACTCCAGAATACATTATGGCTGGAGACTATGAAGTGGATATTGCTGGTGTGCGGTATTCTGCCAGTGTCAGTCTGCGTTCACCTTCATTGCCTTCTAAGTTTCCAGAACCACAGAGTAATCGTTATTTGGCAACACAGACATAATTGCTGTTACTCTTGGAATGAAGGAAAGTAATTTGCAGGATAACAATCTGAGAAAGGACTGATGACAAAAGATGGAAACAGGTGTTTAAGAACCTCATGTTAAGGCTTTCAAGGGTGTGTGTCTATATATTCACAACTGATTTTTATTCATCACTCATATTCTCTCACTCCTTGCTCCTCTAGCATCTGTCTTAGATGTGACAAACTCTTCACTGTTCATCCTTCCCACTGATGATCTTCCTTCTAGCTTTATCTAGCAGCAAACTTACCTTTACAATTTGCTTCTCTTTTCTATTTTATCCATATACTAAAACCATTATAATTCTTCCTACTTCAATCAAACAGTTTATATGTTAATGATATATTACAAGACACATTTCCTGATAGAGCTTCAACAGATATTTATATGTAGATAGATAAAATTATGCTAGTCAGTATACAATAGAGTAACATTCAATGTGAACAAGTTATGCAACATGGTAGTGGGAAACTTCGTAATAATAATATGAGGCAAAAGAAGCATGAAAGAGGTCTCATTCATAATTGAGATAGGAATATGGACCATTGTCAGATAATATATGATGGCTCAGAAAGATAGTATGATATTGCAATCAGTTTTCATGCCAGAATTGTCCCTCATGGAAAGTAACTGTTTCAATACTTAAAGGATGTAAGCAACATATATTTACATAAAAATGAAATATGGCTTTTATAGAGAGCACATGTTATAAGCACCTTGTGTTGAAAAGAGCTTTTCTTTAACACATCCAAAGTAATAATCCTGATCATACAGTTGAATAACATTGCCTGTTAGATTTAACTCAGGACTTTAGGGTTAATGCACGATGAGGTATGTGGCAGTGTGTTACTGAAAACCATCCTCAAGATTTGATTTGAGAAGGAGTGAAGCACCACGAAGGTTGGATAGGATACTGTACCAATGATGTGACTGATATTTTAATGCTACAGCTTCAGGGTCATTTAATGTGTGCCCTCAATTAATACCGATTGGAAATGTCATATTGTATTTGTTTCTTAATAATTATTGCCTTTGGTACTATTAGTTTTGTTTACAAGAGTCAGGTGTTAAAATCTGCAGGTTGGGCATTCTGTTGCCTTTTTGGTAAGGTGACAAAAATGCAACTCTGTGTATTATAAAACAGTTGTATACATTTTGTCTTGTTATTGGAGGAACATTGCCACAAGTAGCTTGGGGATGGTGCAACAAGATCTAGGATTCTCTATGTGACACAAGTATTTTGTATATGTACTCAAAACACTTTATTGTGTAAACATACTCAAATATTTCTATGTACATAAAATGTAAATAGAGTTTTCTTATTTAATTTTGTTTATATTTTGCTAAGTTTAAAAATGAGGTACGTACACAGCATTTCCTACTATTTACTCATCTCTGCCTTTTAGCTTGCTGCTATGATCTTATGTTGCTCATGTGTGTGTGTGTGTGTGTGTGTTTGTGTGGTGTGTATATATATATATATATATATATATATATATATATATATATATATATATATATATATATATATATATATATTGAGAGAGAGAGAGAGAGAGAGAGAGAGAGAGAGATTATGAAACTTAACTCATGAATGTATAAAATACATTTCTGTCAAACTTCATGGCAAGCATAAAGAATACAAAGAATCCCATCAACACATCCTTGCCTTTCTTATCATTGCACGGGCTGGCCAGCCGTAGCTAGTTTGTGAGCCAGCAGTCAAGGTATATAGTCAGCAGTGCTAAAGAGAAGAGGAAGATCAGGATAAACCACCCCATGATATCCATTTTGATGGCCGCCTTTTTCCTTCGAGCGCGGAGCTCTGTGTTGGGTTTCCATGGTTTAAGGAATGGCTCTTTGGAAGCCTTGTCCTTATCCTTGGCTTTCTTGTCTTTGTCCTTGGCTTTCTTGTCCTTATCCTTGGCTTTCTTGTCCTTATCCTTGGCTTTCTTGTCCTTCTCGTCTTTCTCGGGGTCCTTCTTGGCCTTATCTTCGGCTTTCTTCTCCTTGGGATCTATTTCGGGTTCTTCCGGACCTTTATTGTCCTTCACGCCCCCCTGGTCTTTCTCAAGGTTTTCTATCGGGGGTCCCGTCTCGGCCATTAGGGTAGCTTGAAATATAAATAAATGCGTAGTCGGAAGTGAGAACAAAGAAGGTAGCTAACTTAATGACGTTTCCCGAAAATCTGCATGGAATATGTAGTACCTAGGCGAGGCTGTTTAACACGTGGAGAACACACTACAAATTCATTCTAAACACTAGTCGAGGGGGCAAAATGAGACGCCTGTGTAACTATATTTTGAGCTTTTAATCCTCAACGGTCCACCCTTTGTCTCAGTGATGCTGGAGACCAAACGCATATCGTGCAACAGAACCAACAACAAAAACAACAAAGCTATGACAACGGTGATATAAGCCGAGATCGCGTATCATCTCATCACTGTAGCTTGGAGACGGGGTATTTAAATGTTTCTAAGTATGCATTTAAACTCGTGTGTTAGACAGCGTAGAAAAAAACATGTAACGGTGGAAGAATGGATGGAAGAATTGGTGATTCAATATATAAATGAACGAATAGCGGTCATAATAGAATTGAACATGCTATTTAGTTTTGAATTACCATGAGAGAGAGAGAGAGAGAGAGAGAGAGAGAGAGAGAGAGAGAGAGAGCTCGGATCAAATGCGTCTTGTTACTCCGTTTGGATAATATAAATGTTGTTATTACTCTCCTCCATGTCACTCTTCATGAACATACTCAAATTGCATCTTTAGCTGCACCGAAGCTCACTTGTTTGTTACCTAATGCCCCCCAAAATTATACTTGAAAATGTTATACCATGAGCTTTCCTTTCCTCACACATCATTTGTAGAGACAGGGATTGAACTTGTCCAATTAAAAGAATCGAACCTTTCTCTCGCTCCATTACTTCCAGTCACGGCCATGCTCTGAAACGCTTTGGATTCTCACAAAGAATATTTTCGCAAGTCACAAAAAAGGCAAGTTGAGTCCTTATCTGCTATTATTAATCTATTTTCAGATTCATAAAAAAATATCTTGAAAACTCCCAACAACTGTAAACATAATCGAGACAAGGCTCCGAAACGTTTAGGAATATGATTCAGTGCCTCTTCTTTTTGACACCTTTGAACAAGCAACACTTCCCCCAGTATTACAAATAGAGATGGTCCCAATATGGCTCACGCGACGGAAACGTATGTATTTCAGGCACATGATTCTAAGTTTGGATATGCGGAGGTGACAGAGAACCTGACTTTTCCTCCGTGACTGTCAGAGAGAGAGAGAGAGAGAGAGAGAGAGCTCACACACAGGCTGGGGACGACCCTTTGCCTGGGCTGTGCCGCGCTGTCAAACGATCCCCATACGTTCTTCCTATGAAATAAATACTCCTATTACACTCGTCTGCTATCTAATTGACTTCTCATTCGCATCTTGCTTAGAAAATCAGGCATAACTTTATTCACAAAGAAGCGCTAGAATGAGGAACAAGGGCGACTGTGCAGGAGACGAGCGGGAAAACGTATCTTACCACACACGTCCCTCTTTCAGGCCGGGCCAAGTGCTTCCATAGTTCCCCTTGCCTGAGGTGTGTGTTGTTCCTCCGGTGCTCTGTGCTCAGATTTTGTGGATATTGTGGATATTGACAGGTTCAATCAGTGTTTATCCTTCGGGCTGGCTGTATGCTGAGTTGTTAGATCGTCAGCGTAAGGTAAGCGAGCCGAGAACGTGAGTATATGTCTGTTAAATGCCTATTGAAAGAATTGGTCATTTAATTTGCCCACATTAGTGAACTTTAAAGTTGACCATTAATGTTTTTTTAGTCTTACAAGGGGATTGTGATGATTGAAAGGGGCCTAAATACGGTTATTCGTTACGTCCTGGAAGTAATTCATTAATAAATACCCACTGAAACGTTACTTTATTGTATTGCACCACGTTTCCCACTCACGTTTGCTGGCATACACGTTCATAATAACAATACACAAGTTTCAAATTAATTCTTCGGTATAGGAAGCGAAACGTAAAAAGAAAAGCTCTAAATCACTTGTATGAGTGCTCGTATGGTGCAATTACGTGAGCAAAAGCGTGGAGAACGTGTTGGTAACCAAGGTATTTGAGCGTGGGAGAGGGAGGGAGAGAGATGATAGGAGGAGGCGAGGAGTAATAATGAGAAAGACAGTCTGGTTTCCTCGTGGCCGTAGAATAGGCGGGAAGGATGGAAAAGAGAGAAAAAAAGTCGATAAATCATGTAGCGAGGCACACCACAGCTGACCAAACCCCGCCCTCTCTCCTCTCGCCTCTCTTCTCACTCCGCCCGCCTCCTTCACCCGCCCTCACCTCACCCCGCCACTACCTCTCCTCCCACTGTCAACACACTCCTGTCAGACCCCTAAGTGTTCACGCCTGCCTCTCCATCACCTGATTTCGTAAGGTGAGGATACTCTTCCCTCACTTTTTCCCCTGTTCGCTAGATGAGGTGAATGACGCTACCTTGTTTGAGATTGTGTGTGTCCGTGTTTCATCATATGGTACTATGCGCTATTGATATTTGTTTACATTGAAGTGTATGATAGTTTACGACTCTAAAGATGTCATGTGAGGTATTTAAGTATGCAGATTTAGTGTCTCGTATTCTGAAACATTCTGCTCTTTTACCATGGCTATCTTCTGAAGCCACGTATATCATTAGCTGAGTTTTCTAGAGTAATTTTGATAATGGACATATGCCACTAGAACCATAGAGAAAAATGAAATTAAAAAGTCTTGTAACTTCCAAATAGAGCCTTTTGAAAACATAGTTGAGGAGAAAAAGAACAGGAAAACATAACCTCCTTTGAGCACGCGTTTTGAAATGCTTTGTTCTCCCGTGACTTGGCAAACATTTATCAGTTACTTTGGGATAATTAGCATCGTGAAGTTATGCATGATGGTGAGCAAATGTTTCATATGATAATCTTTCTCTCGCACGTGTCTCGAGTACGCAAGAGTTCTGAAATCATAATTGGCACTTTCTTGATCCAGCATTGGAGTGTCAGTGAGTGGAGGTTCTGTTCGTGGCGAGCTGTGCGGTGCGGTGCGGTGCGGTACTTGTAAGTTCAGGTTCGGTACAGTTGAGTTGGTTGGTGTTTCGGGTGTGGGTGTAGTTGAACCCGCTGGCTTTTTATTTATTCTTTTTTACTCTCCCTCTATTTTTTTTTGTTTTTTTTTTGAGAGCATAGTTTTGGTCATGATTGATTTATTTCTAATGGAATATGGGAGTTCGGCCAAGGGCAAAACAAAAGCTGGTTAAAGGACAGGGCTCATTGAGGTGCCGTTCCCCAAAAGTTATATATAAGATTGAAGTTTTTTTTTTTTTTAATTTCTTCTTTTTTCCTTTTCTTTCTTTTTATATATTTTGGATGAAGAATTTGAACGCTTTTTGTGCATCAATTTTTAGTGAAAGCAACCAATAATGTAATTCGAATCTCTTGAACAGGAGTTGCTGAGTTGCCGACACATCGATTAACACTTTTCGAGGATAACTTAGCGAGAATATATATATATATATATATATATATATATATATATATATATATATATATATATATATATATATATATATATATATATATATATATATATTTTAACTCACCAGCTATAACAAATGAAAAAAGAGTGTGTGAAAGCCGAATGTTTATAATGGTTGACATTCTTAAGTAAAACAAATTAAGTATACCTATGAACTATTCGAGCTAATGAATCACAAAGCAGTACCGAAACACTTCACTGTAGAGGGAGATTAAGAATGAGAAAATAGAATTACCACCACCACCACCAAGACCGTCATCATTAATATTACAGTCGTTGTTGCTACTACATTAATTATATAACCACTAACCCCCCACCCCTTCTACAATAACTAGTATTCCCACTACCACAGACCAGGTACGGTATTCGAGATGGCTACACGTTCATTATACACGAGCATAGAAGTGTTGGCCAACAATAGCCCTGATTAATGATGATGGTTCCTGTACTTGAGAATACGTGACACATCCACCAGTCGCACTCACCTGCCTACCCTACTTACTGGGGCTAGATTTGTATGTGTTTGTTGCAGCAGCAGGATAGATATCGGTTATTCTGTCATACAACAAGAACTACTACTACTACCACTACTACTACTACTACTACTACTGTATCACTTGGACCGCTGCTGCCACTGTAACTGTGTGAACTGTAGATAAACTAGTAGCTGACAGGAACGGAATGTTTGTGGAGGCAGGAACTGGAGGTGTTTGGCGTGGCGTGGGTAGATATGGTGGCTCTCAGCGGAGGATTGTAAAGAATACTCTTGTAGCTTTTTTGGACTGCATTCCCGTGACAAATTATGTACAACAGGATTGATACACTACTACTACTACTACTACTACTACTACTACTACTACTACTACTACTACTACTACTACTACTAGTAATTTGCAAAAACGTCTTGGGACACGAGTTTGATATGGTTGTAATAGCATAAAAAATGTGCTGAGTCCTGATTTTCTTTTTTTCCTGAAGTCCAGTAAACTTTGCACTACTTCATCTGCTGAGCCTAAACTGACGTAGTATGCCATACCAGGCAAGAAATGTATGGGGAATTGAAGTAAAAATTAGATGGAACTACCTACATACACTGACCCAAGGAATGTATAATAATTAAGCCAAACAAACAAACAAAACAAAAACATGAAAAACGATAGATAGTAACAAGCGAAGTCAGGAAAGTAGTGAAGTTCAGATCTGATGTATTGCAACAAGTTAAACCCATCCGTTCATTCATCCACACACACACACACACACACACACACACACACACACACACACACGCGATCAAAGGAGCTTCTCTACACCACCAGACACTACCATTAATAACACCAGCGCTCCTGAGAGGACAAGAGCAATTACTAAGGTATGACTGTCGGCCCACACGCGGCTTCCAGAAGTCATCCCCAGTGCGTTCCTTCCCATCCATTACAGCCTAACGAGATAGGTACTGGTGCACTCACACCTACGCTGCCATTAATCATTCAGCCACTCTACTGGTATACTCAAGACACCGATGCGGACTGACGCGGCTAACTTTGTCCGAATTAAAAGGAACTTGAATAATTAACTGGTTGGGTGGTTGGGTTCATAGGTCACCGTATCTTGAGTCTTTTCCAAGTAAGAGAGGAAATCTGGCCAAGGGCAATGGAAAGAATGAGAAAAGATCCACTTTGTTGATTGTTTCTTTTATTTCTCACTTTCGTTACTCGAATTAAAGATTTCCTTATTTCTTTGTATTTATATGAGTGACTGAAAGTGAGCTGGGTCCTCTTCATGTTATGCATTGAAAAGAAGTAGCAATTAACAGGCTTTGCCCATACTATTTAGTCTTTCAAGCGGCTTTTGAGACATGCACTTGTTTTCGTCCATCCAATTAGGAAAACTTTTGTTTGGGAAAATATATGTATTACTACGTGGTTTCGAGAGTTCTCTCTCTCTCTCTCTCTCTCTCTCTCTCTCTCTCTCTCTCTCTCTCTCTCTCTCTCTCTCTCTCTCTCTCTCTCTCTCTCTCTCCTGTTCCTACAACATATAAAAAAGATATTTACATTATTGTTAAGCGGTTACTACATTATTAGCCAAATAGAGCCCACACTTTTGATAACATTTTCTTTTCAACTCTGCGGTTTTTGAAGGATATTCGTGGTGAGAGAGCAAAGCGTTTCAGAATACGGGCCTTTGTTCTTTCATAACGACAACTCTCAAAGACTACAGAGATGAACAGTTCAGATATTTCTCCTTCTCACGGTACATTAGAATACACACTGACCTCTTAAAACCCGATCGATTTGAGAGAGAGAGAGAGAGAGAGAGAGAGAGAGAGAGAGAGAGAGAGAGAGAGAGAGAGAGAGAGAGAGAGTCGTCTGAGGTATTGAAGCATAACTCTAGAAGATGATATTCACGAGGGGAACGAATTTGAGAGATTAAAGAAGTTCCCAAGATTAATGAGGGTTAAAACTCCTGATGGTGCCTCTGCCTTGACTACAGAGAGAGAGAGAGAGAGAGAGAGAGAGAGAGAGAGAGAGAGAGAGAGAGAGGGAGAGAGAGAGAGAGAGAGAGAGAGAGAGAGAGAGAGAGAATCATGAGGAGAGGAAGGGACGAGAATGGGGTGGAATTAATGCTGGTATAGGGAGGGAAATGATGTGGAAGAGAGTGGTGGATGGGGAGTAGTGCAGGAGGAGGAGGGGGAGGAGGAGAAAGAACGGACTGTGTGGGTGGCCGCTGGGGAAGATGAGGGGATGTAGATTGTGGGAATGAAATGCATGACGATGGTGGCGGTGATGGTAGAAGTAGCAATAGTAGTAGTAGTAAAGGTGTTGGTGGTGGTGGTGGTGGTAGTGGGAATATATCAATAAGTTTTCAATATATGTACGTACTTAAATAGATGTCAGAATCAGACACCAGGAATTTTTATTAGTTTGCGAAAAAGTTATCTGTTCATTCGTTTATTGTGGACTACAGTAAGTGTGAACAGGATAGAAATGAGAAAAATGTTGTCTTTTCTAATATTTTTAGTGATAGTAGTTAAAAGTAATTGTATTTTCAAAGTAGAAGCAAATAAAACTAGTATTCTTTTACGATTCCAAGAGTAAATGACTAACTAGTCTTAATTTTAGAGATGATATGAACTACATCTAGGAGAACAGGCCAGATGTAAACGAAAAGAAGTGTATATAGTTAAATGTATTATCCTTGTTTTAGCCTTTTTTATCCTCTTAATACCTTTACGTGTCCTTAATGAATGACTCAGTTTCTTATTTTACTCTTATTCTTACAGGTATGTGTTGGTGGTGTATGGCTGCCTCTCCTTCCTTAGCGGGTGTGTGTAAGTTGAAGCGTACCGTACAGGGGTTTGGTGAATAGTCACTGGGTACTAAGGCGAATACCGAGTCTTATCGTATAAGGCAAAGTATCATGTTCTGTTCCTCGTTTCCCTAACAACTTTACTACTGAAACGCATTTTCATATCAATTCTACTTATTATTTGACGATTTCTTACTGCTTCAGAAACTTATGTATGGATTGAAATAGTAGACTCTATCCCTTAATCATTTGACCTACGTGACCTTTCGTAATGTCAATAAAATCGTTTAATCGCACCCCAAATTTGTGGTAAAAATGTGTCCCAGTACTGAAAGTGTTAAGCTTAGTAATTTCTGAAGAGTACCCAGAGTAAGACCAAATTATTATAAGACCGCAAGTAAGAGGATATTACGGATTCAGATTCGTTATGGTATCCCTTTCTTCCTCTTGCCTTTCATTTGTTGCCTTTCTTTGTGCTGCATTTCATTCTATTCCTATCCTTTTCCTTTTTATTCCTTCATTGTGTTCCGCCTCTCTCTCCTTTTTTTTTTTTTCATTTTGCCCAAATATTTTCTTATGTCTGCTCTTCGCGTCTCATTTTTATCCTTCCTTTCTTCTTTATCCCTTCTCTCTTTCTTTTTTTTTTTCGTTCACTCGTCTTTCTTTTCTTTTTACTGTTTCCTATTTTTTTTTCGATCCATATCTTCTTACCCTGTGTTTCCATATACCAATTAGTTCCCTCTTTTATTCTCATTCTTCCTTCTTCTTTATCTTTGTTCACTCCTCTGGTCTATACTGCTCTCTCAATCTCTTCTCTCAGTATTCCTCTCGTATCTGTGGATGGTGGAAGGTAGAACGGTAAGGGCTTTGGTGGCGGTAGTGGCGGGGGGAGGAAGAGGACTCTTGTTATACCTAATACAGACCAGCTGACCGCACTAAACTGTATACTCTTATCCCTACACGTCCTCGTAAAAGAAATTGACTTCTCTTGATGGCTTCCCTCGTTAAATGGTGCCTGTCCTTCCCACACTGGACTCTCAGATGCGTTTCGTACATACAGAAGGACGTCGAGGAAGCTACAAAAACCATTAGGCCTTTAAGTGGTGAGTTCTATCTTAAACTTGTCTACCTGTATCCACATGTTATCCCAATCTATAAATTCATTTAATATTCTTTTAAATCTATTCTTGACTCTACACGAACAGCATGGCTATAGAGTCTATTTTAGGATATTATTATTTGAGAACCAATTTCCTTCTCTATGTCTCTTTAAGTGTAACTTTATCAACTTTAAACTTGATACTTCCTGACCAAAGCTGATTTCTAGTAAGAATGATCTTATCTACTTCCTTGTTACAGATCTAAACATCATGTTTACTGCCTTACTATAATTATAAAGATCTTGTTTTCACCGTTTTCATAACCATATGGATTTGGTTTATCCATCATTGTTGTTATCCTAAGAATCTTGCTGACACTTGTTATAACCCTAAGGATTTTGTTTACACCCTTGTTATAACCCTAAGGATTTCGTCAATACCTTTGTTATAACCCCATTGACTTTATTTACACACCCTGTATAAACATAAGTATCTACAGCCTTGTTACGACACCAAGGCTCTTGCTAATCCACACTTGTTATAATGATATACTGTTCTTAATTGGACTGTGGATAATGCCACGTTTAAACAATATCCTTTTTTCAGTCTTCCCTCAACAAGCATCACATGAACCCTCGCCCTTTACCCTCCTCTGTGGATATTGAATAACTGAGATTTATTAGATTTGCCTTCCCCTGCGTGAATGATATTTATTGGGACATGACTGCAGCACGCTCCCCCGTCCGTCAGTCAGGCCTCTCG
>CM035196.1:3386543-3397500 GCA_020233015.1 Callinectes sapidus | reverse complement strand
AAAACAAAAAAGGTGTTGCGTTGTCTTCCTTGTCTTGCGTGGCGTTACTGAGACGAGGAGACGAAGGGAAGTAGATATGGCAGTCATAATGAACAGGGCGCCATGTTGCAGGAATGTGTCTTTGGTGGTGATGATAGTGATGTGGTTTGGAATGCGAGTCAGCTTGAAGTAATGTGTAGTATTGCAGTGAATTTGTATTGTAAGATTACAGGTGGAGTGAAGCCAATTTTACTATCATGGTTTCCTTCAGTTAACTTTGAAATCACTAATAGATTTTCAATAGATAGAGAAAATTGAAACGTATATGAGGTTAAGACTAAAGGTGAAAGGTAGCTAAATATTGTAACTAATTTTATTACTGTGGTTTCTTCCAGCTAACTTTCAAACCACTGTAATAAATCTTCATTATATAGAGAAAATAAAAACGAACGTGAGGTTAATTTCATCTCTTTTTAAGCTGCGGATGTACAAAATTAAGTAGAAAAATTGACTACTAGAAAAACAACCTTAGATAACCATTGAAAAAAAATTGACTCAGTGAAATTATTTAGGTTGTGTTAGATATAAAACGAAGCGAGGAGGATTTCACTGATTCCCTCTGATGAATGTGATGAATGTTACAGAGGAATGTTATTTATCATGGCGCGACACACACTGGAATGTGGTCGTGGAGAGGAAGGCGAGGGATGAATGCGCGACGATGGAGGTGCAGATAAAGAGATGGAGATGAGAGACAAAATAAGCTTCAGATGCATTGTGGGAGTGGAGGAGCGTGACCGAGGTAGAGGAATGTGTTAATGGAAGAGGAGATGAAGAATGAGTGGCGGAGAAAGAAATGGAAATAAAGAAAATATGAATTAAATAAGATCCTGGTGGAGTGTACAAGAAGTGGAGAGAGATGTACTAATGAGAAGGATATGAAGGATGAGTTTAGAAAGAAAAAATAAGGGACAGAACAAGATGTAGATGGAACGCGAAGGACAAGAGGACAAGAGAATAACCAGAATTACCTTGTCGTTATTTCAGATGAAGGATGAATGTGGGAGACAAAGATGTGAAGTTAAATCAATGTATGTAGAAGAGTAAATGAGGCTTTTTTTCTTTACTTAAAACGGACACAGCCTAAAACAACAACAACAACAAACAAAAAGGAAAGCCTACCGAGACGTCCCAGCCTTTAAGAAAACTCAAAAGGATTATCCAAAACTGGAGAATTGAAAACCAACCTCTTGAAAAATGCAATGTGGTGACAGTAAAGAAAACGGAGAACAATAGAACTTCATCAGTGTGTATTTCTCTTTATTCCAGAGTGAACGTGGCTTCCCTGGTGACGGTGCTGCAGATGGGACGCATGGAGTACCTGACGGAGGTGATGCGGTGCCTGATGCTTCGTCTGGTTGCCAACGCTGCGGCCACCAAGCACCCACAGCTCATGCTCCGCCGCACCGAGAGTGTTGTGGAGAAGATGCTCACGAACTGGATGGCGCTGTGCATGTATAACTACTTGAAGGTGCGTGCGTGCGTGCGTGCGTGCGTGCGTGTGTGTGTGTGTGTGTGTGTGTGTGTGTGTGTGTGTGTGTGTGTGTGTGTGTGATGGACGGTAACAGTCCTCGGAGCTTTGTTCTTTTATCTACGAATAGCAGCATATCATTGACTTTTCTGTTATCTCATTGTGCTGTTTTCTGTTCGTCTCACACTGTATGATGTTTTCCCCACGTTATCTCACTTTTCTCTTATCTCTGTGCTAAGTTTTGCCTCCCCATCTCATGCTGTTATTTCTCTCCTCCCCGTGTACTCGACGGCGCAGGAGGACGCGGGCACGGCGCTGTTCCTGCTGTTCAAGGCCATCAAGCACCAGGTGGAGAAGGGCCCCGTGGACGCTGTGACCCACGACGCGCGCTACTCCCTGTCAGAGGAACGCCTTCTCCGGGAGCAGGTGGAGTTCAGCCCCGTGGTGAGTGTTGCCCCAGCCGCCCCGCCCCGCCGCACCCCCGCCACCTCCCCAGGGGCAAGCAGGGGCTGGGGACGCATTTTTTGTCCACCTGTTTCAGCTGTTTTTTATGATTTTTTACAACTTAAAAAGTCTCCCTCCTGATCACCTTTGTCTCGCTTGTTGCCACTAATTTAGAGAGAAGTCATTAACGGTCAGTTGTAACATCAATGTGTCCATAGACAGACCTGTGATTTGCTGGCGTAGGGAGCAAGGGAGCCTGACTGGCCGAGAGCCGCCTGGAGGAGGGTTGGTGCTAACTCAGGTGCTCATGGGCTGGCTTTCGGAGGGAGCTTGGAGGGCGGTGCTTGGGCGAACAGTGCTTTCAGGGGCCGCTTGTGGGTGCTCGCTTCAAGAGGGTCATTACAGAGGACACCTTCCCCCCACCCCCAACCCTCATTCCTCCTCTGGTGCTGAGGAAGGAACATCGAACCCTAAAACACCCCCACTACGCATCCCTAGATCCTATTTTCCCTTCACTCCTTCCCTTGCTGTTTTAAACCCATCGTTCCCTCCTTCACCTCCCATCTGTCTTGAACCACACTTGAGAATTCCTTAGTTATCCCTCCAAACTTTGTGCACTCGAGGTAAATTCAACTCTTGGGAACTTGTCACCAAAAACCTGCCACCAGTTCGAAAAACCAGGAGTAAGTTTAGCGACCTTCAATAGCGGAGAATGAGGCGGCCAGGGCGTGGTAGAGGGGAAGGGCGAGGGCGTGGCGTGGCGTGGGAGGGGACGCAATACCTAACCCTGCCCGCCACACCTACCGCTACACGACACGGCAGCAGCAGCAATCAGAAGGGTGTGGGAATGTGCATTGGCCGAGACAGAGGCATGCGAGGGAATGTGTGTGTGTGTGAGAGTATGACATGCTTCTCGTGTGTGCGTGTGTGTGTGTGTGCGTGTGTGTGTGTGTGTGTGTGTGCGTGTGTGTGTGTGTGTGTAAGGACTGCATATGTTAGTGGTGTGTACGTAGTGTATAATGGTCTGACAGTTTAATATTTGTGTGTGTGTGTGTGTGTGTGTGTGTGTGTGTGTGTCTCCATTGTAACTCGTCACTATAGAGCCATGAATCAGAACACACACACACACACACACACAGAGAGAGCGAGGAGAGAGAGAGAGAGAGAGAGAGAGAGAGAGAGAGAGAGAGAGAGAGAGAGAGCAGGTGGTCAAGTTTTTCACAGAGGAGACGGACAAAAGTGAAGGTGGTGATGGTGGTGGCGGCTTCTGATTACTTGCAGTGGTCAGTCTGGTCACTCAGAGGGGGAGAGAGGGGGGGGGCATTGGTCCAGTGTGGAGATGGGGGGGAGGGGTCAGTACTCCCTCCTCTCCCTCACTCTCACTCCTGTACATTTTCACTCTAGTATGTTCATCCTTACTTTGTTTGTACAGTTTGTCTGTTTACTCTTAATTTACAGATTTTACCCTAAATGTCACCCTTCACCTTTATCCTTTTCTCTTCTTGTTCTTCTTGTTCTTGTTCTTCGTGTTTTTCTTGTTCTTGTTCTTTTCTTGTTCTTATTCATGTTATTCTTGTTCTTGTTGTTCTTGTTCTTGTTCTTGTTGTTCTTGTTCTTGTTCTTGTACTTGTTGTTTTCGTTTTTCTTCCCCCAGTACTTCGTCACTCACTCCCGTCCCATCACTCGCGCTGCAAATGAGGGATTGATGTGGGTAGGGAAGGTAGGAAAGGAGGTGGAGGGGGAGGGAGGGGGCCCACCGCAGCTGTGGGGATGGGGAAGGGGGGAGTGGTGAGTGTAGGGGTGACAACGTAGGTGACAGAGATCGTGTGCTGTGGAGGAGATTACTGTCTTCTTTTGTCACTTAGAGAGAGAGAGAGAGAGAGAGAGAGAGAGAGAGAGAGAGAGAGAGAGAGAGAGAGAGAGAGAGAGAGAGAGAGAGAGAGAGAGAAACTGAGACTGACTGACTGACTTACCGCCGCTGTGTTTTGCTGACTGACTGCTGACTGGCCACGTTTAATTTGACAGTTATCTAAGACTCCTCCTCCTCCTCCTCCTCCTCCAGTATCCCTCACTTGTATATTTTAAAACGACAGCATTTCCACGAACACATTCACAACTAACCTGGATTTGCATGTAGAGAGAGCTGGAGTTCCTCGGTGTTTACTCTGGCCTCCGCTGTTGTGCTTCCTGTTTTCGTTTTGTCAGGGATATTCACCAAGTCTTTCCACGCTACCGGATTCCCTGGCCTGTGTAGCTTTGGGTCAGTCATTCCTCGCTGCTGCCTCACATACTGCAGTGGGTTGGACTTTGGTTTATATAGATTAATTAGTGTTTGGAATTTTGTAATGGCTGTATTTATTTCCTGTGTGTCTGGTTTGGCGTTGGTGTATTGACAAAGAGTAAAGGATGAAGGATACAAGAGAAAGAAATAATAAAGAAAGAAAGGTGAGTTTTGGTTGTGTGAATTAATTAGCGTTTGAGAAATTGTAATGGCTATATTTATTTCCTATGTTTCTGAGGGGCGCTGGTGTATTAACATAGGAGTTAAGGATAAAGGATACAAGATAAAGAGATAGTGAAGAAAAAAGGTGAACTTGGTTTGTATAGATTAGTCATAGTTTGAAATATTGTTATAGCTATGTGTAATTCCTATGTATCTGGTTTGATCGTGGTGTATGAACATAAGAGGAAAGGATAAAGAGCACAAGAAAAAATAAATTATAAAGGTAAAAGGTGAATTATGTTTGTAGAGATTAATTACCGTTTGAAATATTGTAATAGTTATTATATGCATTTTCTAGGTTTCGGATTAGGCGCTGAAGAACATAAAGGATAAAAGACACAAGAGAAAGAGATAGTAAAAAAAAAAAAAAAAAAAATAGAGAGAAGAAAACGAGGAGGTAGTAAGTAATGGTAAAAATAGTTATATACCAAAATAATGAAAAGGCAGATGTATTTATCGAAAGGAGACACACGCTAAGGATACAAGAGAGAGAAAAAAATGTCAAAAAGATAGAGTCAAAAAGCAAATTATAGAATGAAATAAGTCCCTGTATTTTAGCTAATTCTATTGAACCTTTACGGGAACTGGCAAATTAGTAGACTTTTTATTTTTATTTGCTTTGTTGCCCCTGGTTAGCTTCCCACTCCTGCATAAAAAAACAACAAACATTAATAAAAGAAAGATAGTAATAGCTTCAGCAATAACAAAGAAGCGGCTATTCTCAACGTGCAAAGACTCAAAATGGGAACACTGTTATATCGAGTGAACCAAAAAAGACAAATGTAAAAAAAAAGAAAAAAGAAAACAGGCAAAGAAAGGTAAAGATTCATTGTTCGGAGTGCAAGGAGGAGTGGCGGGGCTTCTCAGGTGCTGCAAAAACACTTTTAATCTAATTACCTGCAGGTGTGGTGACATGACTGCTGGTAAGCCCCTCACTCACCCAGCCTCCTCTCAAGGTCATTACTGTGTGTGTGTGTGTGTGTGTGTGTGTGTGTCTTTGTGTGTGTGTGTGTGTGTGTGTCTTTGTGTGTGTGTGTGTGTGTGTGTGTGTGTGTGTGTGTGTGTGTGTGTGTGTGTGTGTGTGTGTTGTCTTTCGATGGTGGTGGGGGTGATTCTAGTACAGCCGTTTTTTAATTGTTATTATTGTTTCACTACTACTACTACTACTACTACTACTACTACTACTACTACTACTACTACTACTACTACTACTACTACTACCACTACTACTACTACTACTAATACTACTCTTCCAACCACCACCATCACCACCACCACCTCCACCACTACTAGTGCTCTCATATTCACGGTAGAAGAAAACATAGAAATCTTACTCTCTGAAACTGTTACGAGGACACTGAGCTATGGCGACTGGATAGGGTGTGATAGGAGAGGCAAAACGCAACAAGTCTAGGAGGAGGAATAGGGGGAGGAGGAGGAGGAGGAGGAGGAGGAGGAGGAGGAGGAGGAGGAGGAGGAGGAGGAGGAGGAGGAGGAGGCAGATTCCCACAGATGAGTGATACCAGCTGATGTCTCTCAATATTGCGTCATATGTTGCTGTCTAGTCGACTACGTGTGGGGTGTGTGGGTGTAGGGGTGTGGGAGGGGTGCGTAGGTGTTGGAGGGGTGTGAAGGTGGGTGGTGTGAGGCCTTTGTGTGCTGCGGTGTACATAGGTGGTGTGCTGGGTATTGTGGATGTACGTATTATCATTCAAAGTCACTATTTTACCTTGGATGTTAGTTTATATGTGGTTAACAGCTCATCACTGCTCCCCTTTGGTCCTCCTTCCTCGCCTTGCCGCTGTTCAAGTTTCCAATATATTTTTTTTTTCTTCCAGTTATTCTTCGTCTTCTCTTTTTCCCTTCTCTAATGTCCCTTTCCTTCCACCTCTGCCTCCTTGCATTTTGAAGTCTTATTTTAACCATTCTTTGTAATCAGTAGAGTAGTATTGCCAGTGAAGGTATAATATAATCTGTAAATGTAACAAAAGCATTAGCAATAGTAGTAGAAACTGAACATTATTACAGCAGTATGTAGTAGTAATAATAGTAACAATAACAGTAGTAATAGCAAAAGCAATAGCCATAACAACACGAAAAAGATCAGAATCAGTAAAAATAACACTAGAATCAGCACCAGTAACATCACCAGTAGCAGGAACATAAACATGACAGAATTAGCGTAATGGACACGAGGCAGGGACGGTCAGATGGCGAGCGAGTGGACGAGGTAGCGGGCGGGCGGACGGCGGAGGCGGAGGCGGAGACGGAGCGGGGGGGGGGTCAGTGATATCCAGGCAGTCGTATGCAAAACATCTGGTAATGGCGGGACTTCCTGGTGGTGCAGACGGTCCCATCATGCATCAGTAAGCCCAGCAGGGTTGTCGCCGTCTGAGTGCACGTGAGCGGGAAGATGGCGGGCGGCTCTTATGGCGGTAGTAATGATGCGGGTGGTGATTGCATGCTGGCGTGTTTATATTGAGCGTGTGATGAGTAGACCCCACGCTTGCAGATTTTATAGAGTGGTTAATTAGGTGTGTGAGCGGCGCCCGGGGTCAGGCTGTGGTAACGCTGCTCCCCTCCTCCCCTCCTCCTCCCCTCCTCCTCCCCTCCTTCCCCCCTCCACACATGGCCGGTCACTTTACATGGGTTTTATTACTCTATTTTATTTCCTTATCTGATTGGTTTAGCGAAGGGGTCATGGGATAGGGGGGAGGGGGGAGGGGTGGGGTAAAGGGAGGGTATAAGGATGAAGGTGGGGGAGGGGGAGGGGACGCATCAGTTTGTGTCCAGTCTCCTTTTTTGTGACTTTATTTCCTCTCTCTCTCTCTCTCTCTCTCTCTCTCTCTCTCTCTCTCTCTCTCTCTCTCTCTCTCTCTCTCTCTCTCTCTCTCTCTCTCTCTCTCTCTCTCTCTCTCTCTCATTTCCTGTGATTCTTTTTCTTTAATTTGTTGTATTGTGTTTATTATCTTTTACTAGTTCATTTGATCATTACTTTCTATTTGCTTATTATATTTATCTGTTTTATTTATATACTGTCTTTCTTTCTTTTTTTTTTTTTTTTTGCCAAGTATTCATATATTTTCACTTCCTATCGTACAATTCACTTATTCTCTCCCTGAACTGATAGCTGATGGTTTTGCGTGACTATTTAATCTAACTTGACCAAACTTGAACCCATAATTTCCTTCCCCCACCCTGATTACTGCCCCTGAGGAATTGCCATACGTCACTCTTAGACCATTGAAAGACCTCCAGCACACCCCCTTCCGACCAGTGACTTAATGTGGTAGTGTTGGAATCTGCTTTTGTGTTTATCTTCCCTCATTTATTCTTCTACTTCTTTCATTTCTTCATTTTTGTTATACTCTTCTTTCTTTCGTGTTTCTTATTCTATTCCTCCATTTATTCTAGTTTCTTCTTAATTTCTTCTTTCTTGTTGTATTCTTTGTTTCGTGCTTCATATCTTCTTTCTTTCGTGTTTCTATTTTTTTCCCATTTATTCTAGTTTCTTCTTATTTTCTTCATTCTTGTTGTATTCTTCTTTCTTTCGTGTTTCATATCTACTTCCCTCATTAATTTTTTAAGATCTTCATTTTTTCTGTTCTTTTCTTTCTTAAGTCTTTCTCATTTTCCTTCCTCATGTATTTATCTACCTTTTACTGCTTTTCTTCATTTCTTCATTCTTGTTTCATTCTTCTTTCTCTCGTGTCTCTCATATTTGTCCGTCATTTCTTCTTATGTCCCTCTTCCTTTCTCCATTCTTGTTACATTCTTCTTTCTTTCGTGTGTCTCATCTTACTTCTTTCCTCATTCTTGTTACAGTTTTCTTTCTCTCGTGTTTCTCATATTCTTTACTCATTTCATCGTACTTCCTCCTTCATTTCTCCATTCTTGTTAAATTTTGTTTTTTCGTGTTTATTATCTTCTTACTACCTTTTTTTCCCCTCATTCTTGTTACATTCTTCTTTCTCTCGTGTTTCTCATTCCCTTCCCTCTTTTCTTCTTCCTTCCTTCCTCATTTTTCCATTCTTGCTACATTTTTTTTTTCTTACGTGTTTAATTTCTTCATGAGTCTTAGAAAATAACATTAGGGAACTCTGGGAGAAAGTGGAACGGTGCCCTTTGACTCTCACTCTTACTTGCTTACGTTGTGGTGACCTGCGCTTCTGTTCGTTGTTGCCACCGTCTGTATCTCGTGGCCTGGTGCTAGTGTGGCTGTCCTGCCTTCACCCCGTCTTTGTCTTTATCAAGTTGTTGTGTTAGAGTTAATTATCATCATCGTTATCTTTCTCTTTTTTTATTGATGGAGTAAGAATAAGATGAAAACAGTGTGAAAAAGAAGAAATGGAGAAGGTATAGAGAGAGATGGAAAGGATTTAGACAGAAACGAAAAAAAAAGGTTATAGATTTCCATGGAATTTTGTTATATATATTTTGTGAATTATTCCTTCGTTCACTGATTTATCTGATTTGCTCTACTCGTATCAGCCTTTCTAATTTCTTGATACACTAATTATTCTTTCTTCTTTATTTCCTCATTCCTCTTACCCTTCACTCACTCCCCTTATCAATATCCTTCTTCATACCTTACCTCATACCTAAACCTCAATACAACACCTGAACTTAATTAATTTACGACTTTCCTCTTTCCCATCCTTATCTCTTGCTTCTTGTATATACTTCCCAGCCTCCTCCGCCTCTTCCTCTTCTTCCTCCTCCTTCCCACATGTGCCACACACCGCATATATTGGCCAGTCATCACCCCCACACGTGCCACACACCTGCAACTCTTACTACCCACGCACTGCTCCCCTCTCCCTACACTTGTTCTACCATACACACACACTCCCACGCCCCTCTACACACCTGTTCTGTAC
The DNA here is from genome assembly GCA_020233015.1 of Callinectes sapidus. Lineage (NCBI taxonomy): Eukaryota > Metazoa > Arthropoda > Malacostraca > Decapoda > Portunidae > Callinectes > Callinectes sapidus. Next base: position 3,388,163 of record CM035196.1, on the reverse strand, counting down.
ACTCCTGTCTACTCTTCACTTGTTACTAATGCGTGTTGTGTTAAAATACGTAAAGTTGATACAATAAATATACTTACTTAATTTGTTGGTCAAGTTTTCGTAAGTGATATTAAGAAAAGGTCGTGTATGTGGGTTTTTGTGTTTCTTTTATTTATCATTTGAGGATTTTAGTGTTTTTTTCATATTATTCATGTGGGAAAGGTGTAGTTTGATCGAGTTTTTGTTTTTTATGTGGCTACATTTTCTTTCCTGTTTAGTCAGTCTCTTTAACGTGAAAGAAAAAAAAGAAAAAAGGAAAACGATAAAAAAATAACACGACATCTTTTACTATTCCCGACTTGCCATCTACTCACAACCCTCACTTCAATCACCACTCCCTCTCTCCTTCCCCCCCAACACATTAATAATAATCCACAAACTCTGCTAAACTTATGGAGACTGATTACAGCAAACAGTAGCATCGTGTCTTATGTCCGGCGCGCGACTCCTGTCAACACCCGCGGCTGGTCACACTGCAGGCCGTGTTTGCGTTCCCAGATCCCAGGAGGGGCCGAGCACCGCCTTCGTGTTTACCCATCTCATTACCGCCTTATGACACGTGTATTTAAAGGTGCGAAATAGGAGGGTCCATTTCGGTTCCGGAGAGAGAGAGAGAGAGAGAGAGAGAGAGAGAGAGAGAGAGAAACAGCTTCCTCGCTCCACCTTATCAATTCTTTTTTAATCTCATCAATAACCTTTGCATAATTTTACCTGAAACAAGATTCGCACGAGTATTAATGAGACCTAAAGTACCTGAGTAGTAGTAGTAATGGTTGTAGTAGTAGTAGTAGTAGTAGTGGTAGTAGTAGTAGTAGTAGTAGTAGTAGTAGTAGTAGTAGTAGTGGTTTAGTGAGTGAATGAGTGAGTGAGTGGGTGGGAATATCTTACTTGTTTTGAGTGACTAAGAATAAATTGTGGGTTTTTCTTTCTTTTTTTCTTTTTCTTTTCCTGATGTGATGAAAAAGATGAGTAAATGTAAAAGTGTGTTGTTTTTTTTGTCAGTGTTTGGGAATTGGTCTTGTTTTTGTTCTACTTCTTTCTGTTTTTGTTCTTCTTGTTAGTTTTTTTTTCTGCTCTTCGCATATAATAGAAAAATAGAGAGAGAAAAAGAAACACCTGAAGAAAAAAAAGAATTCAGTAACAATAGCAAACTTAAACATCTTACAATCTTATCCACCTTTCCACCAAATATCCACCTCTCCACCAAAGACAGCAAACTTAAACCTTCTCCACACTTATCCACTTCTCCACCTCTTCCATCACACTCAACAAATTTAAACCTCTTCCACTCTCATCCACCAAAGGCAAATTTAAACATCTTCCACCCTCATCCACCTTTTCACCTCTTCCACCAAAGACAACAAACTTAACCTCTTCTAATCTCATCCACCTATTCACCTCTTCCATCACACGCAACAAACATAAACCTCCTCCACTCTCATCCACCAAAGACAAATTTAAACCTCTTCCACTTTCATCCACTTATCCACCTCTTCCATCACACTCAACAAATTTAAACCTCCTCCACTCTCATCCACCTCTCAACCTCCTCCCTCAAAGCCAACAACCTTGACCCTCCTC
>CM035196.1:3363647-3375392 GCA_020233015.1 Callinectes sapidus | reverse complement strand
CCTCCTCCTCCTCCTCCTCCTCCTCCTCCTCCTCCTCCTCCTCCTCTCTTAATGGCACCGTAACTCAACACCAACGCGAGGCCGAGGAGAGGAAATAAGAGGACAAATGCAAAACGTGCTAGATTTTCCCCACTCGTCTGTCCCCGTCACCAGAAATGCCTCTTAAATGTTGCCAATACCTGTAGTTCATCAAGGACAGGTGAGACAGACAGACACACACACAGACAGATAGATAGATAGATAGATAGACAGACAGACTGATAAAGAGAGGCATATACGTAAAGACAAGTTGAAACACACATACAGAGAGAGAGAGAGAGAGAGAGAGAGAGAGAGAGAGAGAGAGAGAGAGAGAGAGAGAGACCACCACACAGACAGACAGAAGTTCCTATATACTTGATAGATCTTCACAATCCCCTTTTTCTCCTTTTCTTTTTTTTTCTCCTCCCTTTCTATCATCGTCAAAAGTGAGGGAGGGAAGGAAGGAGGAAAGGGAAGAGGGAGGGAGGGAAGAAAGGGAAGAAGGGGAGAGGGAACGGGGGGGTAAGGGGAGTGTCTTTGGAGGAGGGGCGTGGTGGGAAGGAGCAGGTGAGGGACTGAGGGAGGGGAAAAAAATAATAATGTGTCCCCCCCCCCCCACCGCGTTTTCTTTGTGACGGAAATGGTCTATTTATGAGTAACACGAAGCCAGTCATTGTAGGAAAGTTGTGTGCGTTATTATTTCCTCCTTGTAATCATTTCCCGGTTACTGTGTGCGTGTGTGTGTGTGTGTGCGTGTGTGTGTGCGCGAGTGTTTCCTTTTTTTTCCCATTTTTGCCTGGTACGGTCAAAAAGAGTGTGGTTGTAATGTCGAGAATTTTGTTTTTCCTTTTTTTTCTCTCTCTATTTTTTTTTCCTTCTTTCTTTTTGCGTTCGTGGGATTTTTCGTGTTTTCTAATTGCTCGTGTGGTTGGTAGAAATGTATATTAGTGTGGTTATGTTGTTTTCTTTATTTTCGCTCTCTTTTTTCGTTTTCTTTCTTTCATCCAGTTCTACTAAATTACACAATTACAACACAAAACCCGATGTAATTAGAGAAACAGTACATTTTGACGTAGAAGTAATAGTTTTTTTTATGTAAGAGGAGGAAGTAACGAATAAGAAAATATATAAAAAAAAGTACCGTTACAATACAAAACTGAGTGGAATAAGAGAAACAGTAGATTTTGTAGGAGAAGAAATAGTTTTTTTTTTATGTAAGAGGGAAAGGTTGGCCAAGAGTAACAAATGAAAAAAAATAAATGAAAAAATGCCTAGATAGAATACAAAACTGTGTGGAATAAGAGAAACAGTAGATATTGTAGTAGAATTAACTGAGTTTTTTATGCAATAGGGAGAAGCTGGCCAAGAGTAACAAATAAAAAAAATTAAAAAGCCCACTAATTTGCCAGTCCCCTTAAAGGTACAATAGAATTATCCAAAAGACAGTCACAAATGTTTTGATATCTCCCTCTTAAATAAAGCCAAAGTGGTAGGAAATTAAAAATATAGAAACAGGTAGGGAGTTCCAGAGTTGACCAGAGAAAGGAATGAACACCTATTACTAACAATGAAAAATACGATATAATAAAAAAGAAGATAAGGAAAAACTTCTCTTCTTTTTCCCTCCTCCTCCTCCTCCTCCTCCTCCTCCTCCTCCTCCTCCTCCTCCTCCTCCACCTCTTTCCTGCTGACGGCTTCAGTTCCCTCCACCAAGAGCTCCACTGAAAGGCTGACGAGACCAATGCTTGTTATCCACTCACGCCTCCACGTCAGCCCTGCCCAGCCAAGCCAGTGAGGAAGTGCTGGGAGAGTCATGGGGTTATTTATCTTGCCGCTGGAGGGAGTGAGAGGGGCGGGGAGAGGGGAGGTTGTAGGTTTGTATCTGATTACTTAGAGGAAATTGATTTGATGAGAGTAGTGATGGGAAGTGTTGGGGTTGTGTTCAGGTGACCCCCGTGACTCCTCTCTCTCTCTCTCTCTCTCTCTCTCTCTCTCTCTCTCTCTCTCTCTCTCTCTCTCTCTCTCTCTCTCTCTCTCTCTCTCTCTCTCTCTTAATTGTTGGTATCATAGGAGGCTGTCTCTCATCCGTCTCCCTCAAGTGTATCAAAGATCTCATCTCACTCCCATTGTTCCGCGCCATCTCCCCTACAGCCCCGCCCCGCCCTGCCCCGCCGCCCCCCGCCAGCGCGCACCCTATTCCCATTCCCGCCGGCGTAATTCCAGGTGTCGGGGCCGCGGGAACGAAGCCAGGTGACACGAATACCGATGATGACGTATGGAAGCCCTTCGTGATTGGTCCATTTGTTTTGTCTACAGCCCGTGATGGTTGCCGCGTCAGGAATACACACGATGACGCATGGGCCGCCCTTGTCAGTTGATTGGTTCGCCGGGTTTTTGCCCAGCCAATAGGAAACCTGCTGCCCGGAACACAGACGATGACGCAACGAAAAGCAATCTAGTGTTCTTACGCCATCTGTCAAGCCTTTGAGTGATGGAGCCTCGAGGGGGGAGGGGACGGAGGGAGGAAGGGGGCGGCAGTGCGCTGGACGGCTCCTAGGAAATGCTGAAGAAGGGATGTTGGAGGATGGGAAAAAGGGAAACCAGACATTTCATATTTCCACGTGTCGGAGGAACATGCCAGGGAGGGAAGCAAACATTGGTGGTGGTGGTGGTGAGAGAACCTCTACGTTTGGCGAGAACAGACGTAGTGGGAGTGTTTGAGGGCGAGTGTGCTGGTACCTTTGATAGCTAACCTACTGTCTCTCTTTTGCTACAGATCCAGCCGCTGGCAGGTCCGCTGGAGGGCGGCACGCTGGTCACCATCGAGGGCAGCAACCTGGGCCTGCGGGAGGAGGACGTGAAGAACAACGTCTTCATCGGGGACGTGCCTTGCCATGTCCATGACTACCGTGTGTCCGTCAAGATCACGTGCCTCACTGGCCCGGCGCCCCTCACTCACGGGACACACAGTGGCAATGACTTGCAGTTCCCTGTCAGGGTCACTACGCCCGCCGGCACCACGCGCTCCACCGTCAAGTTCACTTACACCGTGAGTGTGCCTCCCCTTTGTGATCTGAAGAGTATCAGTGTTTCTTTCATGTTAGAATTTAATCATCTTCACCAGTGGCCATAAAAGATGCCTTGAATTTTAAGTGTTTGGCATCAGATCATGTCATTAACCATTTTATTGTTTTCTTATTGTAAGCTCCATACTGTCCAAGTTTCTCTTAATCCCTTCCCTGGCAGTCTTCAGAGTGTTAAGTGCCACAGTGTTAGCATTCCTCATTGTCTTTCATCAATACTACTGTTAGTTGCCCTTCAGAAGCATTGTCTTGACTCACTCATTGGTGTCTTCCCCCCGCAGAACGTGAGCGTGACGGGCGTGTGGCCGACGCGCGGGCCGGTGTCTGGCGGCACGGTGCTGTCCATCAGCGGCCGCTTCCTCAACGTGGGCTCCCATGTGTCGGCGGAGCTGGACGGCTTGCCGTGTGTCGTCAACAAGACGCAGTCGTCGTCGCACCGCCTGGTGTGCGTCACCTCGCGGGCGTCTGGGTCGTGGGAGGGCGGCAAGGAGGGGGAGGGGCTGCCGGCGACGGTGCGGATACTCACCGTGATGGTGGATGGCGCCCGCCGCTCTCTCGCCTCGCCCTTTGTCTTCACGCCTGATCCCAGAGTCCTCGAGCTCAAGCCCCTGCGGAGTCCTTGGAGCGGCGGCCGCCTCGTCACCGTCCACGGCACTCATCTGGACGCCATTCAGGCTCCGCGCATCACAGTCAATCTGTTTGAGCGTGTCCTCAACTCCTCCGCATGCCGTGTTCTCAGTGCTGACCAGATGGAGTGCCCCTCGCCGCCCCTTGACCGCGACGCCGTGCTGGCCATCCTGGAGGCGCAGGACAACCTGCGTCGCCGCCGAAGGAGCCGGAGCAGAAGATCTCACAAGATCCAGCGGTCGCCGCGGAGACGCGACCACGAAGGGGACGAGGTGGCCGTGGACGTGGGCTTCCTGATGGACGGCGTGATGTCGGTGATGCACCTGCGCCAACACTTCCCCAACGTACGCTCCCGCCTCACCTACCTGCCGGACCCCGTGTACTACACCTTCCCGCACGGCGTCAAGCTGTACAAGGGCGACACGCTGGTGGTGGAGGGCGAGCACATCAACGACGCCGCCGACGAGAGTGACGTGCGGGTGACCATCGGCACCGCCATCTGCAATGTGACCTCCCTGGCCATGACGCAGCTGGTTTGCACCCCCCCGGAGCTGCAGCCCGAGCCCACCGACGAGCGCGGTTTGTACACTCCCGAGCAGCTGCCCCTGGTGGTGGTGCACGTGGGTCAGTACCTGCGCTTCCCCCTCGGAGTCCTGCGGTACGAGCGACACAGACGCTTCCCTCTCACCCCTGAGGGCATCGCGGGTCTGGCCGGCGGCGCCCTCTTCCTGGTGCTGGCGTCCTTCGTGGTGCTGGCCGTGTACCGCCGCAAGTCCTCGCAGGCCGAGCGGGTGTACAAGCTGATGCAGCTGCAGATGGACAGTCTGGAGAGTCACGTGCGCACCGAGTGTAAGCAAGGTGAGTGGTCCTCCTCCGTGACGGGGCGGGTGGACAGGTGTGGCGCGGCGGTCTGCGAGGTGTGAGGGGCGTAGTAAAGCGACAGCAGAGTGAGTGTATCAGGAGTGTATCAGCCCGCCCGCCCCGTGGCCGCACTCTGGGCTTGTATTGCGACACGAGACGGAGGCATGACTGTCCCCCGCCCACCCACCCACCCACTGCTAATTGGGGGTTGTGTCAACACGCCCGTTAAAGTAACCCGTCGCCGCCCCTGCGCCTCGCACGCACCTGAGTGGGATGTCCTGTTTTATGCGTGATGGACGGCGTGTGGACGGGGAGGGGGTGGAGGAGGGAGAGGGAGCGACACAGAGGGAGGCGGAGGAGGTGGAAACAGTGGTAGTGGTAGTAGTGGTGATGGTGGTGGAGGTCAGTGTTATCTTGGTCAACAGTTTCGCTCCACCAATTATCCCGCTGAGGCTGGGCGCAGCTGTGGGGGCGGTGGGGCGGTGGGGGGACGGGGTGATTGCAGGTTAGGAGGAGGAGCGAGTTGCTAATAGAAGACATTAACGCGTCGCTCTGAGGGGCCGAAGGTCACTTGTTGTGGTGTGGAGGAGCCAGGGAGCCAGGCAGTGACAGCGACTACCAGCGAGAAGGCACGTTATCTACCGAGAGAGAGAGAGAGAGAGAGAGAGAGAGAGAGAGAGAGAGAGAGAGAGATTAATGACTTAACACGGGTCAGATTCAGAGATACTTACAACAAGGGAGAGCCAGTTGGGTACAGGTGGTCATCAGGGTCCATCGCGAGGCGGCGGCGGCGCTCAGCTTGATGGTCGAGATTCACTTTGCAAGATTCACTTTGTTCCCTGCGTGGCTTTGAATCGGCGGCACAAACGAGACGGCGGCGGCGGCAGTGGTGGTGGCGGTGACGGTGGTGGGTCTCGGCGCCGCCACCACGCCAGGGTTATTGTCCTCCCTTTGAAATACTGCCGACACGATGGTGACTTTTTTTCCCTATATTTTATGCCCATGATGTATTAGAGTACCCGATCTTTCCCCCCCAACACTCCCTCAAACACCCCATCCCCTCTCTCTCATCTCCCCCAGCTTCCTTCCTCCGTCCCTACACTGCATCACCCTTCCTCTCCTATTCCTCCTTCCCTTCCTCTTCCTCTTCCTTTTTCATTGTTTTCTCGCTTTCTTCCATGTGTTCTTTCCAAACGTTACTTTTTTTTTACTTTGACTTTTCTTTTTTTTTTACTCTCTCTCTCTCTCTCCCCTTCCTTTACTCACCTTCTTTCTCCCCTCCACGTTACTACACTACACTCACACTCCTTTCATACTTTTCTTAACTCCACTTTTCCCTCAAACTTTCCTCAACGCTTTCTTTCCCTCTTCCTCTCCCTCTCCCACTCCTCCTCTTTCTTTCCCAGTGCTTTCTTGCTTTCTTCTTTTATGTATCTTTCAACGTTACTTTTCTTTTCTCTCTTTCCCTCTCCCCTTTCCACCAGTCACCTCCCCCACCCCCTTTACGCACTACTACTAAACACACACCCCTTTCTTACATTTCTTAACTCCACCTCTCAAACTCAATGCTTCCTCTCCCTTTCCCTCTCCCTCTCCCTCTCCCTCTCCCTCTCTCTCTGACACTCACCCCCTCTCCCTTCCAGCCTTCGCGGAGCTTCAGACGGACATGACTGACCTGACGGCGGATCTGGAGTCTTCCGGCATCCCCACCCTGGACCACCGCACCTACGTCATGAAAGTGTTCTTCCCCGGCGTGGCTGACCATCCCATCCTGCAGGACCCCAAGGTGAGTAGCAGACGTTGTTCCTATGTCTGGTATCCTTCGCTGTTTAGGTTTGGTAGTGTTTTGGGTATCTGTGTTCTGTGTGTTGTTGGGTTTTTTGTGTTTCTTTGTGTTGGAGGGAGTAATATGCTTTTTATCCTTCACTGTTCAGCTTTTTAATAGTGAAATTCAGACTCTTTTTTCCTCCTTTACTTCTTCTCGTGAGTAAGACAAGAAGTAAAAATGGGAAAGACAGTTTACCCATCACGTCTTTCACTATTTAATTTTCTTTTTTTCCTCTCACAAACTCTGCCATTTCTCTCATATCCCTCATTTCCCAGAGAGAGAGAGAGAGAGAGAGAGAGAGAGAGAGAGAGAGAGAGAGAGAGAGAGAGAATAAGGGGTGACATTAGACTAAGAGTAGGGGGTAGATGAGGGTGATAGGAGGCTGCAGGGAGATAGAGGGGGAGTAGGACGGTGGAGGGGGGGGATGCTGGATCCTGAAGAGGGGGAAGGGGGGGAGGGGGACAATGGCAGGGGCGTGAGGAATCTCCTGCAGCATCCATCATGGTGAACCCCAGATTAAAACTACGCCATTAGTTAAAGGTAGGGGGGTGAGGGAGGGAGAGAGAGAGAGAGGGAGAGGGAGGGGAAAGGGGGAGAGGAAAGGGAGACATGCATATTCAGGGACTGCTGGAAGGGGGGGGGTGGGGGGGGAGAGGGGAGTTAGCAATCCAGAAATGTAGAACTGGGGATTATGTGATGATGAACGTGGTGGTGGTGGTGGGGGGGGAGGTGGGGAGGATAGTGGTAGTGGTGGTGGTGGAGGAGGAAAGGGGAGGGGAGAAAGGGATGGGGTGTTTTGGTCTACGGAAAAAAAAGGTAGGTGTTGTTAGTAGGTGGTGATGGTGGTGGTAGTGGTGGTGGTGGAAAAGAAGGAAAAGGAAGTGTAGGGAAATTTTCATCTTTTCTCCTTCCTTTCACTTTTTACGTTTTCTTTCTTGTTTTTACCGCTATGAATAAGAAAAAAACAGGAAAAGAATAAGAAGTTTGATGAATTTTGATCTTGAAGTGTAAGGGAATGATAGTGTTGATTTCTATATCTTGAACTAACATTTGCTCCTTTCTTTAACTTCTTACGTTTTCTGTCTTATTTCTAACGCCATAAATAAAAAAAATAAAAAACAGATAGAAAAGAGATAACTTTGATTAGAGAGAGCATAGAAACTGAGATAAAGAGAAGCAGAAAAAGAGCAAAGAAGAAATAAAAGAAAGCAAATAGCTAGAGAGAAAAAAAAGAGAGAGCGAATTAAAAGGTAATGATAAAAGACAAAGACATGAAAGTAAAAGAGAGCAGAGAGGTACAGATCTGCTTTGCCTAATCTCCGATACTCTCAACATTATGAATTACAACGCACAGGGGGAGGAAGGAGACGAGAAGTGGCATTAGGGAGACACGGAGGAGGAGGAGGAGGAGGAGGATTAGAGGAATGAGAGAGGAAGCACAACAAATCCTCTTTCCTTAACTTCTTACATGCATGCTTAACTCTTCTTAACATTGTGATATACCAAGGACAGCCAGGGAGAGGATAGGGGGAGAGGAATTAAAGAAACGAAGCAGAGAGAGAGAGAGAGAGAGAGCAGGAAGCAGAAAAAAGTAAGGAAATAAAAGAAAGCAAAAAGGTAGAAATGAAAAGAGAGGGAATTAAGAGGTAACGATCGAAGAAGAAGGAGACAGACAGAGAGAGAAAGAGAAAGAGAGAGAGAGAAAAAAAAGATAATATCCACTTACAATGCCAGTCTATATTTACCGTCGTCAGCCAGCGTGGTCCCTCCGTCAGCGCCTGCAGTGGCTCGAATCAGCACACCTCCCTGCACTTTTATTCACTTCTAATTAACAAGCACGGAGGGGAAAAAAAAGATATCTATCATGGGCGTAAGAGGCGTCTGCTGGAGGAGTGACAGGCAATGTGTTATCAGTGGGCGCTAATGTGGGCCAGGGCTGCCTCGAGAGCGACCGGTCCATGCACGCGAGTCCTGGACGTGCCTGTCACCGCCCCGTGCCTCAGAAGGAGAGAGGGAGAGGACGGGGTGCAGGCGGCCAGTTAGGTTAGGTATTCAGAAACGTTCGGCTATTTTCAAAGGCCACAGAGAGTACAAGACGGGTTTTTTAAGGGTGTTTTTCCTATGAATTATGTAGTCACCTTGTTCATTTGTCATTAGAACCATAGAAACACCCTTGAAAACTTGCGTCATTTTAACTGGAGTCTTTTGAAGTAGTGGAGGTGATGCAGCGGTGAAGTGTTTCTGAATATGGACGTGAGGTGCGCGAGGATGTAGGTGGAGCAGACCATTACTGTTTGGGTTATCTTCGACACTCGAGGTGAGAATGAGCAGGCCCGGCTAATGCTCTTCCCTGAGTGCCTTCGAGGGGCGATAGCATCCGGCAACCCCTCACGACAGACCCTGGGTGGCGGTGGTGGTGGTGGTGGATGCGAGGAACCAACAGCTGTTTTCGGGATAAGTGTGTCGAGAAGAGATAGTTTGATTGGTTAATAGCGATGCCTCTCTGCCTTCCTTGTGTGTCTCCTCTCTTCTCCCTAGTAATGACTGAAGGTTCTCTGGTCCATATTAAAAAAACGATTTGCTCTTTCAATACCACTATTCAAAAAGGCCACATAAATTATTAGCGTGGTTTTCAAGAGTGTTTATAAGTTGATAATATGGAAATCGTGTCGCTCTGCCTCTAGAATCCTAAAAACACCTTAAAAACTCGTATCAACTTCAAAAAAGACCTTTGAAATAGTGGTGATGGTGAAGTATGGAAGTGTTTCAGAATATTAACGCTACTTTCTCCTCAACCTCTGCTTAACCTCCACTCTCCCAACACTGATACTACTCTCTACTATCGTCCTTATCTCTTCCCTGCTTGTTCTTTCTGCCCTGCCTCCTTTGCACTTACCTCTCCTCTTTTCTCCTTAACACTGACGAAACTGTCTATCTTCTCCCGTGTCCTCTCTGCATCTCTTCCTTCTTCTTTGTAACACTGACAAGGAACTTTCTATCTTGTTCCCTGCCTCTGTATCTTTCTGCTTCTTTGGGGACGTGAGAAGGTTGGAGGAAGATGGAAGAGTGTAGACGCTTTTAGAGGGTACAAATGGAAGTAATCGAACGATGGAAGAGGATTAGGAAGACGTGAAGATACAGGGATGGAGAGAAGTGGATTGGGGTTAATAATAAGAGAAGTAAGGGAGGAAAGTGGATTGAGAAAAGGTGGAGACGACAGTGTGAAGGAGAGAAGTCTAGAGAGTGGAGATGAACGAGGTGGAGGTGCGGGTGGAGGGAAGTTAAGGCCACGTCCATTAATCGTCCCCTGGTTTGCATTCCACTTAATGTAATAAAACCTCTCTTATTTTCCTTTCTTTTTTTTTTCTTTTTTTGCGGGAGTAATTGTGCCCAGGAGACCGAGAAACCTGTGTCTGTCTATCACTCTGGACCACACACACACACACACACACACACACACACACACACACACACACACACACACACACACACGTCTCTTAGTTCATAGGCACGCCCACACTCCACCCAAGCCCTCATTACTTCACGCCCTCACGCCTATAGTGGGAGACGGAGAGAAGACAGAGCAGGGGTGAGGAGGGAGGGAGAGGGCGGCGTGGGGGTGTAGTTAACGAGGGCTCTATCTCACAGCTACACCCAGAATCCATTTGGCGGTGATAGCGCAGGGCGGGTGTCAGAGGCGGCGTGAATGCAAGCGATGGTCGAGAGGCGAGCTGAGTCCCATCTGTCAACGCCCTTCCTTCCTTCCTTGGGACACTTGCCTTCAGGAAATTTAGGTTCTCAAAAATTAGTTCTCATACGACATGATGGATTTCCTTGTATGATTTTGTGTGGGACGCTTTTTTTTTTCTATTTCTAGGCTCTCGTATATAATTTTCAAAAGTCACATTAGTTCTTAGTTGGAATTTGGATTCATATTTTTTTTGTGAGACGTAAAAAAGTCTTGTTTCTTTTGGGTGTTTTTAATTTTTAGGCTCTCGTATATAATATTCAAAAGTCACATTAGTTCTTAGTTGGATTTTGGTTTCATCTTTCTTGTGAGACGTGTAAAAAACTGTAATGATTTATTTTCACATCATCTCACTTGTCTCCTGTTTTCTACGATTTCAAAGACAATTTTCAAAGGCCACGAAGATGATTACTCGAGTTTCTTTCGTCTTTTCTTCTTGGGATACTATTAATAAACATTTTGGCTCTTAAAGGCTGTTTTCGAATAGCACTGATGGTGTAGAATCCTTGTTAAACTCTCATTAATGTCAGGAAAAAAGTATGAAAACCTTAATGACTTTTTAGGAGAGTGTGTGTAAAGTAATGCCACGGTTGATGATGTCACAGAAACGCCATTAAAAGATCACTAAACTTATAAAAACACCATAGAACCCTCATAACTACCAAGACATGTTACAATTAGCTCGTGGGACGCCTAAACCTTTGACAACACTACTATTACATGAGGAAACGAAAGAAGTGTCAGTGGTATTCTTTAGTACTTTCTGAATTTTGGAATATTGAAAAGAGAACGAGAACTATTATTTTATTTTTTAGTTTCTTCAGTTCATGTCATTTGCTTTTTATTTCTCTCTTTCTGGTGTCTTTTTCTCCTCCCGTAAGTTTCACACACAGTTCCATTTATTTTCCTCATAGTGAATAGATGTATAATGGGGGTGGTGGTGGTGGTGGTGATGGTGGTGATGGTGTTGGTGGTCTGATGTTCCTGTCATCTCGTCCTTACTTTTTTCCTCTTGTTATCTAGTTCCTTTTGTGTGTGTATGTGTGTGTGTGTGTGTGTGTGTGTGTGTGTGTGTGTTCTCTCATATATTCCCCATGCGTCGTTTTGTACTTCATGTTCCCGTTATCTCTCTCTCTCTCTCTCTCTCTCTCTCTCTCTCTCTCTCTCTCTCTCTCTCTCTCTCTCTCTCTCTCTCTCTCTCTCTCTCTCTCTCGTCTGGGTTCGAATCGCATGCATGAGGAGACAAGGAAGAGATAAAAGTGTTGACAAATTGATAACGACAAGGACGTTTACAGCCAGCACATTGAATCCTAATGACTCAATGCACTTTAATTGATAAGACAGGAGGGCGTCAGAAGCAATAGAGACGGGGGGAGAGAGAGAGAGAGAGAGAGAGAGAGAGAGAGAGAGAGTAAAAGGAATAAGGGTAATAAGCAGGATATAGATAGATAAGTAGATAGATAAAGAAGGTAAAGGGGCAGGAGGAGGGGGTGATGGTGGTGGAAGAAACGTGTCTGTGATGGACATTAGAAGATTACTTTTGCCTGTTTTGAAGGTACACGCAAGGCTAGCCACTT
>CM035196.1:3193241-3198241 GCA_020233015.1 Callinectes sapidus | reverse complement strand
GGACAAGAGAGGCTCTCCTCGGACGAGTCATCATGGGAAAGGTTGTGCCACGTTAGGAGAAGAAAAACGGACGCTGTAGAGGTCAAGATGATCATGAACACCACTGCATACTCCTCCAACTTATCCATGGCTCCTTGCTCCCTCAGGGTGTCTGCAAAGGAACTGGACGTTGCATCCTGGAGCCCGTCGGGTTGTTGTCCTTCCCCCAGACTTTCTAGGAGCACGATGCCACCCAGTACCAGCCCAACACTTACCGCCACCGAGGTTAACAATTTTCCCATCCTCTGGTTTCTATGGGAAGGCAATTATGTAAAAGAAAGTAGAAATAATGTAAGCGGTGTGTATTGTTCTATTGTTTTCGCTCTAGGGTATGGTGAGCTAAATGAAGGAAAACAGATGAGTAAGGAAGAGTGAAAATTAAAGAGAGAGCAGAAGACAAGGCACTCACATGATATCGGGGAAGAGGATAAGAATAATGAACCACCTCAAGCACAACGCACGCACCACTGCCAAAGCTTTGATGTTGGCAAAACTTACTTCACACCTTCCCCGAAACACACCGAGACTCCGGAGTGATTATGAACCGCCACCCCTTTGTTCTCCCTCGGCCGCCCACCACTCGTGATGAGAAAGAACACGAACGCAACACCACTAACAAACCAGTTCCTCTCATCCTTTCCTTTAGTGCAGTCTGTTTCTTTTTAATCCGTTTGATCACTGTGACGAATTTTCTCAGCAGTGGAGGTGTCGGGTCTGTTAGAGAAATGAAGTCGACAACTGTTATTTTTTTATTCATTTATTTTTTCCTGGAACTGCATAGATGAGACGGCTCGCCTTCCTCTTCTTTAGCCTTGTACTAGTTCACTTTCAATTCCCTCTTCAATGTGGCGCAATCCCATTCAGCGCAGAACCGAATGCTATTAGTATTCTCCCTCTCACAGAATGACTCTCAAGAATACCCTCTTGTTGGTTCGTAATTCTGCTGCTCTTCGTATTGAATCATAACTTATTTCCATCCTTTGTGTGTGTGTGTGTGTGTGTGTGTGTGTGTGTGTGTGTCAGTGAGTAAGAGAGAGAGAGAGAGAGAGAGAGAGAGAGAGAGAGAGAGAGAGAGAGAGAGAGAGAGAGAGAGAGAGAGAGAGAGAGAGAGAGAGAGAGATCGAGAACGAGAGAGAGAGAGAGAGAGAGAGAGAGAGAGAGAGAGAAACAGACAGATAGATAGATAGACAGACAGATAAACAAACAGACAGGCAGACAGACAGACAGATCGATAATCAAGCAAATAGACAGACAGACAGACAGACAGACAGACAGACAGACAGATAGACAAACAAACGAACAGACAAACAAACAAACAAATAAACAGACACACAATCAAAAACAAAGATAAAGAACATAAAAAACCTCACAAAACATAGATGAAAAAAAAGAAACAATAACATAAAGCAAAGAAAAATAGCCATGTACCCGTGTAGTGTGGAGGTGTGGAGCGCCGGGGAGCAGAAGAGGCGATCATTTCGGGGACAAGGGAACTACACACCTACTCACCTGTAACCTTCTGTGTTGGAGCAGGTGACGCGGCACGGGTACAAGGGAGTAAGACAAGGAAGAAGGGAGGGTGGACAGGAGGGGTCACGTGATGAACTGGTAGGGAGAGGAAGAGTGACTCGAGAGGGACGCAAAAATAGAGAAGAGAGGAAGAGAACAGAGAAGGGAATTGGGAAAATAATGGGTAAGTCATGAGTGGAAGGGAAGACATAATGAAGAAGTCAAGTTAAGGTAAAGGGTCGTAGCATGATAAAGAGAGGACTAATAAGGGAAGGGAAGATAAGGCAAGGGGCAGGAAACATAGGAAAGGGAGAAGATGGAGCAGTGAAAGAGAAACAGAAACAGCAGAGGAATAGAAAAATAGGATAGAAGTAATACGAAAGAGAAGAGACGACAAGATAAGAAAATAAAGAGAAAAAGAAGACATGAAGAGCAACGAAAAAAGAGATAGACACGAGAAAACAGGAAACAGAGAACAGTAGAAGGATAATCAATAGAGGAAGAGAAGACAAGGAAACTAGATAATAACGAAGAAAAAGAAGAGGTGAAGCAGGAGAGAAGAAATGAGAACGAATAGGACAATTAAGAGTGACGTGAGGGATAGCAGTAGCAGCAGCAGAGACAAAGATAACCAGTACAGGAAGAGAAGACAGAGGAACTGGATGATGACGAATAGAAAGCACAGATGAAGCAGGATAGATAAAATGAGTAGAACGATGGAGAGTGAGGTGAAGGGTAGCAGCAGCAGCAGCAGCAGTGGAGGATGAAGGCGTGGGGGGAGTGAAGGAAGGTAATGGAGCAGCATAGTAACAAGTAAAAACATTATTCGCTTCATCGCCGTCCGTCGGGCACGAAAATTGATGAGCCTCAAGACGGGAGGTTATCTGCACGTCAAGCGGATGAGAAAAATGACGTGGGGTTGTGTCTGTTATCATTACTCACTACACGGTTTGTTGTTTCTTGTTCTTTCCTTTTCTTTATTGTCCTTTTAGTTTGTTCAATTTTTCCTCCACTTCGTTTTCCCATCATTCACTTTTATATAACTTATACAATTGAGTTCATGGAAATTAATGTGTTTCACCATAAAACCCGGTTTCTTTTTACCCACACAACTTGAGTAATAAATGAAAAAAAAAAAACCTTACAGCTTATTTTACGCAGGATAGAACAGAAGCATTCAAACGCAATACATTCAAAAATTCATAAACACTCGCATATATTAAACATTACAAAGTTATTTCAAAAGGCACCAGGGCAACTATTCACTCCAGTGCACTCCGTCTTTCAGTGGGTGCTTTGCCTTCAAGGGGACAAAGAGAAGCATTAAACTCAGTAGCATAAAGTCGAGATAAGAAGCTAAGAATACGAGTGTAAACCCGCGTAAACTTAAGAGCACCGCCGGAAAGAGACTCGTGCGCCACACACACACACGCTCCGGGAAATTAAACGGATTGGTATCTTGGAGTTTTATTAATAGAATGATATTTGCTTAGTCTCGAACTGAGGGAAACTACACACAACAACAACCAACTCCTGGTATACGAGAACAACTATAGTTTGATGGTAATGACAGTAATAGTAGTAATAATAGCCCGAACATAATGGTCGTCACGAAGAGGCCGAGGGGAAGGTAAGGAAGCATGGGAAATAAAGAACTAAATTATGTGCTACTTATTTATCTGCTGCCTTGTATTTTCATGAGCACCGCCTCTGTCTGGCAGCGCTACACGTCACCACCTCCCGCGCTCTTTATATAATGAAAGACGCCTTCGATGTATTTATTAATGGTATTCGTCCCTCTGACATGGAATAATTAATAACTTAGAATAGAGAATGAACACACACACACACACACACACACACACACACACACAGGCAAGCGTCTCCATCTTATTTCCCTCCCTCCTTCAGCTGTCCCGCCCCAGCACTCGCCCCCTATGAGTTTTGTGCGGAGGTTTCCTTTTGAAGTCCTACGTGTGTGATAAGCCGGCAGCGTCGTATGGCCCAGTGTGTCGCCAGGCGGGTCCCAGACTTAAGCCTCCCCCAGCACAGCCCTCGTCACCCTCCAGTCCCCCGCCGCGTCTGGACCGCAGCCTTCTGATAACAACGCTTGGCTGATTTGGGTCCACGGGTTCGGTTCTGAATGATAGTCAACCTTTGATCTCTAACATGGCGTATCTGCACAGTTTTTTCCTCCTTTTTTGTCCTGCCTTTGCTATCCTGGTCGCTGTTTGTGGCTGACTGTAAGCTGAGGGAACGGCGTTTAATCTCCGTTTGACCGCGAGACTCGGATCGATGACGGGATCGTGTCAGGTGGCAGACGGGGCGGGGCAGCGTGCAGGATAAACTGGAGGAACACACGAGAGCCACAAAAAGAATGGAAAAAGGGATGAAAAAAGCGAGAGGCGAAAGGGCGGTAAGCGTGGCGGAAATACGAGCAGAAAGAGAATATCCCAAGCAACAGGAATAATAGAAGGATATAAAGAGAATGCTCAAAACACGTAGGAATAATACAAGGCAAGAACACAAACCAGGCGAGGGTCGCGGAATTGGACGGATGGAAAGACAATTTAGGGGAAAGGGGAACGCCGACACACAGCCAATATTAAGGCATTTACTTTGACGCGACTGGACCCGCTCATTCGTGCACGGCAAAACAACGCATTTCCGAAAGGGAGGCTAAGTACTTGTTATCATAAGACCATGGTCTCCCCCCCCCCCCGACCTCTCTCTGTCTCTGGCTCTGTCTGTCTGTATGTCTCTCTCTCTCTCTCTCTCTCTCTCTCTCTCTCTCTCTCTCTCTCTCTCTCTCTCTCTCTCTCTCTCTCTCTCTCTCTCTCTCTCTCTTCTTAGCTAATCCATACCGTATAATACAGACAAAAGCATCTTAAGGCGAGGGAATAGAGAGAGAGAGAGAGAGAGAGAGAGAGAGAGAGAGAGAGAGAGAGAGAGAGAGAGAGAGAGAGAGAAACACGCAGTGACGTCCAATCCCTATAGGTGACGCAGACTCACCTTATTATGGACGGAATAGGTAACTTTCCCTGCCGGAGCCGCCAAGCCATAGTTTCATAATCTCCCTCGTCATAGGTTATCCTGAAGGGCATCTGAATATTTCAACATAGATACGTGGCCTTTACCTTTTCCAACAAGCTGCCGGAGTTGAAGCAAATTGAGCAGCTTGAGAAATGATGTATTTAATCTTTTTATTCGACTTGTCATCGTTGTGAGTGGTAATTAATCATTCAACAAAGGAAAGAGTAGATATTAGAGCGTGCACATTTACATATTGTGGATGATAATTCGCATGCCGGGAGAAGAAAGAAGAGGAGGAGGAGGAGGAGGAGGAGGAGGAGGAGGAGGAAGTGAAGGTGAAAGGGAAGGCGGGAGGAGCTGTCAATGAATAAACAAAGGAAAGAATGATTATTATTTGAGCAGGTGCGTTAATGATACAC
>CM035196.1:3122899-3128333 GCA_020233015.1 Callinectes sapidus | reverse complement strand
ATCGCTCTCACCTGACTCGATGCCCCGCCCTCTCTTCTTCCTCCTCCTTCTCCTCCTCCACCTCCTCCTTCTCCTCCTCCTCCACTGCCTCGCCTTCTTTCATCACTTATCCTTCCTTAACTTCCTGTCTTACTTCCTTTCCGATCCTTTGTTCATTACTCTCCTTGTCTTATCTTTTTCTCCTCCTTTTCCTAACCTCCTAACTCATTTTTTTTCTCAATGTTTTTTTTCTTTTCTTTACATCGTCTTCTTTCATTATTTATTGATCCCCAACTTCTCTTTCTTGCTTCTTCTTCTATCTTCTCTCCACTAGTCTCTTCGTCTTATAATTTTCTACTTTATCTTTTCTTTATTTCTTACCTCGCTTTTAAATTCTCTATACTCTTTCTCTTTTATTCATCATCTTCCTTTATCCTTTATCCTTCCTGAACTTCCTTTCTTCCTTCATTTCCTTTTTTCTCTTCATTACTTTCTTTGTTTTATATCCTTCTTTATCTCATCTTAACCTCCTACATCCCTTTCTTGGCTATATTCTTTCTCTTTTTCTCATCACCTATCATCATTCATCCTTTCTCTATTTTCTTTTTCTCTCTCTCTCCTTTTCCTACCTTCATTTTGTTATTACCATTGGTATATCATTTATATATTTTTCACTTAACATACTATATTCCCTTAACTTCCTGCCTCCTGGTAAGACATTTGAGATTTAAAAGTCACTGTTGACATTATATATAGCGGTGAAAGGTGTAGTTTGTAAATGTAAAGTTTCATTTATTGGCAAAAGCATGTCTGCATGCTTCTATAATATTGTTTTGTTTCCTGTTGAAAAGTGGTCGCTCTTTCTTGTGGCGTCAATTTCCTGATTGGCGAGTATTGCTTCACTTCTGGAAACTTGGAATGGAAACCTCTGATAAATTTATTTCATCATTATCTTTTCACCAGGAAATAAATACTCACGACTTCCATTGTTCATAACACAATATGTTAAAGATACACATATGCATCACCACATAAATTCATATATTTACTTAAATGTATATATTTAATTCCAGCTGACTAATTTTTCCCTCTTTCTCATGTAAAACTTCACTTGTATTCACCATGAGAATAAGTAATAAACATTGATATATTTTATTCTTTTTACCAAACATTTAATCTTTTTTTTTTCTAATATAAGGTCAGTTATTTTTCAGCAACGCATTATAAACTATGCATTAAGTATTACTATGAATCAAGTTTACTAATGACTGAAACATCTCAGTCTAGCATCGCTTTAGAGGTAACGTTAATCTTTATTTTGTTCGTTTAGGGCGAGTCAGGAGAGAAAAATCAAGTGATTTTCGCTGTAATTGCCTCGTCGCCGCTATTGGCGCAAGTCATGAGACTGACGGAAAGGGTATTATTGTTTTTTCATCCTGATCAGCAATGGTTTAGAGATAATCGTGTGTCATCAAATAGTTGTTATAATAATAATATTCCTTGTACCTAATATCATAATTTTTCAGATATTTTTTATTATGACTCTAATCATAACTAATTAATTTAACCGTTCGTTTCTTTTATTTGGCGTTCAACTTTTTCTTCACATGACCACTATATATTATCAACCCCTTCAAACATTCAATGCAAATATCCTCCATTTACTATTATTAAAAAAAAAAAAAACCTGTAACTTTCCACTTCGCTTAACTATTTTCTTTTTCATACTCTTACTTCTTTTCGTTTCTCTGTACCTTACCAGTTTCTTTACAGCAGGTAGAAGCAATGTCAGGTTCGCGATGTCTCAGGAGTTGTGCCCCGTCCAGACCCACTCTGTCTGATTGCAGCGATGAAAACTTCCTACATTGATCTGTGGCCTTGCTGATGACTGAGAGGAGGGAAGGGAAAGGGGGAGGGGGGAACAGGAAGGGATGGAATGAGAGAAAAGAACCAGGGAGGGAGGAAGGGAAACAGAAGTCGTTTAAAGTCGAACAGAAAGTGTAGTCGACGAAAACTTAATGAGAAACAAGGACGGGGTGAAATGTACACCTTTGGACTCGTCTTTAAGTGGGATGAAAGTAACATGTTTACATTACGAAATTAAACAGGAAAAAAGGATTATCAGGAAGTGTATGGCGGGGGAGAGGGGGAGAAGGAAGGGGTGTTCAAGTGTAAGTTTAGATGGCTTGGTAGACGTGACTTGTGTGAGGTGAAAGTAAATCTAATTAAGCAGGAGAAGGAAGGGAATATTTTGGTGGTATTTGGGTGGGTAATAATATTAATAGGAAAAATGAAAATGAAAAAGAGGAATGAACTAAGAACAAATTTACATAATGAGAGAGAGAGAGAGAGAGAGAGAGAGAGAGAGAGAGAGAGAGAGAGAGAGAGAGAGAGAGAGAGAGAGAGAGAGAGAAATACGGTACACTGCAGAGACCCAACCAACCAACCCCACATAAGAACACACACACACACACACACACACACACACACACACACACACACACACACACACACATACACCAGCCAGCCCGCCCCAGTAG
Source organism: Callinectes sapidus (assembly GCA_020233015.1). Classification (NCBI taxonomy): domain Eukaryota; kingdom Metazoa; phylum Arthropoda; class Malacostraca; order Decapoda; family Portunidae; genus Callinectes; species Callinectes sapidus. The sequence continues at coordinate 3,125,814 of CM035196.1, read as the reverse complement.
CAGAAACAACAGCAGTACCAACATTGGGTCGAACAAGGCTACTTCCTCGGAGACTCGTAAAAGCAGCCCTCCTTCCTCCCCCCCCACCCCCCCACCCCCGCCGTGCCCCCATGACGCCCTACTAGCTGCTTTACGGCCCATGTTTTATCATAACGCTGTCTTGTTAGTCGGCACTCAGACCTACTGCCCCCTGCCCCCCCCACCCCCGCTCGACCCCTCCTCCCTAGTCCCTTCAGTCTCTTCACTCTGCCATCAGTCCTCTAATGTTCAAGGGATCTGCGTTGGTATTGGATCATTGCTCTTGCTAGTTTTGTGTCTGCTTTTTTTCTCTCTTTTTTTTCTTTCTACGTTGGGTAAGTGATGGTTTAGCTTTTTTTTTTTTTTTGGTGGCTTTTTGCTTTGTTTTGTTAGCTCGCTACTCCCAACTTATTCGTGATCGTGCTTGTTTTTGCGTTTTTTTTTCCTACGCTGTAAGGTCAGTGATGGTTTTTCTATTCTCTGTTTTTTTCTTTTTTTGCTTTGTTTTGTTAGCTGCACTAGGACGTGCCTTTGTATCGAGTTCTCGCTAATCCCAGCTTGCTCTTGATCTTGCTAGTTTTTGTATCTTTTTTCTTTTCTACGTTGTTAGGTAGGTGATGGTTTATTTACTTTCTATTTATTTATTTATTTATTTTTTTTTGCTGCATTAGCACATGCTTTTGTATCAGGTCCTTGCTACTCTCATCTTGCTCTTGCTCTTTGCTAGTTTTTGTGCCGGTTTTTTTTTTTTTTTTATCTACGTTGTTTGGTAGTGATGGTTTGTTATTCTTTTGCCTTTGTTTTGATAGCTGCACTAGCTTTGTACTGGGTCCTTCCTACTTCCAGCTTACTATTGATCTCCATTAAGTTTTGCGGCCTTTATTTTTTTATACTTTGTTAGGTAAGTGATGGTTTGTCATTCTCTTACTTTTTTGCTTTCTTTTGTTAATTGTACTAATATACTAATATATGCTTTTGTGTCTGGTCACTATTCCTGTCACTCCCTCCACTCCCACTGCACTCTGTACCTAAGAATATTCTTCCTTTCTCTTAGCATTACTTCAATTACTTCTTCTTAGAATAATTATCCTATTCTTCACTGTGCCGTAAGCATACTTAGCCTTGTTATCAGTATTACTCCCTCTTTTTCTTCCTTAACTTACGTTCTTCTTCCTCCAGCTTGACTCTTGGTACCCAAGCATATTATTTTGACCTTGTTCCCTCTAATGTCTTCCTAGTCCTCTCTCTCTCTCTCTCTCTCTCTCTCTCTCTCTCTCTCTCTCTCTCTCTCTCTCTCTCTCTCTCTCTCTCTCTCTCTCTCTCTCTCTCTCTCTCTTTCTCTGCCATGACCTCTCCTGGACTGCTTCTCCTTATCCTCCTACGTTCCCAAGAGGACGCAAAGTATTCCTCGCAATATAGTGTATAATTACAATGACCTATAAAAAGAAACTATTAATTTCTTCCTTGTTTCGTGTTTCTTTTGTAGCTGGATTTTTGTTCCTTTCTTAATCTCAGCACAGTTGCTTTCCTCTTTTCTGATACTTTTTATTTTCTTTCTCTTTGTCTGTTGCTTTTAAGTTTTCTCTTTGTAAGAAGTCGCTCACTCATTCAAATTCCCTGTGTTTAGTTATTTTTCATTACATTTTTCCTGTAATCTGCATTTGTCTCTTTATTGCTGTTTATTTTTATCAAAGCTACTGTGTATTATTTTTTTGGCTTAATCCAACTTTTTTTTCATTTATATTTATCATCTTTTCTACTGTCCAGCCGCGTCTTCTATTTTAGGGGGTAAAAACAGTTAATTCCATCAATTACCATGACTGATTTAGATACATGAATAATTTAAGATTCTGTACTACACACTACCTACGCACTAATTAATCCTTATCCATCTATAAAAAGAACTGCATTGTGTATACTCGTATTCCCAAAAAGGGGTACGTTGGGTTTTAATAGCATTTTAATTAGGCACATGTAATACGCTTACAATTATAGTCCTTGAAGCCTTGGTAGCATGCTCTCTCTCTCTCTCTCTCTCTCTCTCTCTCTCTCTCTCTCTCTCTCTCTCTCTCTCTCTCTCTCTCTCTCTCTCGCTTTGTTTACTTTTTCTCCTGCAGCGAGAATTAATATAAGTACTGAGCCAGATTAAACCAACCGGCTTTTTCTTTTTAACACACACACACGCACACACACACACACACACACACACACACACACACACACACACACACACACACACACACACACACACACACACACACACAGGCACACAAGGCTGTTTCATAAAGGCATCTCAAGTTTTGAAGTAAAAGCAACTAAGTCCTGGTTTGCCTGGCTTTGGCTTTGGCTGGCTTGTCTTTGGGTTGGTTTGGTTTGGCTTGGCTGGCTGGTTCTTGGTAGCCACGGAAATACCCGCCACCTCCACTTCTATTATAACTAGGACCAACTAATTAAGTGAGTTTCTACACTTCACGGCATATCAATTAGGTTTTAATTAGGTGTGGGGGGGCAGGTCTCCGTGTGGCTGTCGGCAGGTGTGCGGTGGTGGTGGTGGTGGTAGTAGTGATGGTGGTGGTGGTGGCGACATGCTGTGTGTGTGTGTGTGTGTGTGTGTGTGTGTGTGTGTGTGTAATTGGGGTGGAGCTAAAGGAATGTTATGTGATGGGAGTGATAGTTAATGGTAGCGGTGATGTGCGGTAAGTTATCGGTGGTGGTGGTGGTGGTGATAGTGGTGGTGGTGGTGGTGATGGTGACAGTGGTGGTGGTGGTGGTAGTCGTGGTGAAGAGTAGTGATTATCGACAAGGATGATTTATCAATAATTTCAAGTTTAACTTCTGGTGAAAAACCTTTAAGATAAAAAAATATATATATATTATTTCACTACTACCCTTTCCAC
>CM035196.1:2716887-2728370 GCA_020233015.1 Callinectes sapidus | reverse complement strand
TTTCTTCTTTTTCTTCTTTTTTTCTTCATCTTTATCATAATTTATTCTCCTCGATTATTTATAGTTTCAAGTTTCACCCGCCTTTCTGTTGCATCTTTATCTGCCTCGCTTTGTTTAAATGTATATCCAATTACCTGTGCATTAATTATTTACTCTCTCTCTCTCTCTCTCTCTCTCTCTCTCTCTCTCTCTCTCTCTCTCTCTCTCTCTCTACAGCTCTTTTCTGGGATTAATATTTTAGGGAGAGAAGCAATCAGGAGAATATTTCACTGATCTTTCTACCTTTTTTTAAATATACTTAATTCATTCCAATCTTTCCTATAAGCTAAAAAAAAATACTAAAGTCATAAAAAATAGCAAAAGAAAAAAACGTTGCTAATACAAAAAAAAGGGAGAAAAAAAATATCGAAAAAAAAGGGAGAGGGAGAGAGGGAGAGAAAAAAAGCTTAGTCCTCCCTCCACACCCTCTTCTCTTTGTCTAATTAACCTTCCATGCATAAGCTCCTTTTCCAATCAGGAGGAGTCTGTGTACCTCCCCCTCCCCCCTCCCCCCTCTCACTACCCTCATGTTCCCCTCCCTCTCTTCCTCTCTCCCCTCCCTTACCAATCCCAGCCTTCCCGCACTGTCTTATTAGCATCTTTTCCTTCACTGTCACGGCTTGGTGTAGTGTAACCTTGCTCATTTCAACCTTTTTTTGTGATTTTTTTATATATTTATTTGTTTGTTTTTCTGCATTGCATTTTTCTTTTCCTTCACTGTCATTTATTTTTTTTTCATCATTTTATATTTCTTTTTTTCTGCGATTGTTTTATTTCTATCTTACGTTATTTCTGAATGTGATAATTATCTAGTTATATACTATGTGTCCTTGTAAACAATATTTCAAACAGAGAAGTTAATGTACGGTAAAATAACAAAATTATTAATAGAACTTTCAAATATTTACGTAGGTTGAAAACGACGAAAGTAAGCTAATAAATTATCTCTTTACATGCCGTGTGTCCTTGCAAAAAAACACTTTAAACACATAAATCAATGTAAAGTAAACGAACACATTCTTTTATAGTGATTTCAACTAATATAGATTAAAAAAAAACAACAAAACTACCACCACAACTGTCAACATCCCATCCATACTCTAAAAAAAACATCCCTAAAACACACTGTCCAATATATATATATGTAAAAAAGACATTTCCACAAAAAGCATTCAACATTAAAGCAAAACACCGAAGGAGGCAAAAGCGTTAAATCGTAAATTGTCTCAGTTTCAGTGGTTCGCTGCTTCACGTTTGAGATTCACGAAGCACCGAGCGAACCAGCAGAGCAAATAATACCGCCTTGATTGTAACTATTAAGCCACGATCCCCCTGCTGCTCTCTTTACCTGCTTTTTCTCTCCTATTTCTTGCTCCGCCGTTCTGAGAGAGGCTGTAGATCACATTTTACACCGAATAACTGGGATATCTTAGCAGTGACGCTGGTGGGGAGGAGGGAGAAGGGAAGGGAAGGGAGACAAAACTACGTAGAGAAAAGAAAAGGAGGAAGAAGAGAAGGGAAAGGAAGACAAAACAAGGTAGAGAAAAGGAGCGGTAGAGAACACAAAAAAGGAGGAGGAAGAGAAGAGTAGGAAGACAAAACAAGGCAAAAAGAAAAGGAATAGAAAAGAAAAGGTATATGAATGAAAAAGGAAATGCTAAGAGATGGGTAATAAGGGAACAAAATGGAGGATAGTAAAGGGAAGGATAAGAAGGCAAGAGAAAGTCAGGAAAGGAAGTGAAGAGAAGGGAAGGGAGAAAAAAACTAGTAAAGAAAAGGAAAGAAAAGAAAAGGAATATGTATGAAAAGTAAATGTACACGATTGGTTGATAAGGAAAAAAAGTATATTAAAGGATAAGGAAGGAAAGGATAGGAAGAAAGGGAAACTCAGGAAAAAGAAGTGAAGAGAAAGGAGAGATAAAAAAGAAAAGAAAACTAATGGGAATGAAAAGCAGATAAAAAGAGATGATTGGTGGGAAGGAAGAAATTAAATGAATAGGAAAGGGAAAGATAGGAAGGAAGAAGAAAAAAAATGTCAGGAAAAAGAGGTGAAGAGAAACAAAAAAAAAAGGAAAGTAATGAAAGGATAGGAAAGGAAGAAAAGTCACAGAAAAGGAAGTAAAGTGGGAAAAGGAAAGAGAAAAGAGGGGAAAAAATACAGGAAGAGAAGAAGGAAAGGAGGAAGAGATAAAGAAGGTGAATCTGTATGACTTATTCTTGTCTTTACGAATGTGTGCGTGTGTGCGTGTGTGGGTGTGTGGGTGCGTGCATGTGTGCGTGTTTGTATGTGCGTGTGTGCGTATGGGAGCGTGAATGGCCTTGCATGTTGTGTGTGTGTGTGTGTGTGTGTGTGTGTGTGTGTGTGTGTGTGTGTGTGTTCGTGTGTGTGTGTGTGTGTTGACATGTGACCTGAACAAGATTATGATGAATAGAAGCACATTTCACTTTCACCACCACCACCATCACCACCATCACCACCACCACCACCACCACCACCACCACCACCATCACCATCACCATCACCACCACCACCACCACCACCACCATCCCTATAGAGAGAGAGAGAGAGAGAGAGAGAGAGAGAGAGAGAGAGAGAGAGAGAGAGAGAGAGAGAGAGAGAGAGAGAGTTGACAGGCCTGGCTAATTAGTGGAGGGCGACAGTAGCACCACCACCACCACCACCACCGCCACCACCACCACCGCCACCAGACCATCTCGCAGCTCTTTTGAAGTCTATAAATATGCAAAACACTGCCCCTAATGGCTGTCTGCCCTTATACAGCGCTGCCAGACGCCAAGGCACCGCTGGAGGGAGGGAGGATCTGCCCGGCCGTAAAGGAGGAGGAGGAGGAGCAGGAGGAGGAGGAGGAGGAGGAGGAGGAGGAAAGGTAAGCAGACAGGTGTGAAAGGACTGAGAAAAGATGGACAGACTGGAATGAGTAGATAAATGTTTGTATATATATTCTTCTTCTTCTTCTTATATTGTTGTTGTTGTCTTGTATTGTCCTCGTCTACCTTTCTTCTTGTTATTTTTTTCCTTCTCAACTTTTTTTTGTTTTTTCCTCTCCTCTTACTCCGCTTTCTCTTCCTCCTCCTTCTCCTCTTTCTCTTCCTCCTCCTTCTCCTCTTTCTCTTCCTCCTCCTTCTCCTCTCTTTCCTCCTCCTTCCTCTCTTTCTCTTCCTCCTCCTTCTCCTCTTTCTCTTCCTCCTCCTTCTCCTTTCTCTTCCTCCTCCTTCCCCTCTTTCTCTTCCTCCTTCCTCTCTTTCTCCTCCTCTTTCTCTTCCTCCTCCTCCTCTTTTTCTTCCTCCTCCTTCTCTGATGAGTTCAAGTGAAGCATTCAAAACACACAGTTAGTCATAACATAATTAGTAAGGTTCTTAGAAATGAGTGCATAATGGGAGAAGTGACTTTGTATCTTGGTATTGGAATTAGAGAGAGAGAGGCATTGTTAAGTAGAGAAACTGAGACAAGAGAAGAAAGAGGGAGAGGAAAGGAGTAATTTGACACTGAGAAGACAAAGCAAGGACGAAAGAGGAAGAATAGGTAAATAGTAAACAGTATATTTCTTTTCCTGCTCCTATATTCTTAACTTCCTTTGACTTGACTATATTTAAGAGGGACGTTTCAAGACATTTATTCACCCCTGTCCTTCGGTAAACTCTTTGCAACTTTAAGGGGACTGGCAAATGAGTGGGCTTTCTATTTTCATTTTTCTCCACATTGTCCAGCTTCCCTCTCTTACATAAAAAAAGCAATCACTTCTTACACACACACACACACACACACACACACACACACACACACACACACACACACACACACACACAGGAGCGTTTCGTCGGGCCGCTGATGACGGAGGCGGCGCTGCCCGTCCGCCCAGCCCTGCCCAGGACACGCTTTCCTGACACCAGTCCATTAATCACCTGGGCCTCCACCAGACCTACAACGCCGTGCCCGCTGCCCGCTGCCCGCTGCCCCACGCTCCTGCCCGCCATGCTCACGCTCCTCCACACTCCTGAACGCTCCACACACACCTTACTTGTCTCTCAGCTCTTCCTTCCACTCAGACTCTCAGTACGTTATCTCCACATTCCGCTGTTAAATGCTCCACACATCTTATAAGTCTCCTCTACACAGCTCTTCCACATACTTCATAAGAGCTTCATTAATATAGCCTTGTTCAATTTTCTATTCATTATCATTTTATTTTATCTTCCATTCCTCTTCCACGCAAATCTTCCACAATTCCACCAACAACGCTGTCTTCTCCACACTCCAGTTATGTCAAATTTCATCTCTTTTACATTCATTTACTTATCATATCAGTATCATCTGTTCTCATGTTTCCTTCATTATTGTACCCGAGTGATTGTTACCTTTAGAACGGAACCACACACACATTCACTGCACTAACACACACACACACACACACACACACACACACACACACACACACACACACACACACACACACACACACACACACACACACACGCATTGCTATTAATTTGATAACTCACCTCTACTTACACTTGTCATTATTCCCTCACTGTTTGTCTCTACGTAATGTCAAAGTACACGCATTCATTATAGTTAACACAAGTACTCATATTTTTATCCATCCCTGATTTGCCTTCCAAACCACCACCACCTCATACCACCTTGTGTACATTCATTCAATCCCCTAAACACCTTAATATTATTCTGAAACGCTTTGCTCTCTCACCATCACTACTTTCCAAGGCCTTTAGTTGAAGATGGTCACGTTTTTTAGGTGTTTTTATGGTTCAGGTGAAGGATTGGCAAGATTTCTAGTTTATTATAAGGAGAGACTATTGATAACTAGGCTATAGTCATTTTTTGTCTTGGAAAATCGTCGTGGTGAGAGAGCATGGAGTTTTCTGAATACGGCCTTTAGAACTGCACACTTCACTATCATTTCATTTCCTCACTGCTTCACTCCCCAACTGTTTACCTTCTTAATACAGGCTTTAGAAATTCACACCTAACTATTTCATTCCCTACTGCTTCACTCCCAACTGTTTACCTTCTTAATACAGACCTTAGAAATCTACACCTATTATTTCATTCCCTCACTATTTCTCTCTCTAACTTTTTACCTTCTGAATACAGGCCTTAGAAATTCACACCTCACTATCATTCCATTCCCTCACTGCTTCACTCTTTAACTTTTTACTTTCTGAATACGTGTCTTAGAACACTCCACACCTCACTATCATTCCATTCCCTCACTGCTTCACTCTCTAACCTCTTCCCTTCAGAATACGGATCTTAGAACACTCCATACCTATCACCTCATTCCCTCCCTGCTTCACTCCCTAACTTTTTACCTTCGCACTGTTCACACCACTACTTCGTTCCACCCTCCACATGCCCCCCCCCACCCCCCTCCGTCACCGTCCTCGCGTCCCACCGAGCACAGCGTCGCTACACACTACACATTCCGCGGTATCCACACCTCATCCCTTCGACACTTAGGCGGTGATGGATTGCCGGTTAAGAATATGCAAGTTAACCTAAGGGCACGTGTGGTAGGCGGCTGGCTGGCTGGCTGGCTGGCTGGCTGGCTGGCTGGCTGCTGGTGCTGGGCTGATGGGAAAAGGGAAGGAAGGAGTCTGCCTCTCTCTGTCTGTCTGTCTGTCTCTCTCCCACGGTGGATTATAGAGACAAAGGCATAGATAGATTAAATACAGACGCAGTACATAGAGAACTAAAGACTGAAGGATTGAGTGGAGATGCGACTCAAGAACGGATGAAAAGATAGACATGCTGATAGATTAAATAGAAACGCGATAGAAAAATGAAATAGAATATAGAGTGATAGATTAGTGAAGACAGGAGAGAGAGAGAGACAGACAGACAGATTAACAGATTAGATAGGGATACAATAGAGGAATAAACGGATAGATAAATAGATAACTAATAGATACGGATTAAGTATTGTAAGGGACGGAACAAAAATAGAGACAGATAAATACCAAAATAGACAGATAGATAAGCATCTCATAGGGACGCGACACACTGATAGAGAGACAAACAGATAAACAAACTGATGAATTACTTAGCTTAGGTAGAAAATGGAGAACATAAATAGTGACAGAAAAAGAGGAGATATAGACAGGTAGACTGACAGTTACGGAAAATAAAAAAAAGACACATGAACACTGAACCAGATTAAAAAACAGACAGATAGACGGAAAGATGGATAGAAAGACAGATAAAGCGAACACAGACGGATAGACAGACAGATACACAGACAAATAAACAGACAGACACGCTCACCTCAACTCCTTTCGCACTAAACTCTCAAGGTCGAGTAATTAACGAGAGAGAGAGAGAGAGAGAGAGAGAGAGAGAGAGAGAGAGAGAGAGAGAGAGAGAGAGAGAGAGAGAGAGAGAGAGAGAGAGAGAGAGTTCAAAGACAGGATTTAATGATAATTCTTCTCATCCCTCTCGTTTTCATTCCCTTCTCTCTCTCCCCCTCCTCCTCCTCCTCCACCTCCTCTTCCAGTTCCTCATCTTCAAATCCCCCTATACCTTCCTCTGCCATACCTCCTCCTCCTCCTCCCTAGTCCTCCTCCTCCTCCTCCCTTTCTGAGCCGCTGCAACCACGGACAAATTCCATTGCAATCATCTCAAAGCTCAATTATCTTAAACATCTACGGTCCAGCCTGTAATCAGTGGGAATACTCAACCCATCCCCCAAAAACTGGCGGAGGTCAAACACACACTTAAATCAAATTAAACTTCTTCAAATACCCGAGCTAATTGCAATTGACTATCACTTACAAGGCATCGATCTCAAACCATCTCAGGAGAAAACGTCGGGACTTGCTCTTCTAATGTCTTCAGTGTAGAGAGAATGGGGGGGGAGGGGGGAGGGGAGGAGGGAGGGGGGGATTACCTGCTCGGCTGTTTGGGGCCCCTCAGAACACAGATTACCCGTAATTTATCTCCGGTGACCAATATAATTAAAAATACAAAGAGAGACGACCACAAGGAGAAAGAAGAAGAAGAAGAAGAAGGAGGAGGAGGAGGAGGAGGAGGAGGAGGAGGAGGAGGAGAAAGAAGAAGAAGAGGCACAATTGCATTTCCCACGGAGTAACAAGAATAAATGGCAGTACGTCTTATCTCCAGTGATCTTTCAGACTAGTAACCCATCCGGACTCCCTCCCTCCCTCCTTCCCTCTTATCCTACCCTCCCTCCCTCCACCCCTCCACCCTTCCACCTTCCACCTCTCATCAACTACCCCCCCATCACCCCCCCACTGCTCCAACCATCCCGCCCCGGCCCTTCAATTCCACCGGAGCTAAAAATACAGACTCAGGTGAAGCAGGTAAAGTTGATCGGCAAGTGTCCATTTGAGTTGATTCCACAGGTAAACAGTGAGGGATTCTGACCTCAGGGACGCCGCCAGGAATGAAGGGAATGAAGGGAATGAATACGTCAGCTGTGCAGTGGTGGTGGTGGTGGTGTGTGTGTGTGGGGGGAGGGGGTGTAGATAGACTATGTAAATGTATGAACGTAGTAAGCACGCGTCACCACACTAACTCACTCACACACACACACACACACACGCTAAAAAAAAGGGCCTCAAACACCCTCCAATGACACAGGTGACGTCCACTTCTCACCTGTCAGTGGGCAATAAAGTAAGCAGTGCAACTTCCCTGACAATCACCGCCGCTCAATCGCTGCTAACACGCGAATTAACACTGCTAATCATACAACTTGCTCCCCGTCGCCTGCAAACGAAGGAAGGGTCTAAACCACATAAATACTACACCGGAATGTTCCCCCACTGCTACACACCGCCATTTATTTCGTTTTCTCTCACCATCACCTCCACAGAGACACCAGTTTTGCTCCTCGCTGGATTAAATACGTGCAGTTCCAGTGAGTTTTAAGATCCGAAAGGTGGTTTTTAGGGATTATTTACGTGGATACAGGTAAAAAAAAAAGTAAATACAGGTGGGTAGGTTGTGTTTAAAAAATTGTCAACATACAGAGTGAGTTTTAAGATCTGTAAGGTGGTTTTTCAGGGGGTTGTTTACGTAGATACTGGTAAACAAAGGAAAATAAAGATGAGTAAATTGTATTAAAAAGTTTTCTAACATATACAGTTACGGTAAGTTAAAAATCCAGGGTTTTTTTTTAGGGATTAGTTAAATTAGCAGAGATATTTGGACTGGGTTAAAGGTAGATTTCAAGAGGAGTAATATCTAGGACAGGTGTGTCTTGAGAACAGAAAGTGCAGATTACTAACATGTCAGAAAAACGAAATTAATAATGAGTTAACACCTTTATTTCTTCGTGTGTGTGTGTGTGTGTGTGTGTGTGTGTGTGTGTGTGTGTGTGTGTGTGTGTGTGTCGCCTTATTACAACGCGTCACGACAGGTTATAAATTCACAACACTTTCACGAGTTTGTCTTCTTCTTGCTGCCATTTCCATCAATATAAATAAGAAAACACACTTCCCTTTTTTTTATGTTCCTTCCCTCATCATTCCCTCCATTTCCTCCTTCTCACCCTCTTCAACACCTTAAGCTTTTTCCTCCATTCCTCCACCTCTTCTTCGATCCCCTCCTCCAGTAGTATATCCTCGTTTGTGTTCCCTTGTGCTCCTCAGCCCCTGCCCGTCTCACAGTGAGGTTGTAAACATGTAAATATAAAACATCTGTGAATGATCTCTTAGAAAATGAAGACCTCAGGAAAGACGAGTTACCCCTCCCTCTCTCCCTCTCTCTCTCTCTCTAGTGATACAGGCCTGTTTCTTTTTTTTTTTTTTGTCCTCTTATCTCCAGCTCATTCAATGTCTAATTCACATGCAGATTCATCCAGGGCTACTCGTACTCTGTCTGTTCAACTCATCCTTCAACTCCCTCTGTGGTACCCTCGAGCTCCCTAACCCTCCCTACCCTCCCTACCCTCCCTACCCTCCCTCCCTCCCTCCAGCCCTGAGGCACGCGAGTTCCAAAAAAGGCAGACGGGATAAAGAGGTCTGGTGAGGTCTTAAGAATATCGTTTAGGCGGCAGTGCGGTGGCGTTGTGCGAGTGTTGTCCGCCCCTTCATCTCCCGGACCACGCTCTCATGACACGACCACGCTCTCATGACACGCCTCCATCAATCACACACACACACACACACACACACACACACACACACACACACACACACACACACACACACACACACACACACACACACACACGCGGGAACTGGATCACTGTCATTGTTTACGTCTTCAATTTCTTCATGAGGCAACGCAAAATATTATTACAACTGGTATTAAAAAGATTACAAACAAATAATAGTAGAAGACGGCAGGGAAAGTGGGAGAGATAAAGGTAGAAGGGGGGGATTGATAAAGATGGGAGAGATAAAGGGAGATAAAATGAATGGGATAGAAAAAAAAAGGATAGTAAATAGAAAGGGGCAGAAGGGAGGAAATGAAGTATAAAGAGAGAGATAGAGAGAAGTAAAGGAGAGAGATAGGAAAGGAGACAGAAAGAAGAGAGAAGGTGGAAAATAGTAGTATAAAGAGAGAAAAGTGAAGGAAGGAGATAGGAAAGAAGAGAGAAAGAAGCGAAGTATAAAGAGAAAAAAAAGTAAAGGAGAAAGATAGGAAAGAAGAGAGAGAGAGGGGGGAGGGGGGAGAGGGGGGGAGGGGGGAAGGGAGGATGGGTAATTTTTTGCAGATGTCAAGTATGTGAATTGGTAATGTGTGAGGAGCGAGGAAGGCGGCGTGGGGGAGGAAGGGTGATGAAGAAGATAAATGAGGGCGGGAGAGCAAAGGAGAGATGAAAGGATACAGAAGAGAGAGAGAGAGAGAGAGAGAGAGAGAGAGAGAGAGAGAGAGAGAGAGAGAGAGAGAGAGAGAGAGAGAGAGAGAGAGAGAGCAGGTGGGAGGTGTAAAGATCATAAAAAGGAGAGAAAGGAAAGAATGTGGAGTACAAGACAAGACTTTAAACAAACCGAACTAATAAAAAAAAAGAGTAAACAAACACATTACGAAAAAAATAAATAAATAAATAAAAAGAATAAGCAAAACTAACATAACAATAAAAAAAAGAAAAACAACCCTAAAAAACACCAAATCCTACACCACAACGAAAAACCCACAAAATTCAACAAAAATCGAAAAAAAACAAATGAACCTTTACAACGAAGCTTCGAACCCACGCATCGGTCTGGCGGGGCGATCTCAGCTTCGTGATGGGCCGGAGGAGCAGCGGGAAATGTGTAAAGGTTTGGAGCGAGTCCTGAGTCCTGCCTTCACTATCAGGGCGAGATCTGAGGCGGCGATCAAAATTACTCCGCCAGTGAAGGTAAACTCAAATAAACACTAAGTAAACTCTCCGCCAGCCCGTCACGATCTGCAGGAACCTTCTCTATACATATAAAAGTTCCTGTCTGTCTCTCTCTCTCTCTCTCTCTCTCTCTCTCTCTCTCTCTCTCTCTCTCTCTCTCTCTCTCTCTCTCTCTCTCTCTCTCTCTCTCTCTGGCTGGCTACTTTCAAAAGAGTCTAGTTGAATTTTACGCTGGTTTTCAAGGACTTTTTTTATAATTTTAGTGCCTTTTTATATATTATCAACAGGAGAAACTCATTAAAATTCGGCTACTCATCTCTATGGCCTTTGAAAACAGTCGAGGTGAAGTTCACGTTTTTTAGTACCAATTTAACAAGATTTTTACATTATCAACAAGTCGTGGTGAAATGAGTTGATTTTTTCAGTTCAAGTGCCAGATTAATAAGATTTTTACAATATCAACAAGAGAAACACAATTGAAAACCCATCTGCTCATCTCTCTTGCCTTTGAAAACAGTCATGGGGAGGTGTCGAGGGTTTTTTAAGGTTTTATTGCCAGATTAACGAGATTTATACAATATTAAAAGAATGAACACTCTTGATGTCACCTCTCTGGCCTTTGAAAATAGTCGCAGTGAAGTATCAAACATTTATTTACAGTTCTAGTGGCAAATTAATGGGATTTTTACAATATCAAGAGAAGAAACATCCTTAAAAACCTGCGTATTGATCTCTAAAGCTTATGAAAATAGTCGAGGTAAAACTGCAAGGGATTTGAAGGTGTTTTTACGGTTTTAGTACCAGATTAACTTAATTTTTACATATGTTAGGATAGAAGGTTAGAGTAAAAAAAGGACAGGTTAGATTTTTAGGTTATTAACAGAAAACTAACCCCTAAAACAGTCGTAGTGAGAGAGCAAAGCGTCAAAATAGATGAGATTTTTAAGGTAATTAACATAAAACTAACCCCGAAAGAGTCTTGATGAGAGAGCAAAGCGTCAAAATAAACAGTCACGGAAAAAATCACGAAAAGAGAACACGAATCTTCACTTCAGCTAACAAAAAAAAACAATGCTGGGAGGAAGAAGAGGCGGAGGCGGCAGAGGAGGA
>CM035196.1:2615380-2626387 GCA_020233015.1 Callinectes sapidus | reverse complement strand
ATAAAAATAAAACAAAATAAAAACATCAGCACTATTATTATTACACATTGTCATAAAGGAGAATGTTCTTTAAAAATATATCAAATAACACATTATCTCCCTTCAGAGGCTCTCGATGGAAAACTTTCATAACAACACAAAAACTACAAGGAGGAAAGTGAGACCTTGGTATGTACATAGGCTCAAATAGGCTCTTCGGCCACACAGGGACTCCAAGGCATTCATTAAGAGGAAATAGTAAGAGGAGCGCCTTGTACACGGTTGGGAGTCGTGGTGCGGTCGTGACGAGGGGGGGCGTGAGTGTGTGTGGCTGAAGGTGTGTGGCTGAGAGTGTGTGGTCGCTCATAGATGGATAGAAGTGTTTGTGTGTAGGGAGGGGGGGGGGGAGAAGAGAATAAAGGGTGTGACATAAATCATTCCCTCACTATCAATTCATATTTTATACATTTTTTTCTTCTCCTTCTTGTGCTCCTTCACCTCAAATTCTCCCCTCCTGTTCCTAGTTCTTCCCCTTCTTCTTGCGACTCCTTCTTGCCTTCCTCCCTCCTTCTTCTCCGCCTTATTCAACGTCAACGGTAAAGACGGGGATAAATCACGCCGCTGATGAAGTACACGGTCACCCGCTAACTACCAATTAAAATCGTTTGCGGAATCACATATTCAAAACGCCAATTATACATGTCTGAGTAATCACGTGGTCAACTACCAATTAGCCAGCCTTGAGGAATCGCATAATCAACTCAACCAATTAAGCCAACATGTTGAAATCATAGGCACTTCTGGCAATGACGAATAATTACCAACGACCACATCATAATGAACAGGTGTTTCCTATCCACCTTTGAATGTCTAATCATCCAGAGCATCCCGTACCTCTCCCCTCCCTTCTTCCTTTCCTGTATCACATGGAGGGGGAGGGAAACATAGCTCGTTGCGCTGCGTGAACTAGGATAAGAGAGAGCACAGTGAGTTTTTTCTTCTGTGCTTGGAGGAGATCAACATGCAGTACAAAAATTGAGAAAATTAACATGATATATTAATTCTCTTGGATATGAGGTTGAAAGGTGGAAAAAAGTAAGGAAATAGAATGAGAAAAAGAACAGAGACATGACAGATATGGCAAAGAGTTGATACAGTATAGAATAAAAAACACAGCCAAGTTAAATACGTTTTGCGTTGCTTTAATAATTAGTTGCAACCTACAAATTAACACCGAAGTCTGCTCCCTCCCTCCATTCTCTCTCTCTCTCTCTCTCTCTCTCTCTCTCTCTCTCTCTCTCTCTCTCTCTCTCTCTCTCTCTCTCTCTCTCTCTCTCTCTCTCTCTCTCTCTCTCTCTCTCTCTCTCTCTCTCTCTCTCTCTCTCTCTCTCAATAGCACCACAACGGAATTTTCTTACTTTTCTCTTCCCTTAGGAGTCCCACTCTCCATCTTCTTTCCAGTGAAGTGGATAACAGAAGCGGAATGTTCAGGGACGCTGGACAAGCTGGCCTTCCGTCAGCCTCATGTTGGCTTCTATGAAACTAATCCCTCGGGAGGCGACCTAAATTGCGGCTGAATTATAAACGCGACTTTTGAATAGCCCACAGACACTTTTTGCAATCTTTTAATCTGGTAACATGAAGCCGCCGCTCATGCCTGTCTGCCAGAGTTAAAGGACTGCGAAGACCTTCATCTCTCCATAAACGAGACACACACCTCCCTCCCACTTTCCTTCCCAACTTCTCTCTCTCTCTCTCTCTCTCTCTCTCTCTCTCTCTCTCTCTCTCTCTCTCTCTCTCTCTCTCTCTCTCTCTCTCTCTCTCCCTATTATTTTTTTTTTCTTACTTTTTCTTCTTCTTACCCTACGTAGCTATCCCACTCTCTTTCTCTCCTATTCTTCACAGCCCCTCCTCGTTTCTTTCACTATCTCTCTTTCCATCTACATTTCATCTCATCTGACTCATTTATCCATATTAAAAGAAAAAAAAATTCATTGTTGTCATGCTCTCATCCAGTCCATATTCGATTCTTGTTCTTCCTTTCCCGTTTTCTCCTAATCTTTCCTCATCTATCCACCATTTCATATTCCTTATTATTTTCCTCTCTCACTTAATTGTTGTAATGTCACTAATCTATCTGCCAGCTCTTCTTATCCTCCTTCATTTCCTTCCTCACGCTTTTTATTTTGTCTTCTTTTACTTATATAAGCATCTGTTTCTTCTTTCTTTAACACTTCTTTACTCAAATTTTCTCTTTTATCTTATATCCTTCACCTACTCTCTCTTTCCATCCATTCCTCCGCTTCTCACTCTACCGTCTCTTCCTCTAGTCCTTCATCATTGGTCTTTCCGCCATCCCTTCTCTCTTCTTCTCTTCTTACTTCCTCCCAGCCAGCCAATCTCTTAAAGCTCTCTCACGCGCCACGTCTTTCCCGGAATGGATAATAACACACACCATCTTTGCAACAATTACTCACGTGATAAGCGCACTGGTACAATGCATGGAACTTTAAGTCGTACGAACTCGAGGTGAGGTGAAAATCTCGTAACTTGAAGCAGAAACATTCCAAAGCACAAGTAAAGGCAACGTCATCTAGCAGACTTTTCAGGGAAGGAGGTGAAGGAAGCAAGGTCCGGAAATAATACAGAGACTTAAACTTTGACTGTTTTTCTTGATTAAATGGAATAACTTGGAGCTTGAGGAGTAGGAGGAAGAGAAGGAGGAGAACAAGGAAGAGAAGGAGAAGCGAAAGTAGGAGGAAGAAGAGGTGGAGGAGGAAGAAGAGGTGGATGAGGAAGAAGAGAAGGAAGAGAAGGAAGAAGAGAAGGAGGAAGAGGAGGAAGAGAAAGAGGAATATATCTCACCTTCTAGAAAAGCACCAACACACTACCTTGATGACAGATAGTTTGAGACTCAGTATTCCTCCTTCTCCTCCTCCTCCTCCTCCTCCTCCTTCTTCTCTTCTTCCTCCTCCTCCTCCTCCATTTAGACCCACAGTGCCTCTGGGTGGGACTGACACCTATCTTAACGACTTACAGATTGTGAACCACACAATTAAGTCGGAGGATTCATCAAGACACATCGTAAGACAGTCATATTTAATGGTGATAACAGATAAGAGTGTTATTTTTCTACTTTTATCTCGTGCTTGATTCGTTGCTGGGGAGAGGCGCATTCGGGGCGTGGAAAGAGAAGGAGGAGGAGGAGGAGGAAGAGGAGGGACAGGAGGGGAGGGAGAGGTGATGAAGAGTTATTATGTGGAGTATGCTCGGGGGAGGCAAGGGGAGGCAAGGAAGGCGATGGAAGTAGGATAAGACGGGGTAAGGGAGATGGCGAGAGAAAATGTGTGTGTGTGTGTGTGTGTGTGTGTGTGTGTGTGTGTGTGTGTGTGTGTGTGTGTGTGTGTGTGTGTGTTAAATAAATAAAGACCAAACAACACCAGATTATCGTTAACGCGTCTGACTAGTGACACAGAGCCAGGCCATGTAAAATACTGAGTAGGGAAGAGAGGGAATACTAACATAGAGAGGATTGGACCGTACTGTGACGAACATATGGGGCAACGATGTGGCAGTAGAAGGAAGGAGGGAAGAAAAATGGATATATTAGCAAACAAAAAAAAGAAAGAAAAAAAAGAGAAAGACAGATTGCAAGAGAAAGATATGAGGAAGGAAAGAAGGAAGGAAGAGCGTTGAAAATTAGTAAGAAAGAAATGGAGGGAGGGAAAGAGGCAAGGAGTAAAAAAAAAAGAAAGAAAAAAAAATAAAAATACTCATAACAGAAAAAAAGGAAATGTGTTAGTAGATAGTAGAAACATATGAGAAGGAAAGGAAAAAGGGACAGAGACAAATGTGACAACACGTGCATTAAGGAGGAGGAGGAAGATAAGTGACAGAGGGAGACGAAAAACCTGATGGGAAGGTGGCAGGGGGCAGGTTGTGTATAAATCACGCCATTCTCAGTTTTCATTCAAATTTTCATCTCTCATAATGTCCACGTGACTGTTGTGTATTAGGTAGCAGCAATAATGAATATTCAATGTATGAGTGTTATCTAGACAGAATATTCCTAGAACACACTCGTAGCACAACTAAATGCCTCTTTCCTCTACTCGAGAACATTCAGTGTATTTTCGGTTCTTACCAGGACGATTGAACCATTATAATTTTTATTTTCTATATGAAAAATGCCACCAAAGCTCTCACAAATAACTTGCAATGACCAGAGTGCTGAGATTACCATCGATATATTTCTTCTAGTTGAAGGAATGTGATTATTCATAACACTGTTTGGCACATCAAGTCACGCTTCCTCTCGGCAACGTGGCAATGAGTAGGCATGAAATGTGTGACTATTGGCAGCGTTATTTATGGCGCCACTCACCTGAGTAACGAGGACGCGGCGGAGGGAGCGGCGTGGGTATGCCATTGTTCTGAAGGGCGCCGCCGCAAGAACCATTCCGACGACGTACTTTATTGGCCTTTTGTTCCTGAGACTCAAACACGTGTCGCGATGTTGTAATCCTCGTAGCCACTCTTGTAATTCCGCACATCAATTACTGCCTGAGGAAAGTGAGCGAGCAAAAATCTATCAATGTTTCTTCTCCGACAACAAAGACCTATTTTTTTTGTTTACCCCGAGAGACAATCCATCAAGCTGAGGTGCCCCCGAACGACCCCCGAAAACTAAGTTGTGGTATAAGGGAGTCCATCGATCACCCGCTGTAATTAAAGAGGTTCTAAGCTTCTGGGAGCGGCGAGGGTGGGTCGGTCGTCGAGCTCCTTGCTCTCTTCCACCTCCTCCTTCTTCAGTCAGTGAAACATTTGTTCTCATGTTTCTCCTCCGCCTTTGTTGACTGGCATGGATTTAGTGTCCCGGGATCAGATCGCAGCACAGGAGGAGGCGAGGCACAGGCGTGGGATGTCCAAGCTGGTGACGCAATGCTACTACATTGGAAAGGTGACTCGGTGACCTGTGTGTGTGTGTGTGTGTGTGTGTGTGTGTGTGTGTGTGTGTGTGTGTGTGTGTGTGTGTGTGTGTGTGTGTGTGTGTGTGTAGAGAAAGTTTGCATCATAATACGCTCTCTTTCACCATCTCTACAAAAGTTGATCTTACTGTTGGTATTTACACTAATAATTCTGAGTTAGTGAGAAACTACCTCTGTGACGGTGGAGTCTGTTCTGGTCTCTTATTCTGAAAACAGATATACGTAGTCATAGTCAGTAGTAAAAAATATATATTTATTTCTACAGTGTAAAACGCTTTCCCTCAATATTGACTTTCCACATCTCTGTACTATAAACATATAAATTGCCAGGATTTTATAGGTGTTAGAAAATCAGAGAACTTCTTGTTGAGGGGAATAGTAAATCACAATGGAAGCAAATATAAAAGGTTGCTAGACTTGTGGCCATGGCTGTACTATGTATGCCTCGTGTTTCTAATTAGAGCTTTCCGTGCAGCAGTGTCGAGTGTCCAGTCATGCTGCAGTTAGACGAGTCGTAAAAAAATGTGTTAATGTTCCATGCACGAGTAATTTGTCAGTGTAAAAATTTTCATAAGATTTATAATGCATTAAACTTTACTACTCAATTCCATTACTCTTACATTAATCATCCTTCTAACTATTTTTTATGTTGTATTTTCGACTTATCCCACTAAGAAGAAAAAAAAAAAATCTGACAGTTCAAAGAATATTAGGTTTCGTAAGCATACTATTTTGAAATACTTTATATGATTCTTAACTAGAAAGCACAGGCGGAGTGTAACCAGAAACGTTAAGTTTTAATGAATTTCTCTTCTATTCGAGCCTTTATCCACTGCGAGATGTTCAGAAATTCAGTGTAGGCGGAGTTGTTCAGTCATGGCACACACTAACAGTTGGTGGCCACTCGCCCTGAATCATGAAGTGCATGTAGAGCAGCGTCCCAGCTTCTCTTCGCCGGCCCTTCCCACCAGCACACCTGAGAATGGCGGCAGGACATAAAACACTCCCCCTGATAAACAAGATACCCTCGGCTCTAGACCCCCATCACGTCGCCGCGCTAACCTCCTCCCCCTGCCCCCAACACACTTTCCGTCTTGTCTTGACAGCTCGACTTTTGACGTCACCAGAATACCAAACAAACACCTCCCATGACCCTCCCCACGCCCCCACCGGCCTGACCTGTGCCCTCACTAATCACAATTTAGCACTTGAGCATTACCGGGGCGTGCCGCGCCATGGCAAACATTACCGCTATTAGGAGTCACTTAACTTATCCTGACTCAGCGGGGACCTGCGACTCCACCTCTGCAGGTCAGCCCTCCGCCGGCGTCCTCCACGGGTGCCCGCCGCTGGAACAGACACTGCACCGGGACCAGATACACACCGCCGGCAGGTGAGGCGGAGACACGCACCAACACGAGGATGAGACAAACAACAAGCAATAGACAGTCAAGACACATGACGTCATTGGAGAAAGAAAATAAATGAATATAATAGAATACAGAGAAGACAGATAGACAGAATTGCGTCGAAAAAGAACAATAGAATAATAAACTGTTTAGAAATGACAAACAGAACACATGAACTGTGCTGAGAAGAACAAGATGACAGCCTTGACAAGAAGACGGAGGAAAAAAAGAGGTTCGATTTACTCATGGCTATATTTATGTTCGCCTCCACCAAATAGATGATCGAGTGTGCTCGCGACCCTGCTGACCCAGATCTAGTGTTATATGAAGGAGAGAAAGCTTAAAGCCAATGCCGCTGATGCACACAAACACACGCACAAAAATAGATAAATAAATAAAAAGCCTTGTCTAAGAAAAAAATACAAATCAACATATGCAAAACCAGGAAGGAAGGGAAGACAAGATAAAAAGGCTAGGAACACAAATTTATGATACCAAGATATGACATTAACCCCCCAGCAGGAGGCGAAGCCATTGTACAGGAAAGCAAGGTATCAAACACAACAAATTATGCGAGGCGCTACAAAAGAGGAAAGGTGCGAGTAGGAGTGTAAGTATCTGCCCGTCATCAAAACTCCACCGCTCCTTGACATAAAGCGTCCCGGGAAGGGCATAAATTTTTTCCTGATGCGGGTTACAATTACAGTCATCATGGGGGCGGCATTGAGGGTTTACGGTGTGGCCTGATGGAGGGGATCGTGAGGCTTACTTATTAATAATCATCAAGGACTTTCGCTTCTATCACAGTCTCGGGAACACAGGTGACGGTGTAGCTTTGGAGGATCAGCATTAAGTCTCCCCCAAGTGACCCTATAAGGTGAGGCAATTGCATTAGTCCATTATCAGGTTAAAGAGGTGAAGGATCTACACTTTCATGACACCTGCCTTCTACGTAATCCTTTCTGAGTCGTAAAATGCAAATAATAGTGGAGTCACATAGTAGATAGCCTGTAATTACCAAGCTTTATTTTCACTTTCGCCTTAACTGGGAGGTGAGCGACATGAAGGGAACCTGCAGTGACACCAAGGGACCGCGTGGCGATGACTGGTGCGCGGCGGCCTGAGTTAAGGAGACACACGACGCCCATATTTTGCGGCCCAAGTGGAGGTTGTTAGACTGGCTCCAGCGACCCTTCCCTCCCTGCTAACCTAACCTGTCCCGCGCCACATTTTACTACACGAAACAAATTTACACTGACTCGGACTCCCTGACCGCGCACAGTCTTCCTACAAGTGTAAGTCCGTCTGCTTCACCCCCGATCTTGCTATTACGTTTTGGTGTTCTATATTTCCTTTCCAGTGGCGGGTTAAGGGAGTTCTCTGGTAACTCAGTCTGATTTTTGGATGATGATTTTTCTATTTCGATTTCGCCTAATTAAATATGAAGGATAAAGTGCAGAATGTTTATTCTTTTATTATTTGATGTCAGTTATTTATAATAGCTGTAATTTCTAGCTTCTCGACACACACACAAAAAGCTAAATGACGTGAATAAATGGAAAGCATTAGTACAAAACACTAATTTGAGGACCCCACAGTCGAAGGTAAATAAAATGTAAGAAAAAAATAACGGTCTGGTACAAAAACACTGAGCTTAGAACCATAAACGAAACGAACTATCCTTTTTTTTGAGGCCTGAGGGAGCATCGTGAGCAAGACTAATATAGTTTTCAACACTAAGCATAAAAGACCTTCACACAACATTCCTTTTGGACTGAGACATGCAGGAGCGACGCCTCTCACCTCTCACCTCCCACTGCCCTCATCGCTAGCTGCAGCTCAGAGCTAAATGCCTCTGTTGCAAATTACATTTCCACAATGTACTGGTCACGATTATTCTCCTCATACTTGCAAATCTATGTTGTTGTTTTCGTTCCATGTCCTCAATTCCCAGGTGAGTTTCGACCTGTGCAGGTAAACTAGATACCTGCGAAGCTGCAAGACGTTTTTTTTTTCTCTCGAATTAATTTAGAATGTGAACAAATTTTCGTCATTTTACAATTACTCCTTGATATTCCTTAGACAAATCTCAGCTTATCAGGATAAAAGAATAGTGAATAAGATGAAATAAAAGTAAAATCATCTATAGCATAAATATAAACAAAAATAAAAGTAATGTGAATAAATATGTAAAAGGTATAGAGTAGTCAAAATTAGTGTGAGAATAGTAAATAAGTCAAACTATTTCTAAAGCATTTAATAATATGATGGGTAGAAAAGAAATCATGAGCTATGTAGCTGCATTGGAATGAGAACAGAATACTCTATACACATGAACCATAAACAAGACAGTGAATGATAAGGCAACACGAACACGCAGTAATGCATGAGCACCAACTGGCATTCATGGAAATTAGCATCCTTTCGACATGGTTTATGTACGCCAATCTAGATTGACCTCCATTTTAATATTTCTCCTTTATTAAAACTTTTCCTTCACGAACATCAAAATAACGGACCTTTTAGTGCATTTCGTATGCTAAAAAATTCCTTTATGTATAGAAAGACACAAAAACTCATAAGGCGCAATAAACACCTATACACCTTTTTTCGAGGCGAATGAGGTGAAAACAAAATATAAAGTGATTTAATTGAAACGAAAAAGAAAAAAAATGTTTCTGTTAAACTCATTTAGGGAACCGACACTTCAGTGTTTTTTCTAATACTTTTTTTTTCTCTTGTCCGTTTCCTCTCTTGCTTGAAAAAAGATATCTATTACCTCGCTGTCCTTGGGTGTTTGAAGGAGGCAACAGCTCTGGCACATTCACGCCCTCACACCTTCCCTCAGCCTCACTACCATTCCGCGTGACCAGGACCCGCCCACCGCTCGTGTCACGCTCATAATTACCAGTCATGTCCAAGGTTATACAATGGACAGTAAAGCGATCTGTGACCCGCCGTGACCCTGAGCCTTTGTTGCGCAACGCGTGCTGAATGGCGGGAGGCGTCTGGAAGAAATGCTGTCTCGTCCATTAATAAAAGTCCAAGGAAAGGAATGTGGGTTTGTTTTCTCTGTGTGTTCTCTTTGTTAGTTTATATGTCTTTCTCATCCTCTGTTTGCTTGTCGTGTTTGTTCTGTTTGTGTTGGGGGTGTGGTTATCGTCGTCGTCGTCGTCGTCGTCATCGTTGTTGTTGTTGTTGTTGTTGTTGTTGTTGTTGTTGTTGTTGTTGTTGTTGTAGCAGCAGTAGCATCAGCATCAGCAGCAGCAGCAGCAGCAGCAGCAGCAGCAGCAGTAGTAGTAGTAGTAGTAGTAGTAGTAGTAGTAGTAGCAGTAGCAGCAGCAGTAGTAGTAGTAGTTGTTGTTATTGTTTTCGTTGCTCTTGTTGCTGTACTAGGAGGGTTGTTGCTGCTGTTGCTGCTGCTGGTATTACACGATGATAATGACAACAGTTACAACAAAAACAACAACATAACCACTATTACTATGACTACTAGTGATATTACAACTAATATTACTATGGTATTCTCCGGACTCCGTCCTCCTCCTCTTCCCCCTTCTCCTCCTCCTTTGATTTTTGCCACTATCTCACTACCTCTCTTAATACTACTAACTTAGCTGCTGACTAGGATGAGAAAAAAAAATTGCAATAACTTATTCCTACATTCCCTTTCACCACAAGAACACATAACATTTCATGCAGACACAAACAAACAAACAAAAAAATAAGCTAAAAAAAATATTAATAAAAAAAAATAAAAACGTTGGAAATTGCCACATACTCTCTTGCATTTCCCCTTTTACATTTATTCTTTTATTATTTTTCACTTTACACCAGCAACTGATTCATGCACATACGGAATATTCTCACCATAATACGAAACTTTTTTAACTCCAAGCCGCGGACGTTAAGAGCCTCAAATAACTGGCCGATAAAGAAAGGTGTTCATGATCATTTCTGTTTTAGTGCCGCGAGGTCATCAGGCAGGACGTGGCTGGGTGGAGAAGGGCCAGGGAAGAGGCGAGGTCAGTGAATGGGAGGAGTAGAAGGGTCAGTCAGAGGTAGAGGTCACAGGAATTGGGAAGAGAAGGAGAGGTCAAACAGAGAGGGTGGGGAGGAGGGCATGGGAAGGATCAAAGTAAAGTTTTTGAGGAAGCTTTGATAAAATAATGGAGAAAGGGGTGAGTGAAGAAAGACCAGAGGAGGGGATCGGAGAGATGATAAAAGGATGGAAAAGAGGAGCAATATATAGTGAATTGAAGAAAAATGGAGGAAGAGAGGGTGATGAGGAAAGGAGAGGGGTAGATAATATGGTGAAAGGGAATCGGTGGGGATAGTGAAGAAGGAGAGAGAGAGAGAGAAAAAAAAAAAAGGTGAAAAGAGAAGCAATAAAGATACGTATAGAGTGAATGGCTGTAAAAGCGAAGAAACTGGGAAAATGTAAGAAACACACTATATGAAAAAAATAAGAAAGTAGAGAAATAAAAAAAAGAGAGATAGAAGAAAGTAAATGAAATAATAAAGACATAAAATGTATCGGAAAGAAAGAAATGTAAAAGAAAATAAGAGGTGGACAAAGAGTAGATAGAGACAAGAGAGGAGGAAAAAAGATGTTAAAGAAAAATAAAATT
>CM035196.1:2562023-2595935 GCA_020233015.1 Callinectes sapidus | reverse complement strand
CACCAAAAGACTCATAGTTAGAAGGAAGAGGAAGATAAAGCAAAATGACAGTAAAGGAGGAGAAATAACTATCAATCAAAGAAAAAAAAATGAGGTGAGAGAAAGCGAAGGAAAGCGTCATTGGGGAAAGAAGAGGAGGAAAGTAGAGAGGTTGGTGGCGAAAATGGGGCAGAGGCATTTTAAGTAGAAAACGAAGGAATGCCTGAAGGACGTGAAGGAAGGGAGGTGCCAATGTGGAGGCTGTGTGGGAGACTGATCAGCAGGGAAGGTAAAGGAAAGGAAGGTTATGGAAGGGAAAAGTGATGCATAGATAGTGCTGGAGAGATGAATATTAACAGAGGGAGAGATAACAAGTAAGAAGTAACAAGAAGGAGGAAGAGGTGGAGGAAGAGAAAAGGAAGAAAAAAAGTTAATAACAGGAAAAGATAGAAAAGTTGTGGAAGGGAAGGGTGACGCATAGATAGTACTGGAGCGGTGAATATTAAGAGAGGGAGAGATAACAAGTAAGAAGTAACGAAAAGGAGGAAGAGGTGGAGGAAGAGAAAAGAAAGGAAATATGTTTATAACGAAATCTACGGTAGGAAAGGATAGGAATGTTATGGAAGGGAAGGGTGACGCACAGATAGTACTAGAGAGGTGAATAATAAAAGAGGGAGAGATAACAAGTAAGAAGTAACAAGAAGGAGGAAGAGGTGGAGGAAGAGAAAATGAAGGAAAAAAGTTTATAACAAAATCTACGGTAGGAAAGGATAGGAATGTTATGGAAGGGAAGAGTGACTTATATATAGTACTAGAGAGGAGGATGAAAAGAGAGGGAGAGATAACAAGTAAAAAGTAACAAGAAGGAGGAAGAGGTGGAGGAAGAGAAAAGAAAGGTAAAAAGTTTATAAAATCTACGGTAGGAAAGGATAGGAATGTTATGGAAGGGAAGAGTAATGCATAGATAGTACTAGAGAGGGAAAGATAATAGGTAGTAGCGAGGAGGAGGAAGAGGAGGTGGAGAAGAAAGGAAATAAAGTAAAATATATAACAGAATGTACAGTAAGGAAGGAAAAGACGGTAAGGGAAGGGAAGGATGGAACATATGCTAGGGAAGTAAGTGAGAAGAGAGGGGGAGTGATACGTAGTAAGGAGGAGGAAGAGGAGGTGGAGGAGAAGAAAACAAATAAAGTAAAGTATATAACCAAATCT
The DNA here is from genome assembly GCA_020233015.1 of Callinectes sapidus. NCBI lineage: Eukaryota > Metazoa > Arthropoda > Malacostraca > Decapoda > Portunidae > Callinectes > Callinectes sapidus. The sequence continues at coordinate 2,594,744 of CM035196.1, read as the reverse complement.
ACGGTAGAGAAGGATAGGAAGGTTACAAAAGGGAAGAGTGATGCACAGATAGTACTAGAGAGGTTAATATTAAAAGAGGGAGAGATTATAAGTAAGAAGTAGCAAGGAAGAGGAATAGAAGGTGGAGGAGAAGAAAAGGAAGGAAGTAAAGTTGATAAAAAAAATGTACGGCAGGGAAGGAAAGGAAGGTAAAGCAAAAGAAGGGAAAGGAAGTAAAGTTAATAACGAAATGTGTGAGGTTAGGAATAACAAAATATAGAAAGTATTTGAAATCGTCAATATTTCCAAAAGTGCAAATGTCAAACCGATATACATTTGAGTGAAACATGAAAGATATCAACGAAAAAAATGTGGGAATGTTGATTGAACAGAAAGAAAAGAAAAAAATGTAAGAAAAAACACACGCAAACTTATAACCAATAAAAAGAAATGAGAGAGAGAGAGAGAGAGAGAGAGAGAGAGAGAGAGAGAGAGAGAGAGAGAGAGAGAGAGAGAGAGAGAGAGAGAGAGAGAGAGAGAGAGAGAGAGAGAGAGTAATGTCACGTGACAAAGGTCATGACGTGAATGGTGCGATGCGTAACTATGGGAGAGGTGCAGCTGAGAAGAGGAGGAGGAGGAGAAGGACAAGAAGCAACAACATGAAGAGGAGGAAGAAGATAAGGGGAGAAAAGAACTACTGTACTGTCTCTCTCTCTCTCTCTCTCTCTCTCTCTCTCTCTCTCTCTCTCTCTCTCTCTCTCTCTCTCTCTCTCTCTCTCTCTCTCTCTCTCGATATACGTGAGAATGTGATACCTGATGATGAAGAGTTTAAGATTCATTTTAAAAATCTGTTAAACCCACAGTGTCAAGTTGATAGTGTACAGCGCTTTGATGAGTCTGTCCCAACAATACATGTGCTAGACGATGCGTTCACGGTACAAAAGATATTCGGGATGTGAATGTTAATAAGAGGCGTTCCCAGGAATTTTTTATTTTTTTTTTATTTTTGCTGCATATCTTCAATGCCACATTTTTAAATGTGTGCTACTCAATCAAATGGAGTTTCAGCAAATTTTTGTACTGTTCAAAGGTGGTAAGGACCGAATAGAGAGATGTATCGGTGTTGAATACGTTTGCAAAATAGTATGACTCTTTCATATTGAACAGGTTGAAATTGTGGGCAAGTATGCCTAGCAGGGCCGTAGATGTGTGGAACTGATAATGACTTGGAGATTACTGTGACCGTGCTAATTTTAAGATGGAAAAATTTTACTCATAAATTTCTGCTAGTTGTACGACAGAATGCCTCACGGTAAATTACTTGAGGTGTTGAAACAACGTGGTTGTGGCAAGGTAATGCTACGCGCAATACAAGCTATATGTGCAAGTACAAAAAAAAAAAAAAATGTTACGATCTGTTACAGTAGAGGCCAGGGTAGGAGTACGCCAAAGGACTACATCGATTTGTCTACTTTTCATTATACATAATGACAAAATGGTCAAGATGATCAAGGATAATGTACGCATGGATGGGTTTTTGGGCATGTTACATATTTTGCTCCTTATGGATAATATGATGATACTAGCAACATCGAGAGAAATGAGTGTAAGAAAACGTTGTGCTCAATTACTGTCAGGAGTATGGGATGGTAATAAATGAAAAGAAAACGAAATTCCTAGTGATTCGTGGAACAGAGGATAACACTATATCCTTAATAACATGAATTATTAAGATAGATTACGTGCACAATTACTTTTACCTGGGGGCATGGATAACCGATGATGCAAAGATGAATACGGTAATAACTTTACATGAAACAGTGAACAAAAAAACACTTCTTAACAAATTTGCTATATTTTGTGCTGCAAACAGTAATATGCTATTCACATATAAGCGGAAGGTTTTCGATGCCGCAGTAACGTCTGCCCTTTTCTATGACGCAGAAACATGATTAGTCAATTATCTTAAGAAGTTGATAGCTCAGTATAATAGAGCTGTGAAATGTTTGTTAAGTGTGAGGAAGCACACTAGTCCTGAGTTGTGTTTTATTGAATCTGATATCCAGCCAGTGTTTTATTGAATCTGGTATTCAGTACAAGAAACAATAGCTAAGAGGATATGAAAGTTTCTTGAATCAAAACTGAGAACGCCATATAAAGAAGAACCATTTCCTATTGTTTATGAGTTATGCAGAGAGGCTAACACTGCGGGGTCCGAGTCTTTGGCACAAACCCTAAGGTACCAGTGTAGTATAAACCCACTAGACGAAAGTAAAAGGAGACTTAGAGCGAAACCGCCTCTAAGTACGTAATTTATAGGACAATAATTAATACACAAGCAACTGTCCATCCATTCAATATGAGTACCGAATTCGGTCCTGACTTCAAGCGACAAGCACTAACCAGGCTCCGCCCAATGTCTCACGATAAAAAAAATTGAAACAGGTAAGAGGAATGGAACACCGGTGAATCTGTGGCTGTGCTCAAGCGTTGAGAGCCTAGTACAGGATGAATCGCATGTTCTTTTGGATTGTTCTCTGACCAGGGACTGTAGAGTCAGGTATAACACGCTAGATTTTAGAAGTTTGTGTACATGAATGGAGAGTGGCGAAGTCAAATTTATGTGGTTAAATATACGATGCATTGAAAGCGTTTGTTGATATTTGAAGGGTAGTGGTGTTTGATGATTTTGATGCATGCGAGTTGTTTTGATTTCATTTGTGTTTATGAATTCGTTTCACATTGTTTTAATTGTTTGGTAGAGGGAGTCTCAAGTATGTGAAGGAAGTGTTAATTTCTTTTTATTTGGACAAAATTTTGAGGATAGTCATTGTATTTCATTATATTGTTTTTATTGTATTATTGTAAACTTTTTCCGGTATTTTAGGAGCTATATATTTGTAAAGATTCTGCCAATAATCTATAATACAAGGTGTCCATAAAGTCCGTGTGAACTTTAAGAAATTTATAACTTTATTTGTATTTGCGATAGAAAAAAATCAGCAAAAAATATTTTAAAGGTTCATTTACTTAGTTTCAAGTATAGTTATAGAATAATTCTTCACCACAAAATTTGCAACAATTTTTGGATAAGTAAAAAAGATATACTTTTTTTTTCATAGGTCCATATATATATTTTTCAATATCATGTTATTAACAGTGACAGCTACTTAGACATGTTGCAGAATTACTTTATTCCGCAACTTGAACAATTAAATTCAAAAGATGTTACAATGTTTCAACAAGATGGGGCTCCTTGTCACTTTGCTCTGCGTGTTACAAAGTTTCTAAATCAGGAATTTCCTAATAGATGGATCAGAAAGAGTGGACCATTTTATTGGTCTCCACGTTCGCCAGATTTGACTCCATTAGATTTTTTATGGGGACATGTGAAAACAATAGTGTATGCAACCAAACTTAGTTCATTAGAAAATTTGAAAGCTAAAATAACTAAAATGATTTCAGGCATTAATTAATGTAAGTCAGTTGGCAAATGTTTTTGGTGAACTGCAAAATCGTATTACCCTTCGTATCTGTGTGTGTGTGTGTGTGTGTGTGTGTGTGTGTGTCTGTGAGTGTAAAAGTGTCACTGAAATCTTTAGAAATAAAATTGAGTAACCTTTCTAGTTAATGTTACAAATAGAAGACTAAAACTAAGGAGGGAAATAAAAATGAGAAAATTGTCTCAATTCCATTATCAAAAAGTAACGGAAACTCAAGTTGCACAGGCACAGGGAAATGAATTAGAATCAGAAGAGAGCAGCCGATATGCTGATACGCTTTCTCGGTCTACTAATACAGGCCTTGCTTTTTTTATTTACTTTATTAATTTTATTTTATTTTTATTCTTTTCATCTTTTAAAAATTAATTTATTTCCTTTATAAAAAATAATAAGTCCCTGTTGTGTCCTGCTGGATTCTGCGTGGTGGTGTCGCTGCTTCAGTACAGCTTATCGCTGCAGTAGCTGGTGTGCAGCTGTGTGTTCTTCATGAGGTGGTGTTTCACGTGCAGTGGCAGATGGAAGCCTCTCTTCTGGATGGTATCATCGAGGGCACCACGGCTTAGCAGGGGAGTGGCTCGCTGCTCCACGCTGGAATAGTGGTACTCCTGTTTGTTGCTGCCACAGGGTGGCCTGATCCTGCACTGAGGGCGCCTGGTCTTAATGCCGTGGTTTGCCTTGCACATCACATGGCCAAATTCCATCCGGTTGAGCTCCCGGTGGTCGTGACTACACCGTCGCTGCAGCGACAGGGCGACTTCCCTAGGAACGAACTTTGCCGTGGTGGTGTTCTCACCGGCGTCTGTCACGAAGTACTTGATGCCGCTGACGGCGTCTCGCGGGTGAACCAAAATGCACTTGGTGAAAGAAGACTTGGTCTCCTCCCCGCGTGCACCGCTCTTTTTTCTCTTAGCCTGAGGGGCCAAAGCCTTGTTTCTCCACAGTGAGTACAGTGGAGAATCAAGGAATACGGTGAGGCCCACTACGCAGGTCACCTTATTCCTCTGCACACACTCATACTTTTCACGGCAGTACTTTTCCATGTACTCCGTCACCACGGCGTCCGTCACTTCGGCCATAGGCACGCCAGCTGTCAGGCAGTAGCGCTGGAAGAGGCGTGCGAGCAGCCACGTGGGCGTGCACACACGCTCGGGGACGCTGGAACAGTGGCCGCGCAAAAAGTGACCGAAGAGAGCTTGAGTCTGCAGCTCCAGGTGCTCGGAATCTTTGGTGACGCCAGTAGATGACACTCTTGGAGAGTCATCAAGACTGACGCTGGTGATGCCCTCTTTAAACCAAGACAGCTGTGCCTCCGTCAGCTTTTTGACCATGACTCGTTTGGAGCTTTCCTCAAAAACACACAGGCAGGGATCAGGCAAAGAAGGCTTGAGCCTCAGTGCCAAGGAACACTCCCCCCCTCTGCACTCCTCGAAAGGATTTGGTGAATTTCGGACACGTTTTTGTGAAGGTGCCATAAGCAGTGGAGATAAACTCCTGAGTCTCTTCTTTTTACGCTGGCTAACATCCACATTGGCAGTCTCCAGCAGGGTATCCTGTCTCTGGTTCAGGAGGGCCTCGCCCTTGCGAACCCAGTACTCAAAGTCAGAGTTCATCCCTTCGTCCCGCAGTGAACGTTGTTCAACACACTTGCGGTCAGTCTGTAGGAAGTTCATTCCTTTGATTTGTCTATGATACCCTCTGATACATGGGCACTTACCATATAAAGGTTCCTATTTTTCATTCTTTGCAAAAACACGAAGCACGTGACAGAGTAGCAATGATCAGATTGGAGTTAAGTGTGGGCTTGGAGTTCGTCGACCAATCACGATCCTGGGTATATGAGCGTCATTTTATCCCTATGTTTTACACAATATTTTTTACTCAAAAGTTATCTACATATATTTTTCTCTATGAAATACCCGGGTATCTGTCTTGCCTACATTCTCCCCATCATTTGGTGAAAAGTGTTATAGCTTTTGGAATGCATATACGAATGTATATACAGCAATATTCACTACACTGTGTTCTGGCTGTACATGCCTGTCATAAAATCTTCTGTACGCGCGAATTGTGCATCACTACTTGTTTAATGGACAAAGGACAGAAGAAAAAGCAGGAGAAAATTACTGAAGAGGGATACAAGAGCATGGAATGAAGGTTATCGAGCAAGTGGGTCAGCAGGATCATCACGAATTACGGGGAAAAATAAAGGAACCATATAATGAAGGGAGGAAAGAAACAAAACAAGAGACAAAAGCTATTTGGGAAGAGAACATGTAAGATTAAGGAGGAGAAGAAGCAAAGGGAATGGATAAATAGGTGAGATGTCGTCGATGAAAGTAGAAAGAGGGAAATCAAAAGAAAAACAAAAGAGACCTGGGAGTAGATTACTGAAACCTTGAGATGAGTGAACGACAAGGATTAGGGAGGGTTATGCTAGGATTATGGGTAAAGATGGGATGGGAAGAAGGCGTGACCTTCTGATGGGCAGCGCAGCGGAAACTTAATCGCGTCACCCCAGTATGAAGGGTCATCCTGTCATCCTGAACACTCCACTTTAACTCTGCCAGACCCCCATCACCTATACATATTCTACTCAGCTAGACAAAATTTCCTACGATCACCTAGATCATTTTAGACATTTTTGTACAAATTTCGAGGTATTTTCAACTGGTTATTTTCTACTTATCATTCTATTGTTTTCTGACTGGAAAAAGATCAAAACATCCTCACATCATTTCTTTTATGTGAGCCTGTTTTTATAAAGTTCCAAATATTAACAAGTGAAACCCATTTATTTAAAAAGATAAAGAAGATTTTTTTTTATTATTATTTGAAAGTTAATCTCCTCCTTTAGCCAATCTTTTTTACACGTTAAGAAAAAAAATATGAGGACTTGCACTATGCAACATGCTCTTAATACATCTTTTCAGCGGAGCAAATAACTGAATTTTCTTATGCTTGTTTAATTGGCAAATAAGTCTATTCATTCAGCACGTAATAAAAAATAAGATACAACAATAATATCGTTCTCACTTCACCAGATTGTAAAAGAAATACGAGAAAAAAGGTGTTAATTATCAGTTATCATATGTAAATTTACTGCTACAACTGGATTTACTTCAGGCAGGTGGATTCAGAAGAGTGATTTAGTGTTCTTTAATCTGTAATTGAGTTTTTTGTATGCATAATTCCAGAGTAAATTTATTGCTAGAGAATTGAAAGTTAAATGTCAGTATTACCTGCTCAACGGTTTACCTGTGTGCGCTTTTATAAACTAGTATTTCCTCCTCTCCCTCCTCCTCCTCCTCCTCCTCCTCCTCCTCCTCCTCCTCCTCCTCCTCCTCCTCCTCCTCCTCCTCCTCCTCCTCCTCTTCGTGTGACTTCTCCCACTTTTTATTCTTCTCCTTCTTTTTTTTCCTTCTCCTCACAACCCTTCCTCTTCACCATAACCACCAACATCACCATTACAATTTTCTTTATTTTCCTCTCTTCATCATATTCCGTGTTACCTCTCCCTCTTCCTCCCTGCTCCTCTTGCTCCTCCTCCTCCTCCTCCTCCTCCTCCTCCTCCTCCTCCTCCTCCTCCTCCTCCTCCTCCTCCTCCTCCTCCTCCTCTACCTTCTCTTCCTCCTCCTGCGCCTAAACCATTGTCTGCCCGTCATTTGGCTCTACGGGGGAGCATTTCCAGCCGGAAGAAAGGAGCCATTATTTTAAGTCTTCGAAACTCCAGACAGCAACATGTGTAACTGCGTGCCAAGACACACACACACACACACACACACACACACACACACACACACACACACACACACACACAGATGGATAAATAAATATATAAGCAATTTGTTCATCACTGTTACAAGGAATGATATAGAGTTACAACGCAAACATAATGTGTAAAACAGAAAATACTTGAAATGCAAGCTAACAAAATGTACAACGAAAATCTGCAGTCTGTAAATCATGCACACACGTAAACACACACCCAACCAAACATCCACCCAGACCCACACCCACACCCACAACCGCCGAACCCCCCAAACCCCCCCCACCCAACCCACCCACCCACACACACACACACACACACACACACACACACACACGCACAAACACACACACACACACACACACACACACACACACACACACACACTACCTGCTCCTGGCCACAATACTATTTTATTCAACGTTAATAAATCATACGCACATGTGTAACTGATCCATTAATCTAATAGAAAATAATTCAAAGGCAACTAAAAGGAATAAAAAAAATAGTTCCGAGGTTTCCTCATGACAGCAATACTACTACTCTATAAACAACAATGCTAGTGACCTTTGAAATTGGGTTATAAATGTGAGTTAAAATGACAATACAAGGAGAAACAGAAAAGAATGATTGTGCTTTTAAAAGAGAAGGAAAAATGAAATGCAAGATGAAGAAAAATATATGAGGAGAAAAATGCAGAAATAATATTATTTTATTCACCGTTAATAAATCATACGCACATGTGTAACTGATCCATTAATCCAATAGAAAATAATTCAAAGGCAACTAGAAGGAAAAAAAAAAAAAAAACCCAGATAGTTCCGAGGTTTCCTCATGACAGTAATACTACTACTCTATACACAACAATGCTAGTGACCTTTGAAATTGGGTTAGAAATGTGAATTAAAATGATAATACAAGGAGAAACAGAAAAAAATGTGATTTTAAAAGGGAAAGAAAAATGAAATGCAGGATGAAGATAAATATATGAGGAGAAAAATGCATAAAAAACAAATAAGAAAGTAAAGATTCGAATAAAATATATCAGGAAAATAAATCTAGATAAAGATGGGAGAAGAACGAACATGGAAAATAAATAAGATAACAAAGAAAGATAAAATCTGACAGACAAAGAGAAACATAACTGGAATAAGAAAGATAAGATGGAAGAGAGAGAGAGAGAGAGAGAGAGAGAGAGAGAGAGAGAGAGAGAGAGAGAGAGAGAGAGAGAGAGAGAGAGAGAGAGAGAGAGAGAGAGAGAGAGAGAGAGAGAGAGAGAGAGAGAGAGAGATTGAAAGGATGGTTTAGAAAAAAGAGAGAAAAAAATAATTTTTTAAAGGGAGTCTTTCATCAACAAGTAATCACTGCAAACAAACTCCTTAATCAAGAGTTGCTCATTACAACCTCGAGTTATAATCTGACGGTCATGAGTTGGCGGTAAAACTCTGATTGAGATACCCTTCTGACCCTTTCTTCTTCTTCATCTCCTCCTCCTCCTCCTCCTTCCTCTCCCTGGGTCTCGATGCCCTGCTGGCCGCACCACTGCATTTCCTTCCACCCCTTGCTATACTTCCAGGCTTTTCGGGAGCTGCTGTCCATTCTTTATGTGTCTTCGAGCAGTAACAAGTGGGGACATTTTTAATAATGTGTCCATCAATCTATATAAGAGCAGGCGACTATCACGTAGATAAGCAGATGTCCATCAGGTCTTGCTTCATCTAATGCCATGGCAGATAAGCATCAACAGCCGTGGGTGTCCTGCAGCGCCCGGCGTGAGGCAACCGCAGCGTGAGGAGACTTGCAATCAAAGCCACTGCTGGAAGGAGTGTGAGCAGTGTAAGGTGTCCCCGAGTACTGGTATACCGAAGCCTGAAGAAGGGGAAGAGGGGCTGAGCTGGGAACAAATAGGAGGGTTGCTGGTAGAGGAAAAGAGGGGGAGATATAGGAATTCTTTTGGTGACAAGGGAGCGAAACGAATAGAACACATCAGGGAGGATTGCTTGGGAAGGCCAACAAGCGATGCGATTCTTTAGGAGAAAGAGGACGGAACGAATAGGACACAAGATCGGAAACTTAAAGGAGAGAAGGGACGTACCATCCTCCTTTGGGCAAGAATATGAAATGAATAGTAGGCAAGGAGAACTTTCGGAGAGAGAGAGAGAGAGAGAGAGAGAGAGAGAGAGAGAGAGAGAGAGAGAGAGAGAGAGAGAGAGAGAGAGAGAGAGAGAGAGAGAGAGAGAGAGAGAGAGAGAGAGAGAGAGAGAGAGAGAGAGAAAAATTTCTCTGGATTAGATGTTCGAATGAAGTATTAAGAGATTTTGGACTAAAAATAAGAAAGGCGTGTGATGAAAGGCAAAGTACAGGATATCTTGAACAAGATATCCAAGAAAAGAGAGTAGGGAAAGGCATCAAGAATTTCTAGTGAGAGAGGAAGAGAGAAAATTCATTTTACAAGGAACATTATAAGCGGATAAGGTTAAATGAGAAGCTAAAGAGACGCAGAGGACTTGAGAGCAAATGAAGAGATATAGGAAAAGAGAGAAAGGGAAATAATATGCAGGGCCTCGAGGGAAGGGAGCAAGGGCAGACAGAACACTTTGTCATCTCTGTGGGTCACGATTCTGCGAGAGTAACTTTGAACACTAACTTTAATTTCATTTTCATCTTGCAATTCCTGGTGTTTCTCGAAGACAACGAAATATACAACAAACAATAATGGTAATATATAGAATAAAAATAATGTGGCAATCCACGGTGGCCTTTTCTCCTTTAAGCTTCTGACTTGCCTCCCAATATTACAAAAGTCAGAAAAAAGTCGATGACTGGATATTTCACGCATGTACTTTTTACGATACACCAAACACTTTCTATCGGCCTGCCTCAACACGATGAGAAGGGAGGGAAGAGAAGAAAAAGGTTAATTTTCAAGGCTCATCAAACCCCTACAGGTAACTTGAAAGTGACTGTCGAGGTGAGGGAAAGTTAGCGTGGTTGAGCACTTTTGTTGTTGTTGTTGTTGTTGTTGTTGTTGTTGTTGTTGTTGTTGTTGTTGTTGTTGTTGTTGTTGTTATTATTGCTGTTGCTGCTGCTGCTGCTGTGAGGGGCGAGCAGGGAGTACCACAGAAGAGTGACAGCAGGTGACACTGAATGTAACAAGACAATAAACTTAGAACAACATCATGATCATACTTCAGGAGACTAATTCTTTCTCTATTTTTGTTGCTTGGTCAACCCGTGCCTTAGTAGCCAGAAGACCTACGCCACCCATCGGGTGTCCATCAGGAGGTCCGTCCACCCTGCTGGGAGTCCTTCTGGTTGCTGCAGTAAACTTCACAAAGTTTTTTACTATTATTATTCTTGCAGACGTTTAATTTTGAATCACGGCAAGATATCAAGCTACCAATAAAATAAAGGATTTAAGGCGAAATATATCATTTTTCTCCTTACCGTAATAGTAGACTTAATTTAATTAGTACACACTGAAATTACCTTACGCGAATCTTGGTTTTAATAAGGAACACAAATTAGGATGCAGGTCACCGTGGACCTGATGGATGTTATTGACGTATGCATCTCATGAAGGAAGCGACCGACATGCCAAGCGCTTGCCTAACATGTGTGAAAACCATTGATAGTCTCCATTTCTCTCCCCATTCTCGCCTCAACACAGCCAATGCAGACTTCCTGTGCCATGTATGCGCCTTGCTTACAAAAGGCTGTTGATGTCTTTAAAGGGGTGTCTGGTCAAGATGAAGGAGTTAAGGAGTAAAGGTTTGCTTGGCCTGGGCACCGAGATCCTCAAGAGGCGAGAGTGTGTGGGAAAATCAGAACGTATTCAACAAGGTAGCCGAATGAACACCTTTTGGGGCGTGGGAGTGGCGCGAATATTCATGCTGAAGATATCCAGTGATGCGTTACTTTCTAAAGGTAACCGCTACCCATTCATTAAGTACTTTACACGGTAGTACATGTGGTACGTGTTTGCTGTGTGTTATCTGGTTCCAGGTGTTTAACAAAAGTGTCTTGTCTCCGCCCTCTTAGGCCACAGTGTTGCATCAACCAGCACACCGCCGCCAGGAATCGTGTGTCTTTAAAATGAGGACACTCGTGACAGCGCTAGGGAAAGGCTGTGTGTATGCACGGTTGTCTCTTAGGTACCCCGACAAACACAGATAGCAACTCAGTGACAACACGAGTGACCTGCAGGACCTATTAACAGGCACTACAGGAGCGGCCATCCTGTGTGCTGCCTCCCGGCACTCTGAAGCCCGAAGACCAACTCGTTGCTGGCTGAATAATGTATGCAAAAGATTTCCATCATCATGCATTCATTATGGACAACATATTTCAGATTTTTAGCAAAAGCTGCATAAAATGCATATTTACCCAGGTGACTTTGTGCAATGTTCAGACAATAGCCTTCTCAAAGTGAATCAAATTAAGGATTAGTTTCCACATAGAAAAAAAAAAAAAAAAAAAAAACACCTCCATGGTACGCAGCGGCGGCAATATATCAGGAACAACATGCACCATCTCCCAGACAAATAAACTACATTAATTGTGCACTAAATATTAATTTATCTTCGTATGTCCGCTGCAGCATGGGAGCGCCGGCGACGCGTGGAGTTTATTATGCACATGGTGGCGTGAACGCCGGCGGAGATGCCATGTTGGGCTGGTAATGAGGAAATCCACCGCCGCAGTCCTCGCCTCCCATACCTCCTGGTGGCATGTTGATGCTGCAGGTGGCGGCAGGTCTCTCACGCCACCCTCTGCACCCAAGTGGCAGCAGCGGCTTACCGTCAACCATTTGGTGGAGTAGGTCCTCGTACTGGTTAACAAGGCCTGTTTTGTATTTTCTTACAATTAATAAAGCAAATACACGTCACCAAAACAGTACACTGCATGTACTCCTGCGTTTTTTATCTGCTGTGAGTGGCCAGACGAACCTTAGGTGCATAAATCTCCCATAGCACGTCTATAACACCGCGTGTTTCTGTCACCATGTGTCAAGGGTTTATGTACGTGGCAATGGGTAACTTGTTTATGCAGCCTTCTTGGATGTGTCAAGAGTCGTGGATCCTGATGAACACAGCCCAGCCCTGTCTCACAAGCAAGCTATGGGCGAGACACACGGGGAGGTAAATGACTACAAAGTCATGCAAGTGGCAGATTCTGACGTTCTCCTTGAGGCAAGAAAGGTGGGAGAGGCTGGTATTTTCTCAGCAGTGACGGTCCTTCGCCCCCGGTTCCTTCCCTGGAATGCAGCTCCTACAACACAGAGAAATATGTCAGTAAACCTGAGGGTGCTGTGGCTCGAGCTCTCCAAGAGCTCACCTGGCTCAAGTTAGAATACTTAATAGGGTGCAAATAATTAAGAGAAGACTTATACTTATTTTCTTTGGTCGAGTTCAAGTGTTCTGGTCAATACTCATCTGAGAGTCCAATGGCGGTGTGCAGGGTAGGAGACGGAGCAGCGCGGGTCAAGGCTAAGGAGGGCCTGCCCTGCCAAACAGCTGGGATGGGATTACTGACGAGCTGATTTGCTTCACCAGTAAGTGGTGGGAGAGAGAAGGAGGAGGAGGAGGAGGAGGAGGAGGAGGAGGAGGAGGAGGAGGAGGAGGAGGAGGAGGAGGAGGAGGAGGAGAAAAAGAACAACTGACTATTTGCTAATCCACTACTTTCTTTAATCCTTTTTGCAGTTGTTGCACGATGTTAGCGCGTTTCGGAGGGAGAATTTTCGTGTGGGTGGCTGGAAGTGTCTGGGGTCCGAGGGAATCACGTGGCGGGGGGGAAAGAACTTGATGAAGAAGGCAGGTGGAGCCCTGATCCCCTCCGAGGAGCGCTACGGGAGTGCATTTATATTTATGAAATGTGGAGGAAATGTTAATGAGAGTTTGTTTGTAAGAAGCTTTGTATAATATATGCATATGTTTCTATAGGATATGTATACGTGTTCTTTATACAGAACTTGTGTACTAGTACTTGTCTGCATCTGTTTTTCTGACAGTGGCATCCACAACTCATGGACACATTCAGTGATCTTGCCCATTTTTAGTAAGAAATGGTCCTGCAGCTGGCGGACTAAAGACACCCCGAGATTTATGAGTGGTTGTCGGATTGTGGAACGTGGTGACCCAGATAGGAGGAGATGGACATAAATCACACTGTGTATAACATCACCTCACCCTATGCTAATGTCTTCCCAGCGCCAACCCTAAATGGCTAAGTAAGAATGTTTTTTTAAGAAGGAAATGATGAAAAAACTGCAGAATACATTATAAAGCTACGTGAAATCAACGTTGTATTTCCACTTTTTTATCAAACTGTTTTTGACGGAAAAGCAGAGGAATAAATAAGTTTTAACTTACTCTTACCACTAATAATGCACAAAAGTTCTTGAACAACAACAACTCACCCCCCTCAAAAAAAAAAAAAAAAAAAAAAAAAAACTTGAAAACCGTAATAGATTCGATCTGCGGTTGTTGTTAATGATAGAAATAGTTCGCTTAAACATTGGAGAATACGATTCAGGAGACACAGGTAAACTGCATTACGAAAGTGTATACAAGAAAATTCAATGCTATACAACACACAAGATATTCAGGTTGCACAATGATAGTCAGCTGTAAGGCGCTCATGAGACTGATAATGTTGGAAATACAAATAAGACTGAATGGAGTTTTGAAAAATGCGACAAGGCCATGAGTTCATTTCGTCTGGCTTTTCTTGATCTTGCCGCGGTCTGGTTCACCCTCGCTTCTCCCCGCCTCATTTGCTTTGCATCCCCCTGACCCCTGCAGCCTCCTTGGGTCGCGGGTCGTGGGAAGGCCGCTCGGGAAGCACAAGACAGCCTGAATCATACACTGAGAACACAATAAATTCATGCAAACATAATGAAACCCAATGGAAGGCAGGGATGAATCAAGTGCTGCACGTTATTATTCATCCCGCAATGAGAATGAACTAGCTGGAGAATACACACACACACACACACACACACACACACACACACACACACACACACACACACACATGACCTCTAGGATCTTCCACATACCGCGTAAACAATAAAAAGTGGTCACCTCGAGCCCTTTACATTCCCTCCTCCACCCTAAAAAAAAGACACTCGGTCAAAATTCTGCCGTTCTGCATTCCTTCCACGGCGCCCTAAATATGTACTGCCGGCCACTGGGGTCGCCGGGAGTTAGGTAATCAAGTGTGAAATGTTCGGGAACAAAGAGGAGACGAATTGTGCGGAGAGGTTATCACACGACGATCAGAATTTCAACATTTTTACGTGCTGAGATAACGCCAAGCTTCGTTAGTCTCCGTTTACGAGTTCACGGTGGATATCCTGGGTGATCAGAGTTTGCCTTGGCGGAGGGAAACACAAGACGCAGTTACTAAGGCAAGAGGACACCAGTCTAACGAAAGCTGGATGTTACTTGATCCAGTACGAAACTCCATGCCACGTGCACCTCCACCTCTACCTGCCATGAGTCAGACCAGTGAAGCCCAAAACCTCCAGACCTCTTTTGTGCTTAATGTGTACTCGTTCCCTTTCACTATGAACTCTGAAGACTTACCCCTTCGTCGGCCGAACGTAGGAGGAAGCCAGAAGCCAGCAACAAGGCCGCAAGACCTATATATGTAGTTGCTAAGGAATTTGATTCTCTCGAGGGTTGCAGCCAGTCAGGAGCAGCTACCTTGCCTGAGAGACGTCTGCTGCTGCATGACCAGACTTCATTTAATCAATATCTCCGGGCTGTGTTCTAGTCTCTTAAGGCTTCCAATGCTCAACCCGCTCAGCGGATCCTAGTAATGCTTTCATCGTTTCCTTACAGTTACGGGCACTACTTACTTGCCTAAAGTCCTGGTTTCGGAGAGGGTAATTTTTCATCCCACCCTGGCTACACTTGTCTGGGCGGCTGCCGTCAGAAAAGGACCCAAAATTCGTACCCTGGTTAGCTGGGCGGTGGGGGTCGGGCGGGTAACAGGAGCAGCTGCTTGTCGCCCGTCATCAGGGACATGGGCGTCTGACCTCTCGCCGCTCCCTGGGGTTACGTGTGTCCATAATGAGTCTCAGGAAGGAGAACAAGAACCAAAGCTAACAAAACAGGTTGTTCTTTCCCTTTTTCATCTTCTTTTCTTCGTTTCTTTATAAAGGTTTAAAAATTTGCCTCGTGCTATAAGTAGGGGCGCGGCCAGACAGCAGCAGCAGCAGCTAAAGCAATAGCAACAAAGAGGAATACAAATAACAACAACACTGACGGACACGCCTTAACGCCCGTTGCCCTTGTTTGGTTGCTCCTCGCGCGCCACCACCCACATGCCTGTCACTGCAAACCTCACCCTCTCCAAAGCCCATTTTTCATCGCATCAAGTAAATGCTTCCAATCTTTATGAACACTGCTTTACATCTCGGCTACTGCACTGCTTCCTGGAGCGGTGCTTTGTACACCCTGACGTAAGCAGCTGAGAGAGAGGCAAGGACGCAGAGAGGACGAGCAGCAATGTAAGACTGTTCAAGGTTTTCATACTGTATTCACGTCATACTATCTTCGATGTAAGGTCAGAGACATGCAAAAGTCATGTTGGGATGGTAAAAAATTCTGCAATAGTGCCCTGTCGTTCTTTCTTTATACATTAGCAATCTAGAGAACAATCATAATACTAATGTTATTCTGTTTCACCGCAGAGCAACTCAGTAGTAGATGAGACATGAAAAAAAAAACATTTTTGTTTTCCCAGTGAGATGCTCCATTATGCTGACACCTCTAGGCCTGCCTGATGCCCCCTGACCCCCGTGCTCCTGACATCACCTCTCATGCCGCATTAGGGTTCCAGGCTGGCATGTTAATCACGGGAGATAGAGAGAGGTGGCCCTGGAGGGTGATGGAGGCTCGTGGGAGGCCGGGCGGTTGGTGTGAGGAGAATAAGTATGACTCATATAAATAATGAAGCAAGGTGACTTCAAAAATTATATTTTTATTTTGAAACAGGTTTTTATTAGATAAGTTTTATTCCACAGAGGCAAGTGACCTTAATTTATATACTTGAAGAGGAGAATCATCTTAAATTGCCTGGTCCGATTGCTTTACTTCCACGGTACTGGTGTTCTGTGATAGGCCTCTGGTGTTACTGGTTCTCTCCTCTCTCCTGCATAGCTACAGAAAGATGTGGTTTCCTAGGGTGAGTCTCGACATTGGTGTGGGAGGCTTTAGTGTAGGTCAGGGGTATGTGAGTGTGTGTGTTCAGGTGGTGGGGGTGGGAGGCTATAGTGATGAGCAAGACAGGTAAAAGTTCCAGACAGTGATGGAGAGTGAGGAACGTGATGATGATGGACGTGCATGTGATGGTGATGGAGGTGTATGGTGGCGGCACTGGCGGGGACATCGACAGGCGTATTGCTATCCGGTGACATGACGAATGCGCCCAGCCTTGTGAAGCCCAGACCTCCTGCCGTCTCCATCCCTACCTGGCCTTCACCTCGCGGCCTCACTCCTCTCCCCCGCGGCCTGAGCAGCGTTCCTAGGTGATGCCCACCCTCGATACGCGGCGGCTGCGGTGAGGAGTACATGGAGCAAGGCGCTGCGAATCCCTTCACACGGCTTAGCTTCTATGATTAGATGTGAATGTAGTAATGGTAATTCTATCTATGTATAAAGTATTCCTTGCCTCTTTCTTACTTAGTTTCTTTCTTAATCTGTTTTCTTAACTTTTTTCATATGTAATATTGATATACGAGGTGATGAAAATAACACCAACAACGATAACATTAAAAGAGAAGTTTCTATTTCTATCATGAATATTGTACGCCACATGGAGCAAAAGGGCCAATTTCTATTTGTGCCGCCTTCAGGTTCTCAGTCATAGCTACCGGTATCCATTTCAAGGCTAGGTGAATCTAGGAGCAGGGTGTCGTATCAGTAACACAGATAAAAAAAAAAAAAAGCATCCCACTAAGAACGTTATCACGAATATCACGCTGCTCCACACACACACACACACACACACACACACACACACACACACACACACACACACACACACACACACACACATCAGCACTCAACACCTCACGCACTCTCGCCACACACACCCACGATCTCCTCCCTCTGACCCGACCCATTGCTCCTCGCCGGCTGCGGGTCAGGCACATATCGTTATCAGGGTAATTACCTCGACCCGCTAATGAGTGTTCCGTGTAAGGCGCCTGCTGGAGGAGGTAGGGGAAGAGGAGGGGGAATTATGGTCTGCTCCGTCAAAGTCAATAGAAGTTTTCGTCGTGTTATTTTTTCGTTTTCTCTTTTTTGTGTGATTTTTTGTGATGTGTATCTATGCGGATATTGTGGGTCTCTCTCTCTCTCTCTCTCTCTCTCTCTCTCTCTCTCTCTCTCTCTCTCTCTCTCTCTCTCTCTCTCTCTCTCTCTCATAATCGCGTGGGGAAAGAGGCAAGTCAATAAACTGAAGATTTTATTCCCTCTACCATCCCGGTCACCCCGTCCTTAATTTCACCTCTGAATAAGAGAAGTGAACCCAGGCGGCGACCTTCCCTCTCGGGGCTGTAAACATGTCACTCCTTAACTGGGCATTCCCCAGGAGATGGTCAAATCGTTTAATATCCTCCCAATAAAACGAAGTACCCTAAGTCTTGTGACGCCCAGGCATTCGCTAATTAATACATACCGTACACCTCGAGGATTCAGTCTATACCTTTATCAAGACGCACAACTTGTTGACATTAACATACATGAATAGCCAAGCTCCCCGTCCTTCCCCACTACGCCTGCGCGCCTGAACACATCTCCATGGTGCCAACTAGCAGTCTGACATCTACTTATCACCCTCAACAGGATCGCCACTTGGAGCGACGCCGGACGCCAGACGGGGACATTTAGTTACAGCGATGGATGACTTGTTAGCTCCAGATACAAGTAACTCACCAAAACGGAACTCAGAAAAAAAGAGAGAAAAAAAAGGTGTGGGAATGAAAATGTGTTGGTGTCGAAGCCATCCATCTAAGGCGAGAGATAAAGCAGCTTCTCAAACACGGTGAGGACAAGGGAAATATTAATGGCAGGCTGCAGAGCTTCTGGTAATGCGTGTAACAGTGACTTACTTGATGTTATCAGGGGTAGACGGGCGCAGGTCATGCCATTATGATGGTTAATGCTCGCCACTGCCGGTTTATCGTTAATGAAGCCCTGTCTGATGAGGAGATAGCTCGTATTTACTTAATTAAGGCGTGCTTGGGGAGACCAACATGCGTATGCACCTCATGCGTCCCTACCTGACGAGTTTTTCTGTCAAATGTCAAAGAAGGAAATTTTGAGTCCAAAGTGTTAGTCTTTCCACGTGTTGTGTCCTCTTTGTGTGTGTGTGTGTGTGTGTGTGTGTGTGTGTGTGTGTGTGTGTGTGTGTGTGTGTGTGTGTGTGCGTGTGTGCGCGCGCGAGCGCTTTTTTTACGCAAACACATATCAACGCAGGCTGCGGACACGCAAGGCAGCTATATAGTGAACCTTTGAGTAAACTTTCCACCACCTCTCCACCGCAGCTAGAGCCTAGGGCGGTGGGTGGTGATGTGCGGTGATGGGTTGCGGGGGATGAGCGGGTGGCGGGAGTGAGGGATGATGAGTGGAGAGCAGATGGTGAGTGGAGTGTGATACATGGGGAGTGGGGAGTGGGGATGTAATGGTGCGATGGGTGGTGGGAACAGTGTGGGTGAGAGGTGAGGGGTTGATGTCCTTGTCACTCAGCACACATTCCCCTCCTGATTACTCACTCTGGACAGGCTTTGGTCGCGGCAGACGACGATCAGGTCCAGCAGGAGGGAGAGGATCAAGAAACCCTGCCTTTAAGTTTTTTTTCTTACCACAATCATTTCAAGAAAATCAACTTTTTTCATTCTAGATACGCATTCGATAACCAATGTATGTGTTTATCGCTACGAAAATATACGAAACGAAGGAAGCGGAGAGAGAGAGAGAGAGAGAGAGAGAGAGAGAGAGAGAGAGAGAGAGAGAGAGAGAGAGAGAGAGAGAGAGAGAGAGAGAGAGATAGGGGTATTATTCCTACACCTACACCTTTTTTTTCCCTTCCTCCTTCTTTTACTACTGAAACATCACCACCACCACTGTCACCACCACCACCGTCACCACCACCACCACCACCACCACTATGAACACACTGAGAACACACACACACACTCACACACCACAACACCGCACCCTACCTAAGCTACTCACCACCACCACCACCACCACCACCACCACCACCACCACCACCACCACCACCTCCTCCTCCTAGAAGCTGGAGTCCCGTAATGAAGGGTCGAGGCCGCCAAGTAACAGCAGGTATCGCCACGCTGATAACTGGTTTACCGCGCAGGAGGAGGAGGAGGAGGAATAAAGAAGAAGAGTAGAGGAAGAGAGCAAATCGTTGGAGGAAGAGGAGGAAGGAAGGAAGGAAAGGAACGAAGAATAAAGAAGAGTAGAGGAAGAGAGCAAATCGTTGAAGGAAGAGGAGGAAGGAAGGAAGGAAAGGAACGAGGAATAAAGAAGAAAAGTAGAGGAAGAGAGCATATAGTAGAAGGAAGAGGAGGAAGGAAGGAGAGGAACTGTGAGAAAGAGGATGAAAGATAAGGGAGATTAAAAGAATTAGGAATAAAGAAGAGAAGAAGAGGAGGAAGGAAGGAAAGCAACTGTGAGAAAGAGGATGAAGAATATGAGAGAGAAAAAGTAGGTGGAGGAGGAGAAGGAAATGAAGATGAGAGATAAAAAAAAGTAGAGGAAGAAAGAAGGAGGAGGAGGAAGGAAGGAATTAAGGGAGAGAAGGATAGAGGGAAAGGGCAACTAGCAGGAGGAAAGAGATCGAGGAAAAGGATAAAGGAAGAAGTAAGAGTAAAAATGAAGGAGTAGGAAGGAGATGAAGGAGTGATAAGTGCATAAAGGAGGAAAAGTACAAGAAGGAAGAGAAGTAGGAGGTGACAAGGAGGAAAAAAGATAAAGAAAAGTTGAAGTAAGAGAGGAGGAGGAGGAGGAGGAAAAGGAATAAAAAAGAATAAAAAGAGGAGGAGGAAGAATTAAAAACGAAAAAGAATGAAAGGAAGAAAGTCAAAGAAATAGGAAATGAGAAATCAAGAACACAACACAAATGAATACAAAGAAAAACCAAACCATAGTAACAAGTAGCAAGATTGAGCAAAAGGGAGATAGAACAGCGGATAATAAGTACAAGAGGAGGAGGAGAAGAAGAGGGAGGAGGAAAGAGATTGAAAGAAAGAAAGAGAGATGATCAGAAATTTTTAAAATGAGAAACGGGAGTAGAAACCAAAAAAATTACGAAGAAAGAGGAAACAAGAGAAAAAGAGAAGAAAAGGAAACGAAGGAAGAATGAAAATAAGAAACATGGAAGAACAAAAAAATAACA
Organism: Callinectes sapidus; assembly: GCA_020233015.1. NCBI lineage: Eukaryota > Metazoa > Arthropoda > Malacostraca > Decapoda > Portunidae > Callinectes > Callinectes sapidus. The sequence goes on along the minus strand of CM035196.1, from coordinate 2,574,062 downwards.
AAACAGCAGCATATTTATTGTCTTTTTATGGGAGGGAGGAAGAGGAGGAGAAGAGGTAAGAAAGAAAAACAAGAGGAAGAGAAGGAAATAAAGATGAAAATGAGAGAAAATGACAAAAAAGATGAAAAGAAGAAAACAAAGAGGAAGAAAATGAAATGAATGAAGCGAAGACATAAGAAGGGGAAAGAAAAAGAAGAGGACAAGGAGGAGGAGGAGGAGATAAGAAATTAAACAAGAGGAAGAGAAAGAAACAGAGATGAAGATGAGAGGGAAAAAGGAAAAAAAGAAAAAGAAAACAATGTGGAGGAGGAGAAAGAAATGGAAGAGAAGATGGTAAAAGAAGACGGAGGAGGAGGAGGAGGAGTAGATAAGAAAAAAAGAAAGAAAAAGAGATGAAGAGGAAGGGGAAACACGACAAAAAATAAGAAAAAGAAGATGACAGAATGAAGGACAAAAATAGAATAGAATTGGATGAAGACAGAGAAGACAGATGTATGCAAAGGAGGAGGAGGAGGAGGAGGAGGAGGAAGAGGAGGAAGGAGGAGGAGGAAGGGATAAGCCAACTTCCCCAAAAGGCTGTGAGGGGTCAAGGGGGGGCGGGGGCGGGGGGGGGGGGCGCCATGCCTAGCCAATTATTGTTCTTTATATCTGTGTCCCCGGAAGGTAGTCTCCTCCTCCTCCTCCTCCTCCTCCTCCTCCTCCTCCTCCTCCTCTTCTCCCGAAAAGTGTATCCCATTGTTATAGCATTAGAGAGAGAGAGAGAGAGAGAGAGAGAGAGAGAGAGAGAGAGAGAGAGAGAGAGAGAGAGAGAGAGAGAGAGAGAGAGAGAGAGAGAGAGATAGACAGACAGACAAACAGACAAAACAAAGGAAGATGGGTGGATACATACAGACAGACATACAAAGAGATAGATAAACAGACAGATAGGCAAACAAGGGAAGACAGACAGATACAGACAGACGAACAATAATAACAGGTACAGGTGGGCCGGAGAATACAAAGAGACAGACAGACAGACAGACAGACAGACAGACAAGGAAGTAATGCAGAGTGATACAGAATAGATCACTTAAAGGAGACGGAAGGAAAGGTGCTGGATGGTTGCTTTAAATGTGTGTGTGTGTGTGTGTGCCGTGTGGTGGTGGTGGTGGTGGTGGTGGTAGTGATGATGGTGTCAAAACATGTATTCATCTCATTTTTTATTCTCTCTCTCTCCTTTGTGTGTGTGTGTGTGTGTGTGTGTGTGTGTGTTATCTGAGGAGGAGTGTGTGGTGGCGTGTGTATCAATGGTCGTCTTAATATTCGTTACTTTGCAGCCTGTGTGTGTGTCGGTGATACTGTGCGTGTCAGCTATCACGGTGTGTGTGTGTGTGTGTGTGTGTGCTTGGGTTGTTGAGGTGGTGGTGGTGTGGTTTTCGTGGTGGCTGTGGCATGTCATGCTGTACTCACGGCTGTGGCTGTGGCTGTAGCTGTGGTGGTGGCGGCGGCGCGGCGTCACAGGAGCAGCACAGCACAGCTCACGTGTTGGCAGGAGGCAAATTATGTTTGGTGGTGTGTGGACGTGTGTGTGTAAAGGGGGACAGGCGCCACCCACCTGCCCGCTCGCCCGCCCGCCCACCTTGCCCCTCCAGGCGCCCACCTACTGACTCGGCGCCCACGGTGCCACCCACGCCACCTGGAGCTGTGTGAGGGCCTGATGCCACTGCCTGTGTGCCCAGGTGACCCAAACCACCTGTCCCGGCCTCGCCAGGTGACCGTGCACCCGCAGGCCCAGGCACGCCTCGCCCCTGCCCCGGGGGGTCCCTCTGCCTCTGTGTGTGTGTGTGTGTTTGTCTTGCTCTCGCGCCATGAGTCAAAGGTGCTCCCTGGCGTCACCCCTCCCCTCCCCTCCCCCCCATCCTGATGGCCAGGGTGGCGGCGTGACCATTACGCCGCCTGATCTGCCCTGCTCATCTCCGCGGCTCGTTCCCCATAATGACGGAGTATCGCCGCCTCTCCCGCGCGTGGTGACCTGCCAGTGATAGAGGCTCGGCTAACCACCACTGTATCAAATCTCTTTTACATGTCAGTCGGCATGCAAGCTTGTACTACTGGCCGCCTGCTGCCGCGCGCCGCCCGCTCCTCTCTCCATTCAGCCTGACAGGCCTGGCACACCTCGCCGCGCTCGCCTGTACCTGCGTTCAGCATATCCACCTTTACTTTTATCTAACGAAGTGTTTTAGCCTGTGGGGCGGCAGGAGGCAGGCCCGGCGAGCGAGGTGTGAGGAATGTGGGTGTCTGCAGCGGGTGTGGGAGCGAGCGAAGCATTGTGGCACGACTGGCGGCATCTGGCCAGGCAGTCACCAGCTCCACCACCACGCGCCACCACATGTTGCGCGCACACTGCCATTGCACGCCCGCAGCCACACCCACGGGGCCACCCTCTCGCATGCTGGCCCTTCACCACCCACTCTTGCGGCAGGAACAGTGTTGGCACCGCACGCCCACACACGGCCGCAATAAAGTGCATTAACCGCACATGTGGCGCTGCGTGGCGGGCCCTGCACCGGCCGCGTCCCGACCCCTGCCCGCCGACTCCGCACCCTTGCGCGCCCCTCCTCCGCCTCCCGCCCCGCCGCCCGCCCGCTTTTATAAAATAGTTATTGACATTCTCTGGACATAACCTCGGCGCTGAGGAGAAATATTTGCGTGTATATGCTTGGGGAGTTCAGTGGGCGGCTGCGAGGGTGGGCGGCACACGGGGACGGGGCGGGCGGGACCTGCGGGGCAAATGACTCACTGGCTGAATGGCGGAGCCGCATCGCTTCTTCATCCCCCCCACGCCCTGCCCCTCCCCGCCCCTGCCCCGCTAATCCCAGCCTGCACTGCCCCGCCGCCCATCCACACACACACACACACACACACACACACATTACACGTTTCAGCCAGCAAGACACAGCATATGATAATATTGCGAAAGACGCCCACGGACTCCAGTCAACTCACGCCCGCACCTCCGCCTCGTCCCGGCCCGGAATTATGGAGGCCGCGCCCGCCTTAATGCTGTATACAATAATTGCGCCGCAGCCCTCCTCGTAAACAAACTAACAACAATAATAATTCCTGATAGACGATTTCCTTAGCCCCCCCTCCCCTCCCCCCCTCCCTCCCTCCCTCCTGCACCCCCCACCACTCCCACTCCCTCTCGCTAACATGCAAACCTCCCCCGACCTCGCCCGCTGCTAGAGACAAAGGCAAACTTGTAAGCTTTCACTGCCACATGTATACATAAACATACATATAGCTCGGTGCTTGAATGCGATAAAGGGGACTGGTGGTGATGGTGGTGGTGGTGGAGGTAGAGGTGGTGGAGGTGGCAGGGGTGAGTGAGGGCGGCGGGATCACCTTGCTAAGCACCTCACAGCATCCTTCAGGTACACTCCGCTCCTCTCGTGTTACAAATTCAAGCTGGATTTTAGTCGATGTGTGACGAGACGAGAGACGCTCTGTTATTTGCGAGCGCGCCTTGGTATCTACGCTTTTTTGCTGAGGGGTGGAGGGGGGGGTGGGGTTGGCCTGGGTAGATACAGCAAGGGGGGGAGGGGTGGGGGTGAGGTGAGCGAAGCGTGGAGGTGAATGAGCGCAGGGCTTTATGGAAATGCCGAATGTCTGTCAGTCTGTAAGTGTGTGTGTGTGTGTGTGTGTGTGTGTGTGTGTGTGCGTGTGTGTTTGTATATAAAGATGTCGTCTTAAAATATCCCCCAGTATTCCTATCACTCACCTCTTTTTTACCTCTACTATATCACAATGATGCTTTTATTTACATTATTTATCTTTTATTCTTTATCTCCCCCACTCTCCCTCTCCCTCTCTCTCTCTCTCTTTCTCTCTGTGGTGTCCCTCATGTTTGTACGCTCGTCTCAAACCGTTCCTTGCATTTCCATTATAATATTTCGAGTGTTGCCTCCACGTGATTGTCTCGACGGAAAATTTAATAGATAACTTCCCCTCTTGAATCATAAATTACACCTTTACCTCAAGGAAATAATATACGTGTGTCTTAAATTGTGTGCCAGTTTTTGTTCCTGTCTTTCGTCATGGAGGGTGGAGGGGTGGAGGTGGAGGGGTGGAGGACACTGCATTTCAAAGGGAGAGAAAGGAGAGAGAGAGAGAGTGAGGGAGGGAAGAAAAGAAAGGAGAGAAAGGGAGCAGTAAAGGAGCCAGAGAAGGAGTAAGACAAAGGAGAGACAGAGACAGAGAGAGAGAGATGGGGGAGGGGTTGGTTGGGGGGAGAAGGATGTAGCGAAATGAAAGAGTTAAATATTGGGGAGAAAGTGAAAGAGTGAGAAGAATGAGAAAATACAATCAGAGAGAGAGAGAGAGAGAGAGAGAGAGAGAGAGAGAGAGAGAGAGAGAGAGAGAGAGAGAGAGAGAACACAATTAAACCCCAACAAACAAAACAAAAAAACACACTGAAGAAACACGACAATCACAAACAAAAAAGAAGGAAACAAGAACAATCCAATAACAACCTGAGAGAAAGAAAGAAAAAAAAAGAGAGAAAGAAAGAAAGAAAAACAAAAGAAAGCAAGAGAGAGAGAGAGAGAGTACACAGATAAGCAAGGACAGCATTCAGAACCTTCACTCACACACCCATCTGATAAATACTCACTGTCTGGAGAGATCTCTTGTTAGAACCCCACAGCAACACACTGCTGACCCCCTCCCCTCCATTCATCAGTCCACCACCACCACCACCACCACCACCACCACCACCACCACCACCACCGCCACGACCACACCCAGGAAATTACCGCTGCCAGGATGTGTAGGATGCGTACTAGGATGTGAAGGATGCCTGGAAAAAGAACTGGAATTAAATAGGATGCTTTTGTGCTCGTTTTGCAGTTTTGAGTAGGAAAAAAGGATGAAAACAGAAGGAATAAATGATAAACTGGGAAAAAAGGGAGGAAGGAATGAGGAAGATGTCACAAAAAGAATGGAAGGAACAAGGGAAAAAAAGGGGGAAGTGGAACGGAAGGCAGAATTATGTGGAATTGAGAGTAGGAAGTGGATACGTATGTGTATGTGTGGGGGGGGGAGGGGTAGAAGGTGGAAGGTATAGGGTAAGACATCACATCCACAACAAAAACAACTACCACCACCACCACCACCACCACCACCACCACCACCACCACCACCACCACTGCCAGTTCACCTACAGAAGGAACCGGTCCTAGTTACCAGAATGACAATTAAGAACCTGCTTCATCTCATTGAGGTCGCTGGTGGATGGGTGGTGGTGGGAGTGACAGGTGTGTGTGTGTGTGTGTGTGTGTGTGTGTGTGTGTGTGTGTGTGTGTGTGTGTGTGTGCCTCGGGTGTAGTGCGTTCCATCACCCTCAATATAGAGCAGGTGTGGGTATGTGGTGCAGGTGTGGTGTGGCTGGCCAGGTGTGCGGGGGAGGGACAGGTGTAGGGGTGACGGGTGGAGAGAGAGAGAGGGAGGGGAGTGGGGTGACTGATTAATGAAACAGGTGTATTTCAGAGCAGGTGTGGCTCGGAAAAGTGGTTATAATGAGGAAGAAAAACCAGAAGAACGAACGAACGGAGTGGAGCGGAGTGGCGGTGACTCGGTGCGACCAGAGAGAGAGAGAGAGAGAGAGAGAGAGAGAGAGAGAGAGAGAGAAGTATAGTTTATCTCACATCTAAGCATCAATAATCTAACACAGCATTTCAAACTTCCCTTTTCATCACAATACCATTTGCTCACTCCTGACTGCCTCCTGCGCCTCCTTCAGCCCCTGCCACTGTAACTCAAGCCTCTCTGGACAGCTGGTCGAGGAGGCAAGGGAGGAGGAGGAGGAGGAGGAGGAGGGGGACAGATAGGGCGCGAAATGTGAAGAAGAGAAGGAAGGTGGGATGGCTGAGGAGGAAGACAGATGTTAAGAAGTACACGTCTGGATCTCTCTCTCTCTCTCTCTCTCTCTCTCTCTCTCTCTCCTACATCTCCCCTCACCGCATCTCATCCTCTCTCTCTCTCTCTCTCTCTCTCTCTCTCTCTCTCTCTCTCTCTCTCTCTCGGTAGTGGCTTCTTATCGTAAATAGTTTTGTAAGAGTCAGCTTTTGTACTGTTTGTTCTTCCTTTGTGTCCTGTTTTGTTTCTCTCTCTCTCTCTCTCTCTCTCTCTCTCTCTCTCTCTCTCTCTCTCTCTCTCTCTCTCTCTCTCTCTCTATATATATATATATATATATATATATATATATATATATATATATATATATATATATATATCTTACAACGTTCCATTAATATACAAACTAACAATAATCTAAAAAAATGAGGGTCATCAAAGGCTTGTGAAAAATTAAGAAAAATAATGATATTTACTGGCTACTTATCATCTCATAAGCCCACTTTCATTATGTCTTGAAATAGAAACAGGAATCTAAAAAAACGCTTTTTCCTACTACGTACCAACTAACCCGTCAATAAATAATCAAACAGAACAAAACAAAAGGAATATCAACAATATACTTCTTGTTATCTTCCTATCCAATTTCTTCCTGTTATTAATTCCCTAAGGAGTCCGAATTGCAAGACACAGCAAAAGAAACATGGAGAGAGACCTTGCTGAATGGAGGCGGTAATTTTGAGACCCAGAAGGAATAATGTGTGGAAGAAGTTGCATGCAGTGTAACTTGACCGGATTACGAGAGAGGCAATGATGGGGGTGACAGCAATGGGTGTGTGGAATCTATGAAAAGTGGGATCAAATAAGCCGCTTCTAATGTAATATATGCTGATAGTAGAGTACTTATTTTGGGCAGCAAGGCAGGTGTGTGGGGACCTGTTAGCAACCCTACGTGCGTATGTGTGTGTGTGTGTGTGTGTGTGTGTGTGTGTGTGTGTGTGTGTGTGTGTGTGTGTGTGTGTGTGTGTGTGCGTGTGCGCATGCGTGCGTGCGCGCGCGCACGTCCGTGCGTGTGAATGTGTTTATGTAGGTCGGTTGAAGCCACGCTGCAGATGAATGAAATCATTGTTGGAGGAAGAAAATGTGACGTGTAAAGTTTAAGTAAATACGAGACACTCTTGGGAGCGGAGTTTATATATTTGGCTGCGATGATTCTCGAGGAGAAGTTGTACAAGAAAATTGCAAATTGTAACACCCGGGAGTAAGAACACGCCAGAGCTGTGAAAGCCACGAGTAAATGGCAGAAACTTGACCAAATAAGATTCAAGAAGATTACAAGTAACGCTAACTAGCTTGCGGAACACCTGCACAGAGAAAGAGAGAGAGAGAGAGAGAGAGAGAGAGAGAGAGAGAGAGAGAGAGAGAGAGAGAGAGAGAGAGAGAGAGAGAGAGAGAGAGAGAGAGAGAGAGAGAGAGAGAGAGAGAGAGAGAGAGAGAGAGAGAGAGAGAGAGAATATTACCCAAAGCACAAAAAAAAAATATTCTCCCATCATAATGTGGACTATTATTAAATCTAACTCAATCTTCCATCACGCTGCAGGAGTTTGACCAATTAATAGGAAGAGCCAACCAGCACAATACGGAGGAGGAGATTGTGTCACCGCCCATCGACCAGACCAGACCGGCCAGCGAGAGAGAGAGAGATAAAGGTGTGAAACTAATTAAGAGAGAGAGAGAGAGGGGGGGGGGCGGGGGGGGAAATGCGTAAACTAAAAACCACATCTATATTTACTTTTGTGGATGATATAGTGATGTTTTCAGGTGTTTCTCAGTTTTACCAGAGAGAGAGAGAGAGAGAGAGAGAGAGAGAGAGACTGCAAGCACACGCGTACCAGTAACACCTGTATCACACTCTCATAATGTTCCTCTCTGCCACCTTCACTCTGAGGAACTGCAGGTGTGTTGAAGAAGGCCAAACAGATAACTAAATTGAGATAAGCAGTAAGAGAGAGAGAGAGAGAGAGAGAGAGAGAGAGAGAGAGAGAGAGAGAGAGAGAGAGAGAGAGAGAGAGAGAGAGAGAGAGAGAGAGAGATAATAATGAGTTGATGATGATTAAAATTGATGGTTTTAATTCTGTCGAGGGTCTAAGCAAGGACGACACTTTTTATCTACCTACCTCCTCCTCCTCTTCCTCCTCCTCCTCCTCCTCTTCCTCCTCCTCCTCCTCCTCCTCCTCCTCCTCCTCCTCCTCCTCCTCCTCCTCCTCCTCCTCCTCTCAGGTAACAACTCAATGAGACGCGATGTAAAAAGTGCAAATATTGTCGCTAATTGGCTTAAGAGAAGGACGAGTTGACACACACACACACACACACACACACACACACACACACACACACACACACACACACCACAATTTCTTTCATAATATTTCAATTCCTTTACCTTTTTTTATTTTTTTATTATGCCTTATTCTTGTCTTCCTATTTTCGTAATCTACAACTCTAAAACTCCCTATTTACCTCTTTATTTCTCTTTTCCTATGACTTGACTTTCTTTAACAGAGAAGAATTTATTCCTGACTTTTTTTTTTACTAACTCTTTTGAAGGAGACTGGTAAATAAGTGTTTTTTTAGATCTATTTTTGTGTGGCCTTGACTAGTTTCTCGTATATAAAAGTAGAATCACTCCCTTCCTCTGCTCGAATTCTATACACTTGCCTCTCTCAAACATGAAACACCTGCGTGCCTTATCTACCTGCAGCTGGCCAAGTCACAGGTGCGCTCCAATCTCTCTCTCTATTAACTAAACCTTGACTTGTTGGGAAATGGAATAATATTAATAAATCACATTTTTAAGAGTACCCGATTCCCTTTTAAGAAGATTCTAATGGGATTTTAGGGATTAACTCTTTCACTGTGACACGAAACAACTAACAGCACCATCTTTATTTGTGTGTGTGAGAAGGGAATGCATGAAAGAGTGTATATTTTGTAAGTTCTATCCAGTATAAAGATTTCCGGTTATCATGAAACTAGTAAACATAACGTAGACTGATCAGTTACTAAGGAAAGAAAGAGTAAATAGAAGTGAAATAGTTAGGAGTGTTTTCTTTCTTTTTTTAATACTGTGTGGGTGATAGTTGCTTTGTTCTCGTGTTTAGAAGAGTGGTGGTGAAGGAGGTAGAAGAGCAGCAGGCGACGGTGAAGAAGTGGAAGGTGGAGGGTTATTAAATGTATTCTTAAACCCCAGCGTAAGAAGAATATGTGTGGGAGGGAGCGCCATATTCTCTCTCTCTCTCTCTCTCTCTCTCTCTCTCTCTCTCTCTCTCTCTCTCTCTCTCTCTCTCTCTCTCTCTCTCTCTCTCTGCGGCAATAGAACCAAAACTCCCGTCATTTCACGAGTATCTTCTATTCCTCACCACATTCCCTCACTCTCTTAAAACGAAAAACTTAATGGCAAATAATAAATAAACTAATAATAAAGAAGGTAAGATGCAAATATGAAGAGAATAATTATGGGGAAAAAAAGGCGGGAAAATTTACTATAAACAACACAGAAGAACTGATGAAACTCTTGCCTGGCTGTGGGTGACTTACGAACACTTCAGGACACACTCATTAACAACCAAGAAGAGGAAGAACAGCGGCAGTTAGTAAGTCAGTCAGTCAGTCAGTCAGTTAGTCAGCCAGTTAATCAGTCAGTCAGTCATTTGTTAATTAGACAGTTTAGAGCGTTCATATACCATGCAGTTTCACGAAATGGAGGTGGAAATGTTCTGTGTCACGAAAATAAACACGAAGGAGTGAGTCTGTCTCGCCGGGATACGAACAGGTTAATTACGCCGGAATGGAATGAAAAGAATACGTGAGTGGCCTTGTCTTGCCTCTCTCCCTCTCCACCTCTCCCTTCCCTTGTTACTTGTCTGCTTGTGGTTCTGCCCCTCACCTGGACGAAATGAAGGAAGGAATGAAGGGGGAATGAAAGGGGAGAGAAAGAGAAGGAAAGGAAATGAAGGGAAGTGAAAGAGAAGGGAAAGAAAGAAGAGAAATGAAAGTGGAATGAAAAGGGGAGAGAAAGAGAAGGAAAAGAAATGAAGGGAAGTGAAGGGGGAGTGAAAGAGAAGGGAAGGAAAGAAAGAACATAAAGGTGGAATGAAGGGGAATGAAAGAGAAGGGAAAGAAAGAAGGAAAATGAAGGTGGAATGAACAGGAGTGAAAGAGAAGGAAAGGAAATGAAGGGGAATGAAAGGGAATTAAAAAAAGGGAAGAAAAGAAATGAAATGAAAATGGAATGAAAGGGAGTGAAAGGAGACCAGGATAGCACGAATAGGTAGATATAAAAGAGAGAGAGGGGAATGGCGGAGGGAGAGGGAGAGCGAGAGAGAGAGAGGGAGAGGGAGAGTGAGTGAGAGAGGTGGCCGGGAGGTTGAAGGCGTGGAGTAGAAGAAAGAGGAACAAGAGGAAGAGGAGGAGGAGGAGAAGGAGGAGGAGGAGGGTTGTTCCTGCCTCACTGACCACCTCTCAGAGCGACTTATCGATTCTCCTCCTCCTCCTCCTCCTCTTCCTTCTCTTCCTCCTCCTCCTCCTCTTCCTCCGCCTCCTCCCTCACTCTTGCCTCCATCTCTCCAGTCCGGGAGGTAAATTTAGCTCCTCACCTGTCTGTTTATACTCTGCTTCAGGTGGGTATCGTGAAGGAAGGTCAGGAGGGGAGGGGAAAGAGGGGAGAGGGGGTGAGGGGAGAGTGAGAGGAGAGGTGAACGGGAAAACAAAGAAAGGTGAGGCAGGGAGGACGTAACTGGCAGGTGAGGGAAGGTAACGAACAGAGGAAAAGGGAAGGGAAGGGAAGAAAAGAATAAGGAAAGTGTGTTTGTAAGGTTAAGGTGTGAGGATGTGGTGAATGTTTCTGTGGTTAAAAAATAAATAGATAAATAAAAATAAAACATAAAAAAAACATGGGTGATTAAATTTTCTGTTTAAAAAAAAAAAGGTGAAATGTCAATCAATAAAGGAATGAAAAATTTTAAAAAGCAGAAAAGAAAAGTGAGTTTCGAAAAAGAATTTGGAGAAAAAAATTAAAAATCATGTTAAAAATTTTGCAATAAAGTGAAAGGAGGAAAAAAAAAATAAATCTTAAAGTAAAAGAATCAAAAGTCAATATTCCTTCCAGGTTTACACGTATTTCTCATGTTTACCTTTTTTTCTTTTTTTTTTTCTTCAGTCTTTTAGCAGAGTTTCATTTTTCCATGTTTCCTGTGGTGACTGAAATTACCCCTTTGCCAGACTTGACCTCGCCCCTTTGCTGACCTCCACCGTGACCTGCCAACATCCTTAGGCCCTGGTAACCTTCCCTTCCTCTCCCTTCCTCTCCCTTCCCTTCCCACACACACACATTAACCCCCAAAACAACTCAGGGAAAGAAGGGAACAACACTTATCAAACGAGATAAAAAGTACACACCAATTCTTTTCTCACTATCTTGTATCTCTCTTTTATCCCTCGTGATACAAACTCATTCCCTCACACTTGCTAATCTGAGAGAGCCAAGACCCAAAGAGAGAGGGAGAGGGAGAGGGAGTGTATGTATGTGTGTTTGTGTGTGAGATGAATTAGCGTCTTTAATTCTTTAGTATCTGTTGTTTTTGAAAATTCGTCTGGTTCTTCCTTTGGTTTATTTGAAAGGTTCGGTATCCGCGGCGTTCCTGGGGCGTGTTTGTGGCCCTCGCCCCTCCATTAGTGGGTCCGCAGGTCGTCACTTTGGCTTTTTAATATGTGTTGTAATTTAAGTTTGTCCGATACAACACCGCACCCATCTTGTCCCTCCGCACACACACACACACACACACACACACACGCACACACACACACACACACCTTTCTCTCTCTCTCTTTCACCTCACACACCACCTCGTTCCTCTCAGCTTTAGCCTTCCTCCCACACACACACACACACACACACACACACACACACACACACACACACACACACACACACACACCCTTCTCATCCCCAAAACAACCTTGGACCTCAAAACACCCACCTTCGCTCCCCTCCTCTCCCCTCCTCTCCCCTCCCCTGCGCCCCTTCTCCCCTTCCCCTCTAGCGCTCCCGTCCCCCTTAGCTGCCTCACCTTCTCTCCGCCCCCCCCC
>CM035196.1:2535329-2546199 GCA_020233015.1 Callinectes sapidus | reverse complement strand
CTCTCTCTCTCTCTCTCTCTCTCTCTCTCTCTCTCTCTCTCTCTCTCTCTCTCTCTCTCTCTCTCTCTCCCTCTCTCTCTCTCTGAATGATGAATAATTATGCAGCATTCCTGACCCACCTAAAGCAAAAACTAAGAGAGAATTATCGCACAAACAACTTCATGTACAGTTTTCCTCGCCATCTACTATCCAGGGTACTTCCTCCTCGCCGCCCTGACAAGACCTCTGCTTCATTCCCGCCACTCCTCGCTAACCTATGAGCATTGCTTCATACTCACCTCGTGCCTCCCTGACACCGCTAAACAATAACCTTCACTTCCTAGCAAAACCTTAATTTCTCTCACGTTACTCCTCGCTGCTAGCTTGAAGGAGTACAGTTGTTCGTATTAACTCTACCGTTTACTCGTTTCATTAACCTCGAAGTCCCGCCCACTACCGATCTACCCACTGGAGCCAAACTGTGCAAACCTCTGGACTCTCTTCTCTCACCTCCACACATGCGCTCACTTATAACATATGTACGTAGATTTTATATTAATTAATGGACGTTCACTTCGCTTCGTGCTCCTCGACACTATAACCTAGATGCGCAGCCCCAACACAAATCTACACTAATCTCGACACCTCTACTTTATGCCTCAATTTCTGTCAGTCCAGCGTACGATCCCTGACCTTCATGTACCTTTCGCTTGACCCTCTCCCTCCGGTGGTCTCCTGCTAGTTTGTCAACCTCCCAAACACGGAACCACAGAGATGGGATGGCGTGGAGCAGGAGAACGAGAGGAGAGATCAGTGGAGGGGAGTGAGGTGGGGTGCCGTTGAGAAGGAGAGTAAGAAGAGAGGAGAAAGGAGAGGTGGGATGGTGTGAAGGAGAATGAGAGGAAAAGATAGGTGAAGATACGATAGAAAAGGAAGTGGGAGAGAATAGGAGACGAGGTGAAAGAAAAGCAGAGAGATGGAAAGGAGAGAAGAAAGAAGAGATGAAAGTGGTGGTGGAGAGGAGGAAAAAAAAAAAAAAAAACAGGAAGAAAAGAAATAATGATGAGAAGGAAGGAGACGAAGATAAGGTAACGTAGGAAGAAATGTCAGACAGAGGGAACAGAAAAAAAAGCTTGGTAGGAAAGGAGCGACGGGGAACAAATTTATGAGGGTAGGGAAAAAAATACAACGAAAATAAAGATATTAGATGAACGTTGCTCAATTCATCATTCTGTCGACAGTAACGTGTTTCACCACTTTATTACTTTTCTCTTTGTTTTACATGTACAACAGAGTAATACAACCTGTTCTCTGCATTTAGATTTTTTGTAACTATGGGTTAAGCGGCTTCAGGAGAGGCTGAGAATGTTGTACCTTTCCCACGCGGCTTTTCTCTGCGTAACAGCGGCCTGCAGACTCCTGCACGTTAGCTACGGGGCCAAAGGGCGAGACCAAGAGGACACGAACCTTTCCCCACAGCATCCATCCCGCCACCTTATCCAATATATTTGCCCACTTAAGATAGCAGGAAGAGCCACACCCAGACTGAGGAGACTTGGAGTGTCGCCCCCACATTGCCGCCGCTGAGCTTCTGCCGACCTGCAGTGACGGCAGCAAACACAACGGACTCTGGGGATTAGGCAATTTGGCAAAAGCATCAGTGCAGCAGAAAAAAAAGAGAGAGAGACACACACATGGCGCTGCTGATGTTGAAAGTCGATGCTAGTGAACTTAAAAGCCATTAACAACGCGGCGAAGAAAAGAAGAACACAAGCACTGCCTAATTAAACACAGGTACACGCGTGCTGCCGCTATCACCTTTTCTCTGCCACACCGGCCAATATATTCACATTAGCTATGGTCGCTGCCTCCGTCGCTTCCTCCACCCACTTGTCGTCACTTCCTCCCTAGCCAACTAACACGCCATCGTCCCCTTAGCTCTCCTCGGCCTCATTCCGTGCGCCTCATTATCTTGGCGCAGCATCACCTGTCTCATTACCCCTGTGTCTGTTCTCCTCGGTGCCTCGGACAATGCCCTGGCCCACCGTTCCCCTCGCCCGCGGCCTCGAGGGAATGGTGACCACGTATCTGGCAACCATCACCACCGTCCCCCCTCCCCCTTTCTGCACTGCCCCGTAACCCATATTTACTTGATCACGTCACCTTCATCATCATCGTTCTATGTACATCATCAAGCTCACGGCGCTGCCATTATCCTGCAGTTTTTAGGCTCCAGGCGGGGCAGTGAGGCAGAGGGTGTGGAGAGAGGGAAGATGGGAACAGGAGAGGAACACGAAGAGAAAGAGGAGAAGGGGGAGAAGGAGGACGACGACGAGAACGAAGAGGAGGAGGAGCATAAAAAACCGTGTATGGTGGTCCACTCCCTCCTCCCCTTCCATCAGTGCAGCAGACACCTGCCGCCTCTACAGCTCACGCATCCTATTTAGTGACGGGATTACACCCATCATCTAGACCCGCAAATCTTCTCGGTAACTCACCCTTTCATCTTTTCCCTGGGGTGGTATACGTGTGTGTGTGTGTGTGTGTGTGTGTGTGTGTGTGTGTGTGTGTGTGTGTGTCCTCGCAAAGGTTAAATTGATATAAACAATCCAAAATATACACAGCTGATATCATCTGGCTTTAAGTAAACATCAAATAAAACCAACAACATTACAACTGTCAAGGGGGTAAAAAAAATATTTAAATGAGAGAGAGAGAGAGAGAGAGAGAGAGAGAGAGAGAGAGAGAGAGAGAGAGAGAGAGAGAGAGAGAGAGAGAGAGAGAGAGAGAGAGAGAGAGAGAGAGAGAGAGAGAGAGAGAGAGAGAGAGATGGGTGTAAGCAAGCATGCAAGCCGGCAGGGACATACATTCATACTTACTTACAAACAGATACACAGACTTATTAAGACACTCAGCAAACAAACAAGCATATATTAGAAAATAGAAAAAAAATATATATAAATGAAGAGAAAATCACAAAACGGAAGAGTTTGGGATTTCTGCCTATGTCATTTTCGCACATTAAATTAACAAACTAGAATAAAAAAAGAAGATATATTATGAGAAGCTTCCACCCCTTAAACAAATCGATCCAACCAAACCCAACAGAAAAAAAACAGACACCTTGTAATAATTTTAACAAATGTGAACAAGAGGGAAGACGAGGAAGAGAAGAAAGAAGAGGAAGTAACACCCCCAGAGATAGCCATCAACTACAACACAAACTCGACACTTTATTCAATCCGAGGAATGCAGCGGGGGATAAGGCACCGAGAGACGAGACTAAAAAGGAACCTGAGAGAGAAGAAAGTCTGTCAAGAAGAAAGAAGAGAAGAAAGACACGAAGAGCAGGAGGAGGAGAAGAAGGAGGAGGAGGAGGAGGAGGAGGAGGAGGAGGAGGAGATGGAGGAGGAGGAAGAGGAGGAGGAGGTGGAGGAGGAGGAAGAGGAGGAGGAGGAGGAGGTGGACACGAGGGCTGGATGGAGATATGGCTTCGGGTCAACGTTAAGGGCGCGGAGGATAGGGGGTAGGGAGTCAAAGGTCACTGCGAAGATGGACACTAATCGATTTGAACTCAGACGTCATAACTATGGACAGAGGGGAAAGGTGAGGGAGGGATGTGGGTGTGTGGGGACCTGAAGAGAGGTGGTGAGGAATGTGAAAAGTTAGAAAGGGGAATGTAAGGATGTGAAGGATGGAAGAAGGGGTTAGAGGTGTAAGGAAGAGAGAGAGAGAGAGAGAGAGAGAGAGAGAGAGAGAGAGAGAGAGAGAGAGTAGGGGTAGATGTGCATAATGCGTCTGTGTGTGGAGATGTAGAGATGTGCGTAGAAAGGATTGTTGTGTGTTTACGGCATACATCATGGAGGTGGTTGTGATGGTAGTACATAGAAAGGGAGAAAGACAGGTAGATAGAGACAAACAATAAAACAAGCAGTCAGTCAATACATACATACAAAAAAAATAAACTAAAAAAAATATGCAACACAAAACAAAGCATAAGACTCAAGAAATGCAAAAACCAAATACAGAAGGAGGAGGAGGAGGAGGAGGAGGAGGAAGGAGCTAAAGAAGAAGATAACCTTTAGAGCGAACGAGTGGGATTTACATTGGGTTTCGCCGGGTCAAGACAGGAGAGCATTAAACGCTCCCTGAGTTGGGCAGAGCTCTCCACCACGAAGCCTCGGACGCCCCAAGTAGTGTTTACCGCGGACAGGCCTTTTCACTAGGGCGTGCTGGGTAGTGGAGGCGCCGCGCTGATGAGAGGGTGCTGCCGAGTGCGGGTCGAGGGAGTAGGGGGGAGGCCGCCTGCACCCGACACTGATGGCGGGGTTAGGGTGACAGATAGGGCCGCGGGATTGTGTGATGGATATTGCCTCCTCCCGCTCTTCCCGGCCTACTAGCATAGGGACGAGAAAACTGGCCCGAAATTTCGCTCCTTTAGGTGTGCTGCGGAAGAAGAGAGGAAGATGTGTTCCTCGTCAGTATTTTCTCTAGTATATATTATTTGATGTCCGAGCGTCGCGTGTTCATACATTAAGCCCATGAATGTAGGAGCAACAATGATCTTCCTTTCAGGACTACGATGACGTGACTGTGCAAAAATTAATCCCAGTTATAAATACTGCAGCGGGGGAGGTATGCTTATTTATGCACTAGCCACAGCACCGCCGCGTCGCGCCAACAAATCTTTTTAATTGGGGACTTTTAATATTCATAATGAAGTAATACGATTCGCCCTTCAGAGTAACAGTATTATGAGCACGAGGCTTTATGCTGAGAAAATGAGGGATCGCTGATTTTCTCTCTCTCTCTCTCTCTCTCTCTCTCTCTCTCTCTCTCTCTCTCTCTCTCTCTCTCTCTCTCTCTCTCTTGATCGGTAGCGATATGATCACGTGAACGTGCGCGCGTGCATGCCAAGGTACGTAAATAAAAGTGTGAAATAGCAACAAAAACAGCGTAGCAAAATTATCAAGAAAGGAAACGTGAACAGTGCTGGAATGTATCCTAAGATTTCCACTTATTTGCCTTCAGGCTGCCCTCCACTCCCTCTGTCACACCAACCCGCCTGGAGCATAGAAACTTAGGGGATAATGGCGGCGCCGTGAACTTGATGATGTACATCAAATGATGATGATGCAGGTGACGTGATCAAATAAATATAAGTTACGGGATAGTGCATATGGAGTGAGGTGATGGTGATGGTGTCAGATACGTGGTCACCATTCCCTGCAGGCCACGGGTGAGGGGAACGGCGGCGCAGGGCAGCGTCCGCGGCACCGAGAACAGACACGAAGGTAATGAGAGATAATGAGGTGCACAGAATGAGGCCAAGAGGAGCCACTCACTGCCCCTTCCTTCCAGCCAACTGCGGCCGCTCCCTCCCTTCACGTCCCTACAGATTCCTGGTGCTCCAAAAACATCCTCATAGGCCATGTAGCTTAGATCCTTTGGTAGAACGCGGCGAAGGAGAGACAAGTGGCTATGGCAGGGAGGAAAAAGTGAGATCAAAGGTTAAGCCGGACGTGAGGGGATGGTATGACCCGCCTACACGTGACAGGTCTTCCCGTGCTCTTCCTGGCCCAGCCAAGCGGAGGCGATCCTGTTATGTATTGAATTACATAAGGGATGTTCTACATTACGGTAATATGCGTGAATAATCTCTCAAACAGGATGGAGAGGAAAGGAAAGGAATGTATAGTGGGAGGGAAGAATATGAGATGGGGCAGGAAGGGGAGGATGATAAAGGATTACAAAGGATCTACAGGGATTATATGGGACCTCTCTGTATTTCTGTGGTCATCCCAGCAACCAAGACCTGGGTGCTGCCTGAATCCTCCATTTTCTGCAGTTTTCCTTTCATCAAATGATAATGTGCAGCACACCCTTCCCATTCAGAGTATACTGCTCCACACTGGCCACCCCGCCCTCTCGTCCAACGCACGGAACGCCACCCAAACCCTTAAGAGGTTTCGAGGAAGTCCTGACCACATCGCTGTCGCTTCTCACTCAACGCCTTCTTCCATCTGCAAGGACTTCGTGGCGCTGACCACTCCTTCGGCTCTCTAGTCCCGGAGAGTGACAAAGGAATTACCACTTCGGCGACGCTCCCGGGTCCTGTGCCTCCCTAGACGCTATCAAGATTTTCCGCACGACTGGTCTTCTCCTCCCGCCGGGGTGCAACAACCGGAATAAGACTCCGCTCATACAGCACCCCAAAAGGTCACCCAGCTCCTCCAGGTGAGGTCGAGCGGGGTCACAGGGCGTCTTTGTGCTGTGCGCTCAGGGTTACAAAGAGGTTTGTCAGGTGGCCATATAAGACGAGCAGGCTACGATAGGGTTCGACAGAGGGCCTCGGGGCCATGTAATTTGGCGTGGCTAAAGTCTGAGGGGGTGCCGAAGAAGGCGGGGACGGGAGTACAGAATCCAGCAGGGGATGATAGTGACACTCAATGCGGGAGGAGGCAACTTTTAACTTCAACAAAATTTATTACCCAATTGCATGCGAGATAAATGGCAAGGGAAGTATAAAAGTTAAATCTTAGAGAGACAGCTAAGATGCAGGAGATGTAAGGGTAACGAAGGCCACGAGCGTGTGCTATACCAATATCAACGTGCACCTATAGGGATGTGAGGGCCAGACAGTAATACTTTCCTCTGCATAGTTAGGGGAGACCTATAACAATATCAAAAAGAAGAAGTTACAAAATCGTCTCTGATATTTGTAAGCTAGTCATAAAAAAAAACTATTAGAGTAATAATTTAATATAGTTTTCCCTCCGGACACACGATGCAATAAACAAACACGCAAGTCACGCATTTTCCGAGACGCACGACGCAACACCCAAGCCAGGGCGTGGCTTAAAGAGGCTTCTTTTGGGAGGCTTTGTGTGACAGACGTCCTTCCCTCACAGGATTATAACAAATCGACTATTGAGGACTCTAGGACTGCCTTGACATAGCCCTGATGAGTTCCTCAAGTCTAGGGCGGATATGGGATCCAGTTATCTGTATTACCCTTAAATCAAAGTATGTGGAGAAAAACTGGCCACCACATCACTTCCACATTGAACCCAAAACATTAAATATCTAACAAATATGTGCGTTTTTTTCATTTTTTTCCTATCTCATGAATTGCCCTCCTATCCCTCCCTCTATCCAGTAATTCATACCATTTTTTGTAATTCTCCCATAATAGTATTACATGTCTCTTCACCACTATCATAAGTAAGAACACTGCCATGTCACCCACAGAGATAATTATCCTTCTTAATATTTCAACCACCTCTTCGGAAATAACGTCACAACCACAACCACCATCAACACTGCAGCCATAAATTCTACGGCCCTGACTTCGGACAAATCACGACTACCTTCAGGTTCATCTGCTCGACCGGCAGCATTCGCCGTTTTACAAAAGCGGGGATTGGCATATCTAAAGCGCGGATATATTTTTATCAAAAGCGCAGCTGAGTGGAAGTATTTTCACTCACTTGAAAGTCCGCTTATGTAGCAGTTCTTTGTTTGGTTAGGTTAAGTTAGGTTAAGTCTCAGTTAACGCCGTGTGAAATATTATGACACACCAAATGATACTTAATGACAAAGGGAGCGGTAATTTTTCGAATGCGCGCTTTTGATATACGCCCGCAGCATTACTTAAATTCCAGTAAAAGAAAAAGAAGCCTGACTAATTTCTTTTTATTTTGCTTCTATCTAAAGTTTGTCAATTACTTCTTGGTAAGAAGTGAATATTGATAGATGAAGGTGGAGGAGGAAAGAAAAGAAAAGAACGTATAAAGAGAAGACTAAGACGAGAGAAGAAAAGAACGACCAAGTAAGAGTAAACCAAAATAGATATATGGTGGCAAATGGAAAGAACAATCGAAGCCATTAAAGTAAGTGTGTGGGGAGGAAAGGCAAGGATGAAGGAGAAACAAATGGGCGAGTAAGTGGTCGAACAGGAAGGGAAGTGTTGCATCCGAGGTCTTTAGGGCTCCGGCGGGATGACCCTTCCTTATTCTCTTCTTTTCCTCTACCCTGTCATCTTCCCTTCTTTCCCCGCCTCCGGGTAAGGCAGATAGAGAGGGTGGCCTGGTGGTGTGGAAATTCCAGAGCAGCAACAAGGGCGTCTGGTTCATGAGGTGGAGGCGTGTGGTGTTCTTGCTTTATAGGGTCTCCTCCGTATCGAGTCCACCGTGATGCACGTGGAGGAAGAGGGGGAGGAGGAGGAGGAGGAGAAGGAGGAGAAGGAGAAGAAGGAGGAGGAGGAGGAGGAGGAGGAGGAGACAGAGGACGAGGGCTAAGAGGGGTTGAATAAAGGGGGGGGATGGAATGAGAGAAGGGAAGGAAAGGCAACAAAGACGGGGGGGATGATAAGGAGTAAGGTAAGAGAACAGAAAGATGCAGAGGAGTGTGAAGTTACGAGTAAGGAAGGGGTGA
Organism: Callinectes sapidus; assembly: GCA_020233015.1. NCBI lineage: Eukaryota > Metazoa > Arthropoda > Malacostraca > Decapoda > Portunidae > Callinectes > Callinectes sapidus. The sequence continues at coordinate 2,537,784 of CM035196.1, read as the reverse complement.
GGAAGGAAGGAAAAACTGGTGGGTGAAATAAATGAAGTGGGAGGCCAGGAAGGACCTTACCGAGAAGGGAAAAGTAAAGCCTGAAGAAGAGAAAAGGGGAAAATAATAAATTTCGTCTCCCCGACAAAGGAAGAAGATCAAAGGTTCCTTGGGGGGGGGGGGCATCGGGGAGTCTAGTTCGTGTTTCCCCTGCCACATTACCCTCTCCATTTCCTCCCTTCGCATCCTCTTACTCTCCGTCGCCACCCCCCTATTTTCCAAGCAATACCAACATGCATCTTCCCTGTGGTGGTTATGGTTTGAGTATCAATGGGAAATGGAAGGCTAGAGGGAAGGTTGTGGAAAAAAAAAATGCTGGGGAGTATTAAGCAAGGGGGAAGGGGGAAGGAGAGTAGAAGGAAAGGAAGAAGATTTTACGTTGTGTAGGCATTATAAAACACTAAGATTCACCTCTCACAAATTACCTGTGGAGAAAAAATAATTCTCTCTCTCTCTCTCTCTCTCTCTCTCTCTCTCTCTCTCTCTCTCTCTCTCTCTCTCTCTCTCTCTCTCTCTCTCTCTCTCTCTCTCTCTCTCTCTCTCTCAGGTGCTAGCCTTGTCACCCTCGCCTGACCCTCACGCACCGCCAACTTTTTAGCTCATACCATGTGAATTACCAGACTGTTTTATGGCACCTTTATGGCTGGAGGAATGGCATATCGCCCTATCCTGTCCCTCGCCAGACGCAAGCCACACTGATTCCTTCACGAGACTGCGGTTGAGAATCGAGCGTCTCCATTTGGAGTAGTAAATCTCAGGATGTTAAGAGAAAAACAAGTCCAATCAAGATAACCGTTTTCTGTGTGTTAAACACTTTAATTCGTGTGAGTCATTTTCGTTGAAAATTCGTTAGCTTGCATCACTTTCCCTTAAATGGAGCTACCTTTTTTGTGTGTGTGACCTTTGGCCCTTCTCCACAATTACCTCAAGGTGGCTTCTGTAATAACCCTGACTTGCCTCCTCCCTCACCCTTTTGTCGTCCAGGTCATTCCACAAGTCGCTGGATCTGAGGTATTTCCTCTCTGAAGGGTTCACCTGCCCAGGGCGGATGACAGGACTGGCTGGCTGGCTGCCTCACCCGTACAGTTCTTCACCGTATCCGCAGATTTGCTCCTAACCTTTGATCCGGCGGGGCAAGTGAGGAGTGCTGGAGGCACGCCTGGGGCCCAGTGGGGGCCAAGGGTTACTAACGAACACTATGAACAGCTTGTGCCACCTATGACGTCTAAATTATTCGTCGTCATTTGAACTATAGCTTAGGAGTGGAGAACATATGACGCCTGCTCGTCCTTGCTGGCCGCCCGAGGCCGTAGCAGACACGCTGGAATAGCGGTAGTAATTACATGATGCCCCTAAGGTCATCTTCAATATGGAATGGAAAGAAAAAAAAAAGAACGAACCAAAGTGTGTCATGGAGGAAGCAGGTGCATCGCACGGAGCAGGCTCCTCTAGGCGTAGGAAAGGGAAGTGTGTAATTAATGGTGCGTCACCTTGACTAATAATATCTGTAGTCATTACTCGCTTCAAAACCTGAACGCAAAATGCACACACACACACACACACACACACACACACACACACACACACACACACACACACACAGACACACACACACACACACACACACACATACAAAATAACAATAATGAAATATCAAGACGTCATAAAAACTAATGAAACAGAGGTCAATTATAAACGCGTGTCCTTGGCGAGGTATATGAGGGCAGTGAGGACAAAGAGCGACCGCCGTCAGTGTGGGGGCCTGCAAATGGTGCGTCTCACAACGAAATCTATAGAGAAAAGAACTTAATTAAGGAGTGAGGTAAACATTTCCTTTTTCACCTCAGTAATTATTGAGAAGGTTGTGTGAAGTGAAAGTGTGTGTGTGTTCCTGAGCGTCGACCATCCAGTGTTGCGTGTGTCTTGACCCAAAAACCTGTTTTGGAAGCATTACATGTTCCATTAATTACTCAGGCGAGGCTTTTTAATTCCATTATTACCTAATAGTTCAGAGAAACATTCATTCATCCATAGAAGTACTTTTCAATAGTTTGTAATAAAATTTGACATAGATGGCAAGTGACGACAGATCCCTTTTAACACAATGATTTGGGAAGTCAAGAAGAATACGAGCATGGGAACGGAACGACAAATAATATTAAGAGGCAGGCTGAGGAGGATTACTACTTATTCCGTCATTAAAATATCACCACCACAGATGCTCTTTAGGTCAGCGGGCGATTCATGAACGTGGTGGACTGAAGGAAAGGAAGTGAGGGACAAGGACGCTCAAGGACGCAGTAGTAACCCACTTTGGATGACTATCTTATTCCTAAACTAATGATTGATTAATTCGAACAGCGATCATAAATAAATAAATAAATAAATATATATATATATATATATATATATATAT
>CM035196.1:2520165-2521919 GCA_020233015.1 Callinectes sapidus | reverse complement strand
GGCCATGAGTAATAGAACAAATGGGAGAACAAAAACTACATAGAAATTCTTCTCGCTAGGCACCACAGCCCCTGCCCTTTGACAACCAGGGTGCTATCAGGCCCACCGGGGTGTAGTGAAGGTAGGCTGCAAGTTGCGTAAGTAGCTACTTCTGGTGTGTTGTCCTAACCACAGAGACGAAATGGTCTGGAGATCACAATATTATTATGGTTTGTGTGTGTGTGTGTGTGTGTGTGTGTGTGTGTGTGTGTGTGTGTGTGTGTGTGTGTGCGCGCGCGCGTAGGAACGCGGAAGTAATGCTGGAATATGTATTGTTATTGCAAATATTTCACCAGTAATATCTGACACACTGTCCTATGATTACGAGTATAGTGGAAAAAGAAAAAAAAAATGGTGCTGATTTCATACTGCCAGCCAGTGTGGGGCAGTGCAGTTCTCAACGCACAGGGTGCTGGGTGGCATAGTTGGTTAAGGCCGCTCGTCTTGGACCTCCGGTGCTGGCGGCCCAAGTTCGAATCCTTGCCAAACCTAGTTGCCCAGTGGGAGATGTAGCGCTCTCCCGTTAACCCTAGTGGTGCCATATGACCTAAGCTGTTGCGGCACCTAATGGAATAATTTCTATTTTCTCAACGCACACTCCTCTTCCTCCTCTCCTCCTCCTCTTCTTCCACCTCCTCCCCCTATTACTACTGCTACTACTACTACTACTACTACTACTACCACTAGGCTATTACTAATGGTGCGCTGTTGCTGCTGCTTCTGCTACTGATAATAATTACAGCAAGTGAAGGAGGAAACAAGCGAGGATAATGAAAGCACAAAAGATAGATTAACTTCGAAAGTATTACAATTAAGCAGAAACAGAATTTCAGATGCTTGGCAAACTGTTTAATTTCGTCACTGTAACGGGTACAAGAAGGAGGAGGAGAAGGAGGGAGTCGAGACTCACTAGCTGTGTAAACAAGGGAAACAACAATTCATACAAACTTGGGCACTAACGCGACTGAAAGGGACACCCAACTTGGAGTATTGTATGGAAACAGGAGGAACGAGCCCCAAGTCTAGAGAAGTGGAGGAGTTCGCAACATAATTAAAACTTAAGTTAATGTAAAAGCAAACCGTGTGAACTCCAACACGAGCCCTCACTCTTGTCTGTGTCACGATTCAGTATTGCGTATGCAAAGTGGAGATAGTGGAAAATGCAACAATGAAACATAACACAAACCAATATAACGATGTGAAAAATTATTATCTAAATAATAACTGTTGGAGAGATGATTTCAAACTACGATGTTTATGCTGGTGATTTTCTGTATTCAATCTCCTTGTTTACATCTTCATTACTTGGACACATTTTACCACGAGTTTTGAGTGTAATTAGACGTTATTATTGATATGAGGAAAAGTCTATGGAGGTCGAAAGATTAATGGTCAGCGTCTGTACTATTTCAATCCCCAGATGAGTTTCTAAAGCTGTATAAAATGGAAAACTAATAACCAAAATAAAGTGAAAATGCGTCCCAGTTTTGAAGGTGTTATGGTATGTAAGTATAGGGATATTTCCATTCTTTTTATAAGATATGAAGAAAACACTGATCCCAGTAGCAGCAAGCGGACTTAATACAAGGTCGGCAAAACACTCGACAACAAAGACAACACGCGATACACTTCCGTTTACTATACACGACCCACATCAACAGCATCAAACAGCACGCGTCCTTCCTTCCTTCCTTCCTTCCTGACGTTCTTCCCTC
>CM035196.1:2507665-2510165 GCA_020233015.1 Callinectes sapidus | reverse complement strand
ATTATACTCAGCGCTACACTCGGATCATTTTAATATGGTATTCAGAGGTTAAATTCTCTCTCACACACCTGATTCCATCACCGCCAGGAACACAGCACCACTGACACACTCAAGCGGTGGCCGAGGTTGTTCTGGATTTCAAATGTACTATTAATTTCTCAGCAAAGACAAGACAGATGATATGATTAGGGAAAACGATTCTCCGTTCCACTCTACGAAATTGTCTTAACTTATCATTAATTCAAATCTATACTACTGCTATCATTTCCTGAAATTCCCTTCATATGTTGCCTATTGAGACCTGATTACTGTTTGCTGGCATTCTATTGAGGTAATTCAATCACTGAAGGGCAATTTTTCTCATAAACTACTTGTAATTATTCTTTTCCAATTGTAGTCTCTTAAACATTTCTTTAGCTTAAGATGAATAATTCCATATTTCACATTGTCTTCAAATGACTTCTTACCGTGTCCTAGATATCAACGAGAGACATCCATAATAATAAAAGCAAAAGAAGGAAAAAAAGACTAGAGGAGTTTCACATTACTCCAAAAAACACATCTATTTGATGTGACTTTACGTCAAGGGAAAATATGTGTCTAAAGGGAGACGTGCTGGGTTCTAGAGATGGAAGACTTCACGTATACATAATAGGCTAGATACCTGGAAACCTGCTTATGTAATACGCGTCGTAACAGACCCAGTGAAATCTCTACCACCACCACCAACACCACCACCTCTCAATACTCACTAAATGTCACGGCAATAAAACGAAAAACAGCTGCATTGTAATTTTAAAAAGCAAACTTCTTTCTTTGAGAGGAAGTAATGAATAGATAAAACGCTCGAATAATTCATAGCATCACACAGTCTGCAGATATGAATTACAGCCGCCACGCAAATTTGTTTTCACCGCGACCACTGATGCGATACATGCTATCCCTTTTGACATTCAATTTTTCCTACGTCAGAAAGAGGATTTACGGAGCGTTTGGCCTCCTTCCTTTCCTTCTTCCTTCTCTCCCGGCGCACGTTCCCGTCGCCTCCAGAGTAAAGCAAACACCGAGACGAGAGCTGAGTTCGCACCAGCTCTCCAAGACTCACTAATAACACGTCAAGCTTTCCCCTAACCATCCAACGCAGATGACTAATTATCGATCAAACCCAATAGAGAAAAATGTTAGTACTAAAAGGTAAAAAAAATCATGGTCCTCAGCTAAGTGGAAGAAGCAAACTTTGCAAATTGAGTTACAAAGTTGGCAGGTGAATTCGAGTTGGATAAAAATGGCAATCAGAGAAGTTATCGAAGCTGTAGAAGTGACGGCGCCGCCAGACAGCCAGGGCCGAGATGCTCGGTGTGAGTATGACGGTGTTATTGCTGGCGAACCGTAGTAGGCTGGGATAGGGTTTGCAATTTTCTGGTGTCTGTGCACCTGTCTAAATACACCTGGCCAAAGTGCTTGCTACTCACTTTCTGGCACTTAACACCTGACTAGTTCCACGCGCGGCCTCACGGCAATACAACAGTAGCTACACGCCTACCTGCAGACACACAGCTTGTCTGCTATTGGCACAGTTGCAGTCGTAAGTATAGCAACCACTCGTTTTAATTTTGAATGTCTTAGCGTTTTCTTTCAATCTAAGTTTTCTTGCAAAAACATCTTAATCAGATCAGATGACGTAATATTTAGAAGAAATGCTTTAGATAAGAGAGGTTAGTGTAACAATATAGTAGTCTTCTGATCGTAGCTATTCAAAACAGAGCCTTAAATCTTCTTTAATGAAGATTTTGTGAAGGACAACACACAGGAGGTTGCTGCAGCTCGTCTTCCACAGAGCACCGGCAGGCACAGCTGGATCACGGGCACAGGTGATGTTTCCCACAAGCAGCGGCTGGACGGCGCTTGCACACACTAGCCAGTGAGGCTCAGACACTCTGCATTGGCCACACGACCTTTCCTCTTTTCACTGGTGACATTCCAAGAGGTGAGAACCTTTGCCGTGACCTCAGAAAAGACACACATAAAACTGGCACTCTAATACGTTCACATATAAGTTTTACCGAGAGAGAGAGAGAGAGAGAGAGAGAGAGAGAGAGAGAGAGAGAGAGAGAGAGAGAGAGAGAGAGAGAGAGAGAGAGGAGAGAGAGAGAGAGAGAGAGAGAGAGAGAGAATGGACACTTGCTTCTGGGGAAACAGGTTCTCGGTGAGTTCAGTGGGGGCAAGATTACCTCATAGAAATCAAGATATCTTAGAACTCCGGCAGTGGAGGTGAATTTTTTTTTTTATTCCTGAGGGAGATCTCGATGATAAATAGCGCACCGAACATCGGAAGATTTAGACCTACACAGATGGAAGGATAGATTAAGTGAGACAGAAAGGACTATGAAAGCAGGAAAGGAGGGGAACTTAGAATAATCCAAGGCGTTGACCAATTAATACTGAAAAAGGTGGACACTCAAACAGGTGGTTAAGCATTAAAGAAAACAGGAGACGGAAG
>CM035196.1:2457029-2499875 GCA_020233015.1 Callinectes sapidus | reverse complement strand
GTACATACAGTCCGCGCCAAAAGTTCGTGCGGCTGTAGATAAACACGAGTGAGCAGAAGCAAATCACCTCTACACATTAATAAAATTAATCTTGAACAATGAGTTATAGTTTAGAAGGCTTCCTTTGCGTATCAGGTACCGTTTGAAGCATTTTTAGACAGAGTGTGGCTTATGCCTTTTGTTCTTGCGAGCGATATGTAACGGTCCGTAATGTATCGTTCACTCTCAAGTGACACGCCAACGGCCGCTGATCATTTAAGATGTGATCGTTTTCCTCAGTTTTTTGGAATTATTGATTGATCGGATGCATCTCATGGAGTTGTCTGTTGTTGCAATCAAATATAAAACTCAAATAAAGCATCTGCTCCCGTAGACTTCTTTAGTGACTGAGTAATGAACTGTTGCAGCTTTATCAATGCGCTTAATTAACTGGGCCACAGCGAATTCACTGCTACAGCCTGTGCATTTCTTCCATTGCAAGTTGGAAGTGTCATCGTACATCAGACAGTACTGAGGCACCCAGCTGGTGTGTAGCCCCGGCTCGAGAAACGGATAGTTCATGATTTTAAAAGGATAGTGTGTCCTTGACTGTCCTTGACGTGGGTCGTGCACTGCAATTCTTCTTCTCTGCTGGAAGTATGGAGCATCCCAAGCACTCGACACAAGAGCAGCTGGCAAGCATTGTGTCACTCTACAAGTCAGGGGAGGCTGTTAAAGAAATATCAAGAATTGTTGGATTGGCAGAAAGAACTGTTCAGAAGTGGATCAAGCGCTACAGAGAAAACGGCGGAGAGGAAACACCAACACACGGGAAACGTTCTGGGAGGCCGTTGAAGATCACACAACGCACTACAAATACCATCCGGCGGCAAGTGGAGGTCAAACCACGCTTGTCAGCAAAAGAAATAAAAGAAAATAACCCACTATTGCTGGCTGACGTTTCAGTTAGGACAGTCCAGCGTACGCTCCACGACAGGCTGAGATATCGCAGCTGCCGCCCGCGACGCAAACCTCTTCTAACTTCACGACAGATCAAGAACAGGATTGCTTTCTGCCGTAAATATTCAGAGTGGGATGTCAGCAAGTGGCAGCGAGTCTTATGGACTGACGAAGCCATTTTTTCTGTGGCTGGGAACAGAGGTGGTAAGGTGTATCGTCGCCTTGGCAGTGACCCGTTTGATCCGCGCTACACAAGGAAGACAGAAAAATTCCCTGACAGTGTTATGGTGTGGGGTGCTTTTGGGTACTATGGTCAGGGGAATGTAGTTGTGCTGCCAAGAAACGAAAATCTTAATAAAGACAAGTACCTGGAACTCTTGTGTGACCACCTGCCTGAGTGTTTCGAGGTTTCCCAGGCTGATATTTTTATGCAGGACGGAGCGCCGTGCCACACAGCTCATTGTGTGACACAGTGGTTGCGAGACTGTGAGGTACAATACATTGATGACTGGCCAGGAAATGCCCCAGACTTTAACCCAATTGAAAACCTGTGGGCTATCATCAAGAGAAAACTCCGGCAGCACGACACAAGCAGCATCCCTCAGTTGATCGCAGCAGTGGAACACGAGTGGAGGAATATTGACCCACAGCACTTAAGGAACTTGTCAGATTCTGTTCCTAAACGCCTCAAAGAGTGCCTGAAGAACAAAGGAAGACCTCTAAAATACTAGTGACCTGTAAGTACCCAATTTCTTGGTATTAAATTATTACTAAATATTGTTGATCTAGTTGAGTCATTGTTTACATGAAGCTGCGTGTGCTGCCGCACGAACTTTTGGCGCGGACTGTATGTGTGTGTGTGTGTGTGTGTGTGTCTGATGCCCTAGTTCTCATGTACATTATTTTCTCTCATATAGTGATGCCTTATAAACTCCATCCTACTTAGAGAGTTTATATCATTATATTTTAATAAATGGATTTTACTATGGATACAACAATAATTGAAATGCCAATATATATATATATATATATATATATATATATATATATATATATATATATATATATATATATATATATATATATATATATATATACACACACACACACACACACACAACTTGGTAGTGTTCAGTGCCTCAAAAACAATTTCTCCAACCCTCCAGACAACTATCCTCTCCTCTTCAATAACACTTAGCTTCTCCCATGTTCTATAATGAATATCCTCAGTCTCTACCCATAATGTAAACTGGAACCTTCATATCTCATCTCTTGCTCAAACAGCTTTTATGAAGTTAGTCATTCTGAGGTGTCTCCACCAGTTTTTCTCATAACCCAAACTGCTAACTCTGTATAAGGGCCTTTTCCGTCCATGTATGGGAAGTTTCACTCTCACAGCTCTGATAGATAGGGTGGAATCGAAAGCTTTTCGTCTCATTGACTCCTCTTCTCTGACAGATTGTCTTCAGTATCTCTCTCTTCACTGGAATGTTGCATCATTTGCTATCTTCTATAGCTATATTCATGCTGACTGCTCTATTGATCTTGCAGACGTATGCCTCCCATTCTCCTGCAACCTCACTGCACAAAACTTTCTCCTTCCTTATGCCCCTATTCTGTCCAACTCTCTAATGCAAGAATTATTGAGTACTCACAATCTTTCATTCCTTCCTCTGGTAAACTCCGGAACTCCCTGCCTGCCTCTGTATTTCCAACTTCGATGACTTGACTGATTTCAAGACATTTGTCCCTGTTTTTTGGTTAACTCTTTTATTCTTTCAGTGGATTGGCAATAATAGTGTTTTTTTTTCTTTTCATTGTTTTTGTTTCCCTGCTTAGATCAAAACACACACACCTACATATACTCTTATATATATTCAAATAGGAATGTACACAATTTATTGGGTCCTTGACAGAGTGAGCTCCTCTCTCTACGGATGACAAATGTTTACTGAGGGGGCATGTGTAATGAGTTGGACATGGCGTCAATGCCATCTCCGACTCACCACACCATCACTCGGCAAACATTTGTCATCCATGGAGAGAGGAACTCACTCTGTCAAGGAGCTAATAAACTTAGTAATTCCTAATATATATATATATATATATATATATATATATATATATATATATATATATATGCACATGCGTGTTTGTGTACCTGTTGATGTTTGGGTGGCGCAAAGAAAGTCATGTGAGACATCTGCTGGCCACTCAATTAAAAAGATTTATTTTAAACTTTGTATAAATTAAAAATGCATAAAACAAACTTTCGTTAAAAGAGAGGTACCTGTAATTTAATCATTTACTGTAGTTTAATGTCAGAATAATGTGCTGATCTTTATGGTATAAATGGCTGCTTCATAAGTTTATGATAGCATTTGATCCATAATAGGGACAATAACATCCTTTTTTATAATAATAATTATTGCACTGTCTATTATGACAAAAGAAACATGGTACAAATGTAGTAAAGAGTAAGGGTTAAGACAGAACTCAGTTTCACAGGCATTTTAATAACACTTTTTAACACCAAACTAATGTCAAATGTTGGGGAATAAAGTAGATCCTTCTCGATCTGGTGCGAAAAATCAAGACTAAAATATATACATTATGATAGATATTTACATAAATGTCATAGGAAACATCTCTCCTATGTAAAGCATTGGTGTTCAGTGTATTTAGCCTTAAGTTGGATTAGGGGCTGGAGTGGGTACAATATTTCATCAGAACACACAAACATAGTATGCTTTTTATCATATATGATCATTAGGCATCATTCACAATCCCATACTTAACAAAATACTGTACATAATGTTTTTTTAAATAAGTACAATAATAACCCTAGCATATGGAATGTATCATACACACATTTATAATGGACGGCTTTGCTTCATTATAAAATAGACGTGTCCTTTCATATGAAATATTTTGTCAATCAATGCCTCTAGAGGAACAATATACTAATGTGGTATAAATAGGAAATTTGTTTAACTATAAAGTAATTGGGGCCGTTTTCAAACCAAAAACTTTTAGCCCTAAAATATCACTTTGTTGTGTAATAATTAAATATAACAAGTCTAAACATTTGTGTAAAAATATATTATACTTTTCATCTACATGGTGCATTGAAATAATCAGCTTTTTATCCCATGCAGCAGTAGTCACAATACTTTTGACATTAGAAATTTTAATCACATACTTATTAACTATTCACCATGACCTCAGCACCATGTCTGATTGGAATATTAATGTAAAAAAATTAGATGTACTGCAGTAATTTTTTTGTATTTTTTTAGAAGTAGAATGGCAACAATGGGTATTTTATGTTGGATCATTCACACGGGGCACAGTAGTTGCATGTATTGATTTGGTAATTTATTAGAGTAAAAAAAATCACTGTGGGACGGTATCCCTAAGCACAGGTAGTGGTAAGTACCACTGTAATGGCTAATAACAAGTTCTGCATATAACACAACACAGCATACAGTCTTAGCATTCAGAGTTATCATCCTCCACTACCAGTTTCTGAGTATCCTTGCCAGTGTCATTACTGGATGGACTTAGCTCCTTTTTACGAATTTGTATGTTAGGTGAAGCTTTTTGCATCATAGCTGATGGTGAGAGGACTGCAAGAGCAGGAGGCTGAGTTGTACCATTGCTACTCTCTTGGGTTTCCAAGTTGTAATTCTTACTCTTGCTGGTGTCTAAAGGCACTTCATATAGACCTTTGCTGTTTGTCTGTTCCGGTGCAGCTCCTTCCATGGATCCCATGGCATCATACATGGGATTACTAAAGTTGTGATTCTTGTTTGCCATTTCCCCAAGATTTACATCTCCTTCTATTGGTACCTGTTGAAACAAAACATTTCATTACTATCTAACACAAGCTGAAACAGTTTTCATCAAGATTATTGTAGTGGTCACTTAAAAACAGAGTATGAAGTGTCTTCCTCTGTTTATATTCTCTTGCAGGAATTTTTTTTTCTCTCTCTCTCAGCTTACAGACTCACAATTTCTGTTAATATATCAGTTGCTTGCCACAGCTTTATGCACATGTTGTAATTCTGGTTTCTATTGATATTGGTTGAGGTGAAAGAGAACCTTAATCTGAGTTCAAAATGTTCTTTGTACATGCGTATCTTGAGGCCTTGTTTAGTCATGTTGTGAGGTTAACATCAAATCTATTTGCCAGCATGTCACTTGCTGTTTCACACTAAGACAGTAACAGGAAATAAATTTGGATAGTCTTGGATTATTTTCAGGAAAAAAATGCCACACGCCATTAATATTGAATATTTGGTATGATGATTCTCCACCATGGATGCCCATTCATGCCTGTTATCTGACCACTCTTAAAGTTTCATCACAACTTACAAAGCCTTGAAATAATTCAATACAATCTAAATATACTTTCTGTCTCCATCTTAGTGTGAAACTACAAGTGACAAGCTGGTAATCAGCAGATTTTATGTTAATCTCAAACTCCTTTCCTCCTCCCTGGCACATAGCCTATTATTTATGCACTTGTCATTTACATCCCTACCATTATTGTGTTATGTTCACCAGTAAGTCACATGTCCATTATTAATACCAATGGTCTTATAATGAGATAGTCATGTATGAAAAATTTAACTTCACTAACAGACATCCATGTCTACACATTGACATGAATATACAGCAGTCCTGGCTGTTGTATTGCATCCTCTTGCTTCCCACACCTGAATTTCATAATATTACAAAGCAAAGCCTCAAACTGAGATCTCTTATAAATCATATGGTAGATATATTATTGCAGGTCTATGAGCTGTAATAAAAAAAAGGAAGCACAATAACACAAATGTCTCATCTCGGTTACATTCGTTCTCGTTTCACTCTGTGGAAAAAAAATTTCTCAGAAAACTACAACATTGAATAATTACCCCATTAGATCCCTCAGCTGGTGCCATAAATGAGGGGGGTCCAATTTCTACATTAGTTCCTTGTCTAAACACTACACTGGAACCAGGAAGGCCACGACCCTTCAACGTTCTGGAAGATGAGAAAAGTAATTAGGAACTTAATGATTCCATATTGAAGAAGTGTTTGTATTGTATGACACAGATATATGGTTATGAAATGTTACTAAAGCCTGACACCTTTTACTATGGGCAAATTGTTATTGCTTTAATAGTATCCAGCCATTTTCTATTGAGTTAGATGCCATATTTTCAACTCGGTTGGAAAAAAGATTCCCAAGCAAATCATCAATCCACATGAATACTCTAATTGTCCATAAATTTCAGTTCACAAGCACTAATATACTATGTCTTACATGTGTCTGCGGTTGAAGAAGACGTAGAGAGCAGCTAATGCTGCCAGCACTAGGACTATTAGAATAATGGGCACAACTACAGTTGCTGCTGCCCAAGACTCTTGAGGAATGTAGCTTCGAGCTACATAAGTTTCACAAAGTTCTCCTGAATAACCTTCTTGACATATACATTGAAGGGCACTGGTATTGTCCAGCACACAAATGCCACCATTTAAGCATCTACATCCCAGAGGTCTTGGTTTTATGGCCTCATGTGCTGAAAAGAAAGAGTAAATAAGGAGATGAATGATACAAAAAATAAAATCATCATATGATATTAATGATCAGTTCTTGCCAAATATTTCCCAGATCAGGTATTGGATAAAACAGTTAAATGTGCTGCATTTTTCACTTACAAGTGGGAAATGTTTTCAAAATGAAATAATATAGGATTGTTGTTCCTTATTAGACACATGGCAGTAATACTTACGGGCATCACAATTCGGATATGTGTTCTTAACACCCTTGTTGTCTGGGCAGGCACATTTATAACCACCAGGTACAATGAGACACAGGTGGCTGCATGGTGTATCTCTGTGGCATATACTCATTGTGCTTGTGTTGTATCTCTTATCAGCAAACACTGTAAATTTGATTGAAATTAAAACATTAATCAGATACAAGGAAAGTCTCCTCAAACTTTACATGCTCATTTCACATTATTTATGTTTCCATACATTTCATTAAAACTGACTTCCCTTACCTTTGATACTTGATGGGTTTGCAAATTCTCCAGGAAGTCTAACTGGAACCCCTCTACCAAACTTGTCCATGCTATATATTTCTCCAGAGTCACGGGTCACCCAGTATATGCTTGCTTCAAACACATCCAGAGCAAGAGGGTGTTTCAGGTAGTTTCCAGAAGCCACAAGTGTTCTCCTAGTGCCATCTTCACGCATCATTTCAATCTTGTTTAATTTTGCATCTACCCAGTATATAGTGTGATCCATTGCAAAGTCAATTGAAAGACCCGTAGGTTGACTGATTGCATCTGATACAAGGATGCGTCTTTTGCTGCCATCCATCCACGAGGTTTCAATTTTGGGAATGGAACCAATATCTGTCCAGAACATGTATCCATGCTCTGGGTCAACAACAACAGATGTAGGAACTTCTAGACCAGTAGCAATAACAGAGTGGCGATAGCGTCCATCAAGTGTAGCAACCAAGACTGATCCCCTTGGTTTATTTCCTGTACGGTCTGTCTCACTCCAGTAAAGGTTCATGCCTGCCCAGTCAACTGCTAAGCCAGTTGGTTTAGCTCGGCTTTTTATTTCCAAGTTCTGAGCATAGCCCATTGTAACATTTGCTCTTTCAGGAGATCCAGGAAGGTATGATCTTTTGATTGTCTTTCCATAGGAATCTGTCCAGTATACTATACCAGACTTTGGCTCATAGTCAAGTGATTCTATACTGTCACCCTTGATAACATAACTTGCTTTGTCTGACGTCACATGGAAGGTCCGGATTTCTGGGCTATCAGAGTAAATCAGGGTCACAGATCCCTTCTTTAGCCTGCACACTCCATTAATCTTGGCTTCAAAACCTTCACGGCAAGAACAAGCATGTGTTCCATTGAGATTGGTGCAGAGCTGTGAACAGTTGTGTGTAAACTCTTCACATTCATCAATATCTACGCATTTCTTTGGGTTATTTGGAGCAATGCGGAATCCTCGCAGACAGTGACACACATAGCCATCACCATCAAGCGGCATACACTTCTGCTCACATCCTCCTACAGTACAATTTGAGGATGTATCTGCAAAAATTAAAGGATATTGTTTTAATTCAATGAATAGAAAGCATAGTTGTAAAAAGAAAATAAATGTACAAAGATAGACCGTGATCTCTAAAGCTAGTTACTTCAGTGTTACAAATTTTACAATCTTTGCTCTAACAATTATTCAAAAGACCTTGAAATATCATTCAAAAGCTAAGCTAGTAAAACAGAATCACTTACGACAACCAAGTTCATCTGAAGAATCTCCACAATCATCAGCATGGTCACAGACTTTGCTCATATCAATGCATTTTTCATTAGCACAGCGGAATTCATCATATATGCAGGAGCGTGGACGACGAGAGCATATAGTCATGTTGTTTTCATCAGAACCATCACCACAGTTATCATTTCCATCACACTTTTGATACAAGGGGATGCACTTGTGATTGTTGCACTGGAAACGTCGCAATGTGTTGCATGTGTAGTTACCTGGAGAAGTAAAGAATTGAAAGCATTTAATTATCACTGTTGCCAGTGACAAATGTATGTATCATTACCACACTGTATAGAAGGAATTGCCATCTAAAGAATATGTAATGAATTTTGTATGACATAAACCATAGTTACATTCACAAGTATTACAGAACAGTGGACTCAAAGACGTCAATAGAGTAAGACTTGCTTACCAATCCTAATTCTTTTCCCCACTGTCCAGTATTCAAAATTTCTGTGAACTAATACTTTTCTACATATTTATGTCCCTTAAAGTAAATAACATATGCCATTATACCTCCTGTAACAAATTAGTCTTGATACTTACTGCATAGGCTTTCACGCTCATCAGAATTGTCATAGCAGTCGTTACTTCCATCACACAGATCACGCATCTCCACACAAAGATGGTTATCACACTGGAACCTTTCTGCTGGGCAGTAACGCTCACCAGGATAGCGAGGAGGACAATCCAATTCATCACTTAAATCATGGCAGTTGCGCTCACCATCACAACGGAAATGACTTTGAATACAGTGACCAGAAGAACATTGGTATTGACCATCCTGGAAAAAAACATTCAGCCCATAAATATGCTGTAAATTAAGTTATGCTCTTAATTATTAAGGAGCATGTACTGTACATATATAGCTCTAAGTTTGAAGTATAAGGTTTCAACAAACTAGACAATTCTTACCCGGCATTTATGTTCACCACAGTTTTCTTCATCAGATTTATCACCACAGTCATTATCATGATCACAGCGCCACCGACTGGGGATGCATTTGTTATTCCCACACCTGAATTCACTCTCAGAACATTCTCGATACTGGGAGCGGCACATACTTTCTTCTTCATCAGAGTTGTCACCACAGTCATTTTCAAAGTCACACAGCCAACGTCTGTCATAAAAGAAAGAGATCATGTACACAATAGTCCTTTAAAGGTAAGAGCCACATAATAGAATGAAGTAATATGAATGTGTCACAGATGAAGAGGCCATAAAACCTTAATCCTGGAAGAGGAGACAGGAATACAATATGTAGCTTTATGTTGAAATTATTTCAGACATGTACTGATCAAGAAATTCATTTTGGTTAAATTCACCCTTCCAAAGGAAATTATCAATTATTATTATTATTCTATAAATAACACATACTTGGGAATGCAGCGCTTATTCTTGCATTGGAAATCTCCATTTTCATGACACTTAGGGCAATGCTCAGGCAGTTCATCAGTGCCATCTCGACAATCATCCTTCCCATCACAGAACAGCCACTCAGGTATGCACCGATAATTTGTCCGGCCAGGACACCTGTAAAAAATGAGGTGTTATGAAACAAACTATTTTCTGTTTTTATTATATACAGCAAAAAAATCAAACCAGTAGAATGTATAATCCAGCTACCATGTTTTACATTCAATCAAACTGGGGGAGGAACATGCAATCAGCAAATTGAAAAATGTAACAATGAGTTTCAGCAACTTACCTTCGCCATCCTTCCGTGCAGTTCAACTGGCGGCAGAGGAATGCTGGTTCATCTGAGTGGTCACCACAGTCATTATCCAAATCACACTTCCATTGCTTGGAGATGCACTTACCATTTTTGCAACTGAATTCTCTTTCTTCATCACATGGTCGATTGTCTATTGTAAGGAAGAAATACTATATTACTCTTTGAATATGGAAAAATGCTTTATTAACCCCATTTCTTGTAACAAAGTCTGTATAGTGAAGTAGGAGTGAAATATATGAATATGCCATAGGTCATTTGAATATTTAGGTAGTTAATTATCACAAGGAAAAGTGAAAAACTTACGACAATCGTCTTCATCTGATCCATCTCTGCAGTCCTTGTCACCATCACATTTCCAGGCTATGTTGATGCATTTGCCAGTTGTCTTGCACTTAAACTGTAGCTCAGTACATTCTATCTGACAGTTGCTTTCATCAGATCTGTAAAGTCATACATTACATGTAAACTGTAAGAAGTGAATGACAGCTCTATATCTATATTTTTGCATCTGAAGCCTAACAAGCAAATTTAAACTTGAACCTTTTCAATTCATATTAGAATGTTACCTGAAAACTAAGACAAATTTTTGAGAACTAGAGAGACAATGAAATAATTATGGTACATGGATGCAGATGTAGTATACAAATAATAGAAAATAGGAACACTAGCTGCCTAAGGAAAATAGTACATGGAGATTAGGAAGGATAACTACAGTGTATGTGTGTAACTCACCCATCACTGCAGTCATTTTGTCCATCACACAACTGTGTTGCAACAACACAGCCTCGACCATCTTCACACTGGAACTGTCCAGGTTGACACTTTCTCTCAGGACAAATGTCACCAGGTGGCTCATCAGTTCCATCTTTGCAGTCCTTCTCACCATCACACCTAAGAGATTTTTAAAATGCAATTCAGCATTACACCATTATTGATTTGGATGCAAAGGTTTAATTTGAAATTACAAATTTACTAATCTAAGGAAAAAGGAGATTCTTTTGAAGCCATTCAATTGCTTAAATTTGTATGAAAATTTGTACATCTTTTATATTTACTTCAAGTATTAAACAACTGATAAATCAATTCCAATGTTCGTCACTCACCTCCAATATATGGGAATACATTTATCATCATTCCCTGAGCAGCGGAACTGTCCTCTTGTGCAATTGGCAATACATGTCTTATTGTCCTGAGCAAGGTAGAACTGGTCAGGACAAGCACATGAATATGATACTGATCCACCAAGAACGGGTTTCAACAAACATAGATGTGAGCAGCCTCCATTATCATCTCCACAAGGGTTATGGTAAGGTATCTGCCGTAGTGGATGGTAGATATGGAGATCATATGGTCGGTGCGTTGTGTTGCGAAGGAACTGGAAATCTTCCCCAGTAAATTTATTGGCTTTGAGAATGGCCTTAAGATTCCAGTCTGTCCAGTACATGTAATCATCAAAGACAGAGATGGCAAAGACATGAGGCACTTGAGCACCACGTATTACCTCATGCTTATTATTACCATCAAAATCTGCATATGCAATGTAGTCAAGGTGAGCATCAGCCCAGTATATTCTGTCTGTAAAGAAGTCAAACGTAAGGGCGTTGGGCCAGATGATCTTATCATCAAAGTTGAGAATGCGAGAGAAGTTTGATCCGTCCATACCAATGCGGCCAATGTAGGTCTGGAGGTGCCAATCTGTGAAGTATACATAGCCAATTCCTGGATGGACAGCAACTGCTCTTGGGTCATTGATTCCACTTGATCTTAGAGTTTTCCTGTTTGTACCATTCAGTTCTGCCACATCTAAATGCTTGCTGTGTCTATCCAACCAGTAAATCTTTCTTCCAACCCAGTCAATGGATAGACCTTCCAAACCGTGGGTGTCATGTTTGAGAACCTCCTCCTTCTCAGTTCCATTCATCTTGGCTCTATAAATAACCTTTGCAGTTACATCAGCAAAGTATAACATATCTTCCTTATTATCAAAGTCCATGGCTACAACATTTCTCAGATCTTGATGCATTAAGAGGTACTGTGAGCCATCTGTTGTCAGCCTACGAACATAATACTTGTTGGTAAAGAACACCCACGGCTCGGCATTATCGCGTCGTTTGCAGGTATGTCCATCAGCATCCCGATCATAATAGGTCTGATTACACTTACAACTGTATGACCCTGGTGTGTTGAAACATTTCTGAGAGCAGACTCCAGGCACTTCTATACACTCATTTAAATCTTGGCATGCCTTACCATCAGCCATCAACCTGAAGAATAAATAACAAAAAATTATTATCATTATAAAACCTATACATAATGTAATCTAGTCATATTTCCCTGTATAACAAAGTAATATTAATAATGTTAATTTAGCTAAAGTCATATGCTAATACTCACTTGTATCCTGTGTTGCAGGCACACTCATATCCAATGATAGTGTTGATGCACTTGTGTCCACATTGATGCATCTCTACTTTAGCACATTCGTCAACATTGCAATGAAGTGGTTCGTCAGATCCATCTGAACATTCATTAACCTTGTTGCATACAAGCTTCATAGGAATACATTCTCCATTTTTGCATTGGTACTCTCCTGCTTCACACTTCTTTTCAGGTTCTGGAAATTAGTTTGAATTAAGCAATTATTTGCTAAAGATATGCATTTATGTAAGAATATTTTTATTTTTTATTTATTATTATATATATATATTTTTTAATTCTCCTTTTGATGAAATATACTGTGCAAGATTCTATGAACTTGCTGTATGATAACATCAAGCTCATAATTGTGGGGCAGAACTTCTATAACACAATCAGTACATAAAATAGTTTGAATTCCAACACAGAATCTTCTTAAATTCTATTCATAGTATTTCTCATTCTTGTCCACAGGTTACTAACAACAAGGACTTGGATTCCAGGACCACATAACTAGCGACTTACCACAGTT
The DNA here is from genome assembly GCA_020233015.1 of Callinectes sapidus. NCBI lineage: Eukaryota > Metazoa > Arthropoda > Malacostraca > Decapoda > Portunidae > Callinectes > Callinectes sapidus. The sequence goes on along the minus strand of CM035196.1, from coordinate 2,486,904 downwards.
AGCTTCATCAGAATTATCTCCACAGTCATCTTCTCCATCACATTGGTAAGACTTGCGGATACACTTGGCATTGCTGCAGTTGAATTCATCAGATGTACATTCTCGATACTTCTGGTTGCACGATATACCTTCATCTGAACCATCTCCACAGTCATTGTCAAAGTCACATTCCCAGTCCTGTTTGTGAATAAATGGTTATAAGAAAAGGAAGCTGTTGTAAAATATTGATCCATATCTATGACATTATTTATGCATGGTTATACAAGTAAATACCCCTTTCTTTTATACATATATTACTTGTATTTTTTCATGATTAAAGGTACATAAAATAAATTTGTTTATAATACCAACCTTACTAATACAACGCCCATTTTGACACTGGAACTCATTTTCATTACATTTCTCCAGTGGAGGACAGTACAGAGCAGTGGAGTTTTCATCAGCACCATCCACACAGTCAGGGTCCCCATCACACACCCATCTCTTCAGAATGCACATAGCACGGCCCCACTGCTTGTTGGCATGACATGTGAATTCAGTGTCTTCATCACATTTACGGTTGTCTGAAAGAGTGAACATATCATTTATAGTTATATTTTATTATTTTTACTCCACTTTTTTTCTTATGGAGTACTTAATTTCTAAGATGGAATGCCTACTGTGGAACTCTGCTTTTCTTCCACACATAAAAGTGATAAATTCTTTTGTTCAGCTGTATTTCCACTTCAAATCAATTTGTTTTCCAAAAATTACTCTTGTAAAACAGATGTATCTTGTATAATAAACACATTACTTAGATTGTAATGTACAAATGTAGTACTTACTGCATTTATGTCTGTCTCCTTCATCAGACCCATCAATACAATCATTGTCTCCATCACAAATATAGATTTTTGGTACACAGTTTCCATTATCACAAGTGAAGAGGTCACCAAAGCAGGTGCGGTCTTCCTGCTCACAGTATTCTTCTGGCTCATCTGCACCATCACCACAATCATCATCACCATCACAATGCCATGTACCAGGAATACAGCGATGGTTGGGGCATCTAAATGTGAAGAGAAAAGATGAATTTATTATTGTTGTCATATCTTGCTTATATATATTTACAGAGTTCTCTCATTTCTTTAAAAATTAATACATCAAGATGCAGAAAAGGATAATTCAAGTGAATATTTCCTCCACAATAGACTTTTCATTCAGAATGTGAATGTCCACTTATAATTACCTGAAGCTGCTGGGAGGACACATGCGGTGTGAGCAGTGAAGTTCATCTTCATCCGAATTGTCTCCACAGTCATTATCACCATCACATAACCAGTAAGGCTCCACACATATGGTTGTGTTTTCACACTTCAGGTGATTGGGTGGGCAAGTAATTTTTGGACATTTCTCACTATTCTCATCAGAGGTGTTTTTATCTTTACAGTCATTCACACCATTGCATACCTGTTAAAGCAAAATGTGTCTAAAAAACTGATAAAAAGTAAAGATAAATTTTTCATTTGTTTCATTATGTTTCAGAAGTCTATCTATATAAATCACTGTAGGAAAAGCAGTTCATGGGTAATGGAGATGAAAGGAGAAAGGAAGTAGGAAAGAACCTGGATACGAATGTTGAGTAGAGTGAGGGGTGTATTACTTGGAAAACATCAAAGATGATGAGGAGACCACAAGTAAAGTAAGCTGCTGCAGTGATAAACAATCAGAGTTCATATGGTTTAGTCATTTGTAGTAGTAGTCCCCAAGTGAACGAAGGAAACATGAACTAACCTGTGATGTTGGAATGCAGCGATGATTGGCACATGTGAATTCTCCTTCAGCACAAGGAGGATATTCACAACCCTCTTCATCCGATCCATCTCCACAATCATCTTCATGGTCACACTTCCAAGTTGAAAAGATGCAACGACCATTCTTGCAACGGAACTCACTGGGACTGCATGTGTGGTAGGCTGTTTCAAAGATAAGAAAACATGAAAAGGAGAAGGGATAAATATATGAATGCTTCTTCACATGGAGCAAAAAGAGATAAAATTATCTCAAGATATGAAAGGGTTCTCATCTGAAAACCTAACCTACAAGTAAAATCCAACAATACAAGTAAAATCCAAGAAGATACTCCCTTATAGCATTAAAGATTTAATAATATGCACAAAGGTGCAAAACAAGTTTGTTATTAGAATAAGAGACTGACAAAACTACTATATGACATACAAGTAATTGAAACTTACTGCAGTAATTTCTGTTCTCATCAGAGTTATCACCACAGTCATCTGATCCATCACATGCCCATAAGCGGGATATGCACTTTCCATTTGCACAGTAGAAATTGTTTGCATTGCAGCTGTAATTTCGAGGTACACACATTTTGTCTTCATTGACTAGCTTCAGTGATGCATTGCACTTGCACTCAGGCTGAAAGAGATGCAAATAATTATTTCATGTAGAAAACATAAACAACTACATAAAAAACATACATACATCAATAGCCATTAAAGGTCCATATCCAATAACTTGTGTAATTAAAGTATACCTTGTTATCAACACTTGGATGACATGACTGGGCACAGCCACCATTATTGATTGCACAAACATTTGTGGAACATTTCTGGCGATCAGCTGAGAATATGTGGATGTCTCTAGGTGACTCCTCCAGCCGGCGGACCATCTCAATCATGTCTCCACCAGTATACTTTTCAGCACGGAAAACTCCTCGAAGCTGAAGGTCAGTCCAGTATATATAGTTGTTGTAAACTGTTATAGCGAAGGGATAGATCGTTGCTGATACAAGAACCTGAAAAGAAAATAAGACAATCTCTATAGATGGTGAAGGATGGTAAGCTATGTTATTCATGCACTCAAAGTAAATACTTTCCATGTTGGTAAAAAGAAATAGATAAGTAAATACGTATAGCACTAAATGTACGCTTTCCTGTAAACACAACCAGCCAGTAGCAGGCCAGAACATTGATCATGTAATGTGCTCCCAGCTAAGAGGATAGGCTTGTGCCTCTAACAATCATGAACAGTGTATATTACTAATATTTACAGAAAAATAGCATCTAGATACAGTAGGCAGCTAGCCTCCTGCTGTGCCACTAAGCTACCATAAGAAATGACAACATGAGTAAAGTAAGCAAGCAATATTTAAAAATTATATGTGCACAGATATAATGTACTTACTTCTCTCCCAGTTCCATTCAAGTAAGACCTTTCAATGAGCTCCTTTACAGCATCAGTCCAATACAGCATTTCCTCTTCATAGTCAATGGCCAGTCCACTTGGCTGGGAAAGATCACGAACAATCTCTTCTCTGTATGATCCAGCCATTGTTGCACGGTAAATCTTGCCAGCAGTTCCAAACCTTCCCCAGTCAGTGTAGTACATATGCCTGTAATAACAGTAGTTTCTCAGTATTTCATGTGAACAGACTTGTGCTTCTTAAACAAAGAATGGATTCATCAGATGACATGCATGTTGGACACGAACTATAATGGAAAGGACTCCTTATGAAAAGACAGTGAACTCTTACCCTCTGCATGGATCCAATACAATGGCACGGGGCCGCTCCACCTGTATGATCATGACCACATGTGTACCATCTGTATTCATGGAGTAGATGCTATTGTTGGCAGAGTCAGTCCAGTATATCTTCTTTGATGTCCAGTCATATGCTATGCCTTCTGGATTAATTCCTTCACTTAGGATAGTCTCAGATTTGAATGGTGATGTGCTTGAGATTTTAGCAATTTTGGTATCAGGTCTAATTTGTGTGTAGAACATTTCCTTTGTTTTATAATCAAAGTCAATTCCTACAACATTTGTTAGACCATCATCAATTGTGTCAAATGGCACAATGTGCTTATCAGGGTCCAGGGAAAGGCTCCGAACTTCTTTCCTTGTTGTGAAAATTATGTACTCCTTAGAATCTTCGCAACTTTGTTTATCAGCAGCCAGGACACCTGAGGCACAGGCACACCTCATACGCTCTGACTGTGTGGCCTCATCAGGAAAAGAGAAGCATAGCTGTGCACATCCTCCATTGCCTCGAGATGTGCAGGGAGTTTCAGCCTGTCAACAAAATACATGAGTAAAGAGTAAAAAATCAGCTTTAAAAAGGGGAGTCATGTTCCAAATTACTGTATATCAAATTTGTATGTTAGAAATCAAATACATCTAAGTGAAGACTATAACTTGAGTAAAAAAATGTGTTTCCTCCCTCAAATTATTGATTTTAAAGTACCTTGGTGGGCTGGTTACTGCCATCATAAATTGCAATATCTCTCAAACTGTCCAAGTTGGTCTTGAAGCGTTCAGGAAGGGTTGTGTTGCCAGGATGTTTGGAGGCTCGGAAGATGGTTCGAAGGTTACGGTCAATCCAGTAAACATAGTCTTGGTAAAGTGCAAGGCCCATTGGGTTTGGCAAATTGCGACGAATGTATTGCCTGTTTCCTCCATTAAAACTAACCTGTAAAAGTTATAGCAGTGGTAGCAAAACCTGAACTATTAAAAAGATGAAACACATTGACAGAGAGAGAGAGAGAGAGAGAGAGAGAGAGAGAGAGAGAGAGAGAGAGAGAGAGAGAGAGAGAGAGAGAATGAATTGATAGGTGAAGCAGATAAAGAAAAAACGGAAAATAGAAACCAACATAAAGGCAGGTACATATACCTTTAGCACCATGTGATAAACTAGAGATATTACAAGAGTATTCATCAAGAATATAATTTCACTTTATTACCATTAGCACCATGTGACAAACTGGAGATTTCACAATAGTTTCATCAAGAATATAATTTCACTTTATTACCAATGAACAAGTGTTACAACGAGACATCCATACCTTGTTGATGGCATCCAAATTAGAGTCCACCCAATACACGTCATTACTGAACATATCAATGGTGAGGTCACGGGGATTACTTATTCCTGATGTGACAAGCGGTTTCCAGTTTGAGCCATCTAGGTAAGCTCTTCCAATCATGGGGAACTGCCCATAGTCAAGCCAATACAGATATCTGTACAAAACAAAAATTTCAATAATAAATTGTAATTAGATGTGCTATATATCATAAGGCACTCTGCTGTTTCCAGGTTTAAAGTATTTACACAGGGCTGGCTGTATAAAATTAATTTATATCCAGTTCATTCTTGGTATAGTTCCAAGAAGCACAGAGAAATAAACAAATGAAAAGTTTCTATTCTTAATTTTCCTAATGAGCTACAAGTTAAAAGGATTAAAAATATTAACATTATATGATTCTTACTTCTTCACTGGATTTACAGCAATTTCTCTTGGGGAATCCTTTGTCATACTTTTCAAAACCATTCGGTTGGTTCCATCAAGCCAAGAAACCTCAACAAATGTCTCATGAGGGAAAACATTGGTGAAGTATAAGTTGTTTGCAATCCAATCAATTGCTATTCCTCGGATCCCATTGGAACCAATCCCAGTAACAACAACATCTTCCAGATCTGAGCCATTGGGTCTTGAGCGGTAAATACCATTGAAGCCACCTTGGTTGAATTCAATCCAGTACATGTATTTCTTGGAATAATGGAAGTCAACGTGGAGAATATTGTGACCTGAAAGAATATATTTGAAAATGCATATTGAAATATTGCCATCATGAATTAAATGGTACACAGTCAAAACAAGATAATCATGAAAAGCCAGAAGTTTAGATTCTAACCTGTGCCAGCAACAGGACTCATGGCCTCCCCAGCCCCATCTAGACTGTAGCCACGCATCATCTCCAGCTGAGACACAATGGCAAACTTGCTGTAAGGCTTGCATCCATTCTCACCATTAGCCTGGTAGCCTGTGGTGCACCTGCAAGTCCTCTGCCATGTTTTTTGCTTACTCATCATTGGGATACAGATGTGATCACAGACACCATTGCCAACCAAACAAGGATTGTTGGCTGGAGCTGAAATGAAGGATAATGGATCAAAATATAAAAAAAATAAATAGCTGACAAGTTAAAAGCCAGAGCTTGTAGTGAGAAAAGAATGCAAAGAAAATGCAATAAAAAGATTAAAGTAAAAAAATAATCTATATAAAAATATTTAAATAAAATAAATCTGACAAATCAAATAAATAATTTTTTATTTTTATTAAAAATCATGATTTTTTTCAACCCAGATTCCATGTAAAAACTTGGGATGTATAATCATAATTCTACCCAATACTATTTAATAGATGCCTTAGTATACATTAAGGCTTCACTTTCATCTTACTTGGCCGTGTGTGGAACATCTTCAGGGACCGGAGATCAGCAGTATTTTCAACAAGCACCTGTGGGTTGCTGCCATCAGGAAGGTTCACACGCACAACTTTTTCATACAGCGAGTCCAGGTAATACAAATCTGGTAATGAAATATTCAATTGATTAATTAATATAAAAAATGTTGAATGGAAATATGAATGATGTTAATTAAGCCCTACTCAAAAGACAACATATGTACAAGTTTATCTACCTACTATATCTATATGCCAGGTTAACAATCCTAAAAAAGAGTAGTCCAGAAAAAGATAGGAAGGGATATTAGTTTATGGTTTTAAATCAATAAACATAGCAGCATATAATGGTTTCTAAACTACACAAAGTAAAACAAATACATATTCTTAAATGAAGGATACTTACTATCATTAAAAACTGCAATGGCCTTAGGCTGCGCAATGTGGTTATCTTCACTCAGTATGGTTCTCACATTTTCACCATTTATATCACTGGACATGATCTGTAAGTATGGTGCATTTGTCATTACCTCATGAATACAAAATGTTAAACTGTTTATATTTTTTTATATTATTGTAGTACTGTATCTACTCACAATAGGTCTCCTCAGTATTACCTGAGCTTTGATTTTATCTCCATGCTGCTTGTAAATGAAAGATCATTTTATGAATAATTAACATATCCAATATCTTTTTCTTTTGATGAAATAAAGAAGCAAAAATTTTGATAAATTGACTTGCAACTAGTTTATGATGAATCACATTTCCATGCCAAAAATACAGTGAGTGTCAATACAAGACAAGGAATACAACTAGATGATATCTACCTTAGCTCTATTACTGGATGACCAATACAGTTTCTTTTTTGTCAGATCAACTGTAATGAACTCTGGTCTTGTGTTTGTAAGCAGATGCAGGATGGTAGGATTACTGCCATCCATTCCAACTCTTCCAACCTTCATAGGTACAAGAGCACCACCATCATCCAGCCAAAATAGGAACCTGTGGTGTTCAATGTTTCTAGTTAAGCTTCTCATTTGTCACAAGGCATGCCAAATACCTACTTACAATAACAAGCAATATGACTGCTAATATTCTATAAACTGTGAACCACAAAATACTTACCCTTCTGAGGGTAAAAGACACATAGATCTGGGCCGAGCTACACCTGTTTCTGTGCCGTTATTGTCAAGGATAACACTCTGGTACTTGTTCTTGCCATCCAACTTCAGAACTTCAATGTTATTGGCCACACGATTTCCAATATACATATTTTGCCCCACCCAATCCCAAGCCATTGTGTAAGGAGAGCCATATATTCCAAGGTCCATGTAGGTTGAACGGTTTCCACCTCCAAAGCTCATTGTGTAGATTGTTCCCTGTTGGAATTAACACTTGGATAATAATAACACTCTGAAATATTAACACTCCTACTTTGGAATAAAACTATAATACAAAAATGAATAACTTAAAATGCTAACTATTAAGCCATATCTTAGCAAGAATAATCAACCAATTAACCATCATCATTCAAGGGTCATCTGGTACCATGATACAGCTTACATTTTCGCTGTCCTTTGTTGTGGCTTCAACCCAGAAGATACGTCCGTTCTTGCGGTCATAGTCAAGCTCTAATCCATTCTCTAGTCCCACAATGGGAGTCAGGAATCCTGCAGAGCCCTTGTCATCAGGCTTGTTCAGTGCAATATCAACAATCTGGCTTCCCTTCATCACCATCAGGTATGGGGTGTCCACTGTAAATGTAAGAACATTTTCAAGCCTGTAATTTTGTTAAAAAATGCAAATTGCTGTCAGTTCAACTCCTGGCACAAATCCTAACTTATTCAGCTTTACTCAATACAAATTCCAAAGATGTATCAATAAACTGCTTCTATCACTAGCTTTCTTTATTTTTTTTAAGAATTCCATGAAACAAAATCAATGTGTAATGAAATAATGTCAAAACATTTGTAAGTGTATATTATTTGTGCCCTTGCCATGGTTCCACAGTACTGTATCCAAGAATCAAAGTGAAGCAAATTCCAACATGCTCTAATGTTATAAAAACAATGCTTACCAGGATTACACTTTCCTCCTATGGCACGGAATCCAGGGCGACATAAGCAGGAATATCCAGTTGGATTTTTCAAGAGGCAAAGGTGTTCACATGGGTTAGAGGCACATGGATTTTCCTCGCTGGGCTGTTAAAAAAATATATGCTTATATCACTGCATTCTGTTAAAAATGTCTGGTAAGTAGCCATTTTTATACTGTCAGGCATCAACTAAATTACACAAGTTGTACCAAATATAATTTAAATGTTACTATCATTTTATCCCTGTTCCTAATATGGTGGAATTAAAAAAAATAAAATTGTATTCTTTCATCATAATAGAGGACAATTTTATAATATTAGTTATGAGAATGCAGCTAAAAAGACTACAACTTGATTAAAATTTATGTACAGTTTCTTAACATCAGATAATTCATACTTTCATAACTAGAAATAGTGTAGTACATAAAAAGACAGTAAGTCTTACTTTTAACTTCATTTCCTTTTCTAAATCACTGAAAGGTAAGCTAACCCTAATTGGAACTATATGTGCTGATAGCTTCACTTGAAAAAATGCAACAATTTTTCCTCTTGGCCAAAAATATTTAATGATTATGTATATTCTATTTTGTACCAAATGACAAGTAGAATTATAATTTATAGAAAATAAACTCTGCAACACTGAAATGAATGTTAAATGGACCACCATGCAATCACAATAAGTAAAGCATGCTTTTTTTACCTGCAGCACTGGATGGTGTACATGTATACTCAGGGGTTGTGACACCAAATGTGATACAACAGACTCATTGTCACCACGGAACTTGTGAGCCGACAGGACTCTATTCAGTTGACGGTCTGTCCAGTAGACATGGTCCTCAAAGATTGACAGGGAGTGAGGATGCAGTAAATAATGACTCTGTGCTAGGACCTGAAACATAAGGAGTATATTATTATTGTTATTATTATTTTACTTATTTATCTATTTTACTAATCTTTTTTTTTTTCACCTATTCAATTATTTATTTATTTATTTCATTTTATTATATTTTTTTATTTATTTTTTAATCATTTAAATAAAAAAAGTTGTGTGTGTGTGTGTGTGTGTGTGTGAAATTTAGAATTGGCAAACATTTGTATTTCATTTATCTCTTTCTTGATGATATATTTTCAGTTAATTACTCACTTGCTGCCTTCCAGTTCCATCATAATAACAGAAATCAATATAATCAAGCTTTGAATCAGCAAAGTATATCCTCTTGTTGGGAATGTCCACTGTAAGGCCATTGGGCCAGAAGATCTTAGTCTGGATAATGACAGATCGGTTGTGTCCACTGAGACTGACACGTTCAATTCGAGGATTTTCACCCCAGTCTGTCCAGAACAACCAGCGAGCTCTAAAACGGCAAAAAAGAAATTCATGTCAGCATTTGCGAATGAACCTAAAGTATATACTACATTACTTACTCCATCAATGAGTTTTCTATCATGTTGGTATCACTTTTCTGTGAACATCATACAGTGATCTACAATAAGTGATATTATTGCAAAGGATATTGGTTATAAAATGTAAATAAATGATGCTCCCAATACTTGAACATTTAAGAATCATAGAAGTTCATAGATTTTAGAATTTCACAACAGAGATTTTCATTGTCTTTTGTCCACTAACCCATTCATAGGATCAAGGCTTAATCCTCGGGGCTGGGAGATGTTTTTATTGAGCAAGATAATGCGCTGGGTGCCATCACGCCGCGCTACTTCCAAGGCATTGAGGCGGGAGTCTACCCAGTAGATATTGCCAGTAATCCAATCATATGCCAAGCCTTCTACCAGATCCAAGCCACTTCCAATGAGCTGAAATATGGAAAGTATAAATAATTGCCATACTAAACCATTTTAAAGTTCTGGTTCATATTAAAAGCCATATAATATTTGCATGGTCACAGAAAATATGAATGTGAGGATAATAAAAAATGTTTCAAAATTATGGATGATTATGGAAAAATTATGTAACAACAAAAAAGTAGAGCAATGAGTAAATATGAAGCTATGTATAATCAAAAGTCATCAAAGATTCAATTTAAGTTGAGCTTGATTGTTTTAATTCATACTCCTTTACTTCCTAGGTTCACTCCCCATGTACAACAAAGTTTCAACAAAAAAGCAGAATGGTTTGTTAGAGCAAATTAAATTTCCTCACAAAACTATATCCTATATATACTTGAACACTTGCGCTAATCTTGCTTTCTTCCTACTCACCACTTGGGGTTCATTGCTTGTGCTTCCTTTATCCAGTTTGACAATCTGCTTGGCCTTCATGTCAGACCAGAATAATGTTCCATTCTTCATATCAGAGGCAGTTGCAACAACATTTTCAACAAGCACTGGTACTCGTTCCAAACTACGCTGCTGCAGGTCAGCTATTAGTATGCTGCGTCTGTTGCTGATGATCAAGAAAGCTTCACTATGGTCTGTAAATAAATTGCATGCCCAGATTCAGAATTAGTGAGAGGAACATCTGCATGAAACAACTACAAAAATCTGTATTTTCTCTTAATCAACGCACTTCTAATCTTGTGTAGTATAATTGTTTCTGATCACATATATGATTTATGAACAATCATAATAAGGCCAATGATAAGGTGTTCTTCACATTGAAACATTACACTTACTGTTAGCTTTACAGGTTCTCTTGTCACTAAACAAGGTATATCCTTCAGCACAAGAACACAAGTAGGAGCCCTTCATATTGATGCATGTCTGAGAGCACATTCCTGGAGGATCACATTCATTGATATCCTCACAGTCTGTGGCACTGCCATTCACCAGCTTCTCCCCTTCATTGCATATACACTCCTTTCCCTGAAAGAAAACATATGTTCAACATCATAAATAGGATGCCAGTTACAATCGGGAAAAGAAATATTTAAGTAAGACTATTATGGATTTTAAACCCAATCATCTAAGAGTGTAGTGCAGTTAGATAATAATACATGGTGATGAAAAAAGAAAAGAAAAATTACAAGGAGTGCAAAACAAACAAATTAACATTAAGCATTAAAGGGTAAGAAAAGGAAAGTTAGTAAGAGCAACGAAACACTTACATTTGGAGTTTGCAGACACCTTACAGAGCATTCCAGTGCCTTATCACCTGCACAACTGTTTTCACTGCAGCCAGGACCTTCATCAGCCCCATTAGGACAATCTCTCTTGCCATCACACACTTGACTGATATTGATGCAGGTGTTTAGAACTCCTTCACACTCCCACATTCCAGATGCACACCTGCAACAATAATACTTATGTCACACACACATACACTCAAGCAACAAAAAATTAGTGGGTTCTGTTAATTTGTAACTGATTGTAAATACATTACATACTACGAAACTTCCTTCACTTTTCCCCACCTCAAATGATTCCATTCATTACATACATATTTATCCAGCAACTATCAGTTAACTATTTACAATTCATATCCAGTACTCTGTTAAATGATTAAATGGTCAACTCAGGTAGAAGACACTATAATTTGTCTCACCTGAAAACTGGTTTTCCACATGACTCTACATTATCTTCATCAGAGCCATCACCACAATCATTTTCACCATCACATAACCACGAGTGGAATATGCATTTCTTATTTTTACACTGGAAATGAGTGCTTGGACATGACACCTGGAAAAGAAAATACTGCTATTAATTTCACAAGAAATACATATAAAAACCATCCATCCATATTGACATTGAGGCATGAAACATATACACATTATAATGGTTATGAATTTTTATAACTTTGAAGAACTCAGATATACCTGTCCACATGTTTCTGGCTCATCCGACTTGTCTTCACAATCAGCATTTCCATCACATTTCCAACTTTTAGGGATGCAGATTCCAGACTTTTCACATCTAAACTGATTTTCTTCAATACAGCCATCAGGATCAACAGTGGGACAGCCAAGCTCATCAGAGGCATCATCACAGTCAGGGATCTCATCACATTTGTATGATTCATGAATACACTGCTTCTGGTTATTGCACTTGAACTGAGCTGCAGTACAAGCAATTGGTGGACATCCTTCTTCATCTTTGTTATCATAGCAGTCATTATCACCATCACACACCCAGGCTTGAGGTATGCAAGCACCTGTGCTGGGACATGTGAATTGGAAATATGAACAGGTTTTATTAGCACAAAAGTCTCCTTCATCTGAACTATCACCACAGTCATTCTCAGAGTCACACTTCCAGTTGAGCGGAATACAGCGACCATTATCACATCGGAAGTAAGATGCTTCACAGGTCATATTCAGGCAGCCAGTCTCATCTGAGAAATCTCCACAGTCATTGTCCGAGTCACATCTAAATGTATTGGGAATGCACTTTCGAGATGAACACTGGAACTCTTCCTCTCGACAAGTAACATTTGTACAGTTCTGTTCTTCATCTGAATTGTCAAGGCAGTCATCATCTCCATCACAGACCCAAGTCTTCTCTATGCATCTTCCATTGGCACACTGGAAGTCCCAAGCTGCACAGGAAACTTCTACAGGGTCAGCATCAGGATCAGGTCCACAGCTCTTATTATCAGCATTCAATTTTTCTCCCATTGGACAATCGCATTGAGCTTTAAGCTTTCCAGATCCATCAGGAATTGGGAAGCAGAACTTCTGGCATGCATCACTACTCTCACATGGATGATTAGATATTATCTCTTGAGCCTTAAAACTGTATATACGAATACCATACAGACGGTTGCTTTCTGCAACCTCAGCAACAACCTTTTCTTGTGAGCCATCAGTCTTATTCATCCGTAAGATGGCATCTCGGCGCCAGTCAGTTACATACAGCCAATCTGTATAAGGATTAGAGATTTTAATAAGAAAGAAAAATATTTGCAAAAGAAAAGGATATCACACATGCTGACATTGCACATTATTGTTACATACATTTCCAAGAATATTTTCATCATGCATACAGAAAAGTACGCAACACTAACCATCATATATAACAAGGGAGAAGGGATGCCTGATACTCTGTGAACTGATGGTTTGCACATCAGTGCCATTAAGGTTTGCATGTTGCACATGGTCGAGCAGAGCATCACACCAATAGATGCGGTCTGTGATGTAGTCTATTGATAAGCCATTTGGCCAGCCAAGAAGTACATCACGGAACACCATCACATTAGTTCCATCAAGGAATGCACGACTAATGTTGGCTGGACGGTCCCACTCAGAGTAGAAGACATACCTGCGAAGAGAATTGTATATGATGAGAAATAAAAATGCATTTTTGACTGTAATGAACACATGTATGTGCATGTGTGTGTGTGCGTGTGTGTGTGTGTGTGTGTGTGTGTGTATTTACCTAATTGCATTTACCTAGTTGTAGTTTCACAGGGCCTGGGTATTACCCTCATGTTGTCCTATCTCTGTATCTTCAGTTGTCCAACTTTTTTTAAAAGCTATGCACACTCCTTGTGTGTGTGTGTGTGTGTGTGTGTGTGTGTGTGTGTGTGTGTGTGTGTGTGTGTGTGTGTGTATTTACCTAGTTGTATTTACCTTCTTGTATTATACAGGGTTCAAGCAAGGCTCATAGTGTCCTGTCTCCATATTTCCATATATTAAACATTTCCTTGAATTTATGTATATTGGTTGCTGTAACAACCTCCTCTTTTAAACCATTCCAGGTGTCCATAATTCTATGTGGAAAACTGTACTTTTTTGTGTCCTTTAAACACTGATTCTTTTTTTATCTTCCTTGAGTGACCTCTCATCTGTTTAGTTTCTTCCTCTATCATCACCAAGTTTTGCTTGTCCAGCTTTTCAGAGCCAATTACTATCTTATATAGAGTTATTAGATCTCCTCTCTCCCTTCTATCTTGCAGAGTTGGCAGTCCCATTTCTTTTAATCTATCTTTTTATGTTAGTTCTCTCAATTCTGGTACTATTTTTGTGCCTACTCTTTGAATCTTTTCTAATTTCCTTATATCCTTTTTCACATTAGATGACCACACCACTGCTGCTTATTCCAACCTCGGACGTATCATACTGGTTAGAATTTTTTTCATCATATCCTTCCTTATCCATGTGGTGGAAAGCCACCCTAATAGTGGTTAACATTTTGTATGTTGATCCAAATAGTTGATTTACGTGCCATTCTGGGCTCAGTGTATCTTGTATCACCACCCCTAGATCTTCTTCCTTGGTCTTAAGTATTACCTCCTGTCCCATCTTGTAGCTACATTTTGGTTCTCTTTTGCTCTTGCCTAGCTGCATCACAAGACATTTCTTTGTATTAAAATCCAGTTCCCACCTCTTACTCTATTCATCTATCCTGTCTATATCACCTTGTAGCTCTCGACAGTCATCAGTGTTTTTAACAACTCATTAATTTGGGGTCATGTGCAAACAGATTTATATAGCTGGTCACGCCATACTGCATATCATTTACATGTACGTATCTGAACATTATGGGTGCTAAGAATGACCCCTGCGGTACTCATTTTTTTATATTTCTTCAACTTAAAGTTGCTTCCCTGATTACAGTTCTCCTTTTTCTATCTTTCAAATAATCTTGCATCCATTCTAATACTTTCCCTCTCAGTCCTATGTTTTTTCAGTTTCCAGAAGTCTCTTGTGGGGAACTCTATCAAATGCTTTTTTGATATCTAGGTAGACAGCATCCATCCACCCATCACTGTTTTCGATTCCCTCAATTACTGATGTATAGAAATTTAGTAGGTTCACCACACATAATTTTCCTTGTCTGAATGTGTGTGTGTGTGAATGAGTGTGTATACATAAGATGTAATGTGTAAATAAGCAAAGACATTAAAGAATTCAATAATAAATTTCCTGAAGACATACCCTCTATTGGGATGAACTACGATGGCTCTTGGGCGCCTGAGGCCTGTCAGTAAAACCTTCCTGAAGTCAGGGTTTTCTGTGTGAAGGACATTGAGAGTTCCCTTACGGCTATCGATGTAGTAAAGGTTCTTGGAAACCCAATCAAGTGCCAGGCCCTCAACACCTTCATTTTGTGAAGCTAACAGATTTTCACGGCCTGAAAATAAAATAAATTGATAAATAAAAACACATAAATTTTGGTTTCTTGACAGTTGTACTCATTCAATATGCATATGAATGAAACATAATAAACATTGGACAAAAATATATATACTTACCAGTTCCCTTTTTCTTTACTCTATATATCACATCTAGGCTCACATCAGAGTAGTAAATATAGTCATTCCGATAATCAAAATCAAGGCCCACAAATCTTGCTGCTTTGGACACAATTGGATTGATAGCATCATTAAAATTCTCAGACACAGGATCCAAAACTTGACCTTTGATGAACTTTTGTTGTGAATACATCAGGAACTCTGTCACCACTGAAATTATAAATGAAAACCATAAGCTCAAGAGACCATTCATCACAAAAAATTGTAAAACAGGAATTAATCCATCTATTTATAGCATCGTACTATTTCAGAGCAGTAATCCCTACTAAACTAATAGCACTTTACATTATACAATGATAAACTTACTTGAGCAACTCCTCTGGTCTTCATTCAATCTGTAGCCAATGTCACAGGCGCAGCGGAACCCAAGATTGTTTGATCCATGAGTCACAATACACATGTGATCACACCCTCCATTAGTCTTTCCTCCACCATTTGTACATGGATTTGGGACTGAAATAATGAATTCCTTTTTAATGCTGATCTCATAAAGCTGCAACTAGGTCTTACTGAACTGAACTAAAACTACATCACAGGATCTAGGTGATCCTATTAACTCTATTAAAATTTATTCTTTTATTTTTTATTTATTTACTTTTCTAGTTTGAACTTGGATATTCATATTAAACTGTGAAAGAGAAAAAGATAAATGATGATAAAAAAACTTTTATCAAGTTGAACACATAAAAAAAACTAAAGGAATTAAGAAGTTCCTTTTTCTATTCTCATTACCTTCTAACCTCTGGTAAAAAAAAAATATATAGCTTACCTGCTGGCTGCATCAGCGCATGAACTGCCTTGATTGCTTTGGGATCCTGTGTTTTTCCAGAATCTCTATAAACTGCATGAATACTACCAGTCCCATCAAACTTGGGTACACGAATGACTCCCTGCCGAGTACTGTCTGTCCAGTAGACATTGCTCTCAAACATTGTCAGCCGATTAGGAGCCGGAACATTAGGTGATCCTGCAGAAAGGATCAAAAGTTGGATGCACTATAACCTGATCTTCAAGTATACTAATAAGTATCATAAATCAAAGCTGTGAGTATTAGAACTAATAGTGAAAAGTCTAAATTCATTTATAGATCGCCTAACAAAATGAAGTTAAGTCTTACATCTATCACCTCACACTCATACAAGAATGGTGGTCTTAATCCTTCCTCTTTATGTAATCTTTAACCAAGTAAAGATACTTGATGCAAGATACACTTAACAAAATGAAGTTCTACATCTGTCACCTCACACTCATGCAAGAATGGTGATCTTAATCCTTCCTCTTTAATATAATCTTTAACCTAGTAAGGATGTTTGATACAAAATAACTAACTGGTGCTTATGTCAGCTCCTAGGAATTCCAGATGAGACCTTGGATTCATGCATTCTATTTACCTCGGACAATGGCAGTTCTTCCCTTGCCATCATAAGTCACGGTTTCAATGTAATCCAAAAGGGAATCACACCAGAAAATTCGCTGACTAATAATGTCAACAGCAATTCCTGAAGCCTTGTAGATTACATCCTTTATAAGTTCCTGCAAGTTTGTTCCATCCATGTTGGCACGTATGATACGGTCGGTGTCAGCTACAAACATGAGGCTAGAAAGAGAAAATTTTCTTATATGCATACATTTGTATATGTATGTATTCTCCCTCTCTCTTGTTTACCATATTAAATAGGCTAATTAAGTGATTATATTCCTTAAATATTTCAATTTTAACTTAATATCCTTCTTTGCACATCCAAAACCATAAGATAACTCTGCTATATCACTCATTCTAAAGAAGCAACAAACATGTGTTTCATACCCATAAGTAGGATCAAGTCCAATATCTTGAGGAGCAGTGATGTTGTTAGACAGGACAATAGCATGGTACCGGCCAAGGATTTCAAACACATCAATCTTTTGTCCCAGGATGTCCACAACATAAAGCTTGTCTCCCACCCAGTCCACAGCCAAGGCTCCAGGTGTCAGGGAACCAGGTAGAGTCAAGGTGGTATCTACAGAGTTTCCAGATCCTCGTAGTCTTTGAGAATATATCTGTGGACATCAAAATTACATGAATAAAAAGAAAATCAAATCTTCTACATAATGTCATCACAAACATCACTGGTAGCTGCAACAAATATAAACTCTGTCAATCATTTTTAGCTAAAAATATTGTTAAAAGGATAGCTGCAATTCACCCAAGTATTTTGTACAGGTAAAACATGATGGAAGGTGTTCAAATAGGGACTGCCACAAATAGGTTTAATGGCCTCTTGCAGCTTCCCTTATTTTCTTGTTTTTATGTTCTTCAGTGAAGGGAATGTAGTCTGACAAGTGCATACATACATGTGGCATCAAGTTCCTTAATAATATTTGCAGTCACAATGAGCAGCATGAGGCATACTGAATTTTAGGAAGTGACATAAGGAATGGTGACAAAATCACTAATATCACAGCACAGAAACTTGTATGTACTATATATTCTTAAACAAAGTGGTAGTGAGTATGTAAGCACAAACTAAACATGAGACTACAACTGAAATGGTTGACACATAATAGTTCATTGCACACTGACCTTTCTAGTCTCAATATCAGACCAATACAAGAGGTCTTTTTTATAGTGGAAATCTAACCCTGATGCTGATGAGGCATTGGTCACCACTTCAGGATTGCTCGCGTAGGAATCTGCAACCTGAAAAGTGAACATTCTTGATTTATTTATCTATGTTAATATGCTTTACTCAACATTTATGCATTGCCTTATGCCAGCTATTCTTGTTAACTTTTCTTGGAGGGATATATAGGTGATGAGAATGATGAGATATGTCCTCAAAGTGCACTAGGGAACTTCAACTCATTTTTTTATAAGTCCTTACATACATTGTTACAGATCATATACTATATACACCCTACAGGCTATATATATCCAGTAATGGACATTCCAGTGCATATTCACAATGACGGAAAAACCCTTCTTCTGCAAGCTAAAAAGTAGTGGGCAACAGTGAGTTAGATATAATACACATACATGATATTATTGTACAATACATATGATCATAATACCTTCATAACTGTATCATGGTAAGTGAAATATAGCAGCATCTTGTTCTTCCCAGGCCCAGTAATTGCTTTGCAGTTAGTCTTGCCTTCAAGCTGGAAGCCTTCAGTACATCTACAGGAGTAGGAACCATCAGTATTGAAACATAGCTGGTCGCAGTGGCCCCATTCCTCACACTCGTTCTTGTCTGTTAAAGGAAAATAAAACGTTAAGTACTGTTATGTCTTTTGTAAAAGGATTTTGCTAGTTATCTATATGAAGAAATTATGGATGAAGTACTTGAATAGGATCAAGTGGAAACTGCTATGCCCTGGCTATCTTACATGATAAAGATACACAAACAAATTCTTACCAATGCATGTTCTAGTGTCATTAGACACTTGTTTTCCAACAGGGCAGTAACACTCTCCGCCTCCCAGTGATGTGCGGCAAGCATACTCACATCCCAGACTTGGACATAATTCTGCAGCTGTGAAATTAAATGGGTGATAAATCAATTTCACAAAATGTATTGGTAATCTAAAGCAGTCAATCTAGAATCTATAAATAATGTATATCAAAACAATTGAAATGGTAATACTTACAACATGAAGTAGTTTCATCTGAGCCATCACTACAATCTCGGTGGCTGTCGCAAAGTTTTGTCTTTTCAATGCAACGATTTTCTTGTTGACATAAGAACTTTGAGTCTGGACAAGCAATGGCAGTACAATTTTGCTCATCAGAGTCATCAGGACAATCACTGTGGCCATCACAGTGCCAGCGGCGAGGAATACACAGAGCATTGGCACAGCGGAACTGGTTCTCATGACATGCTGGGAAATCTGTCAAAATAAAAATTGGTTTAATTTGTTTAATTTGTCGAAGCACCTCTACAACTCCTATGAATGTTAAAAAGGATATAGTTCCTGAAAAGGATGTTCTTGACTATCAGGTCAGAAGAATGTTTGACTTGACTTCATTAGCAGTCGAACAGACATTATCAACAAGGTTTACCTTATCAGTTGAAGAAAACTTACCACAGTCTTCCTCATCAGAATTGTCAGCACAGTCTTTCCTATGATCACACTTCTGAGATTTTTCTATGCACAAGTCATTACATCTAAATTTGTCTTTTGTGCAAGAGGTCATGTTACACCCTGCTTCATCTGATTCATCACGACAGTCAAAATAACCATCACACTTTCTGGTAGGTGGAATGCACAGCCCAGAGCCACACTTGTGGTCTTCAAGTAAACATTCACGGTAAGCTGCAGAGGGAGAGAGAGACAAGGATTAAAATTCCAAAACGTAAATAGTTCCGTCACTTCAGTAGTGTACAAATCGTTATCAAATGAATCATAGGTAATGATCACTGGGTCCAATGTGGTTAGGCCGCTACAACATTATACATCCAAACAGAGCATTGCATGAGTGTGTTGAAATTCAACACCATATAATCTTCATGGGACCATGGGGGGCAAATTAAAATAGTAGCATGCTTACAGCAACCACTCTCATCCGACTTGTCTGTGCAGTCATCTATCTTGTCGCACCGCTGGTGGACAGGGATGCAGTAAGTGTGATTCCATTTGTATTCATTGCATGCAAACTGTTCCTCCTGACATTCTGGTGGTGCTGCAATGTGACAACACATAATATAAGTTTAGAGAAAATAAACTCTTGAAAAAAAAATCCATTGCAATCAAGACTTTAATTAGTATTCATTTGGCTTTCACAAATTAATGAAATATCTTCCTTGTTTCAAACTGGACTAATTGTCATGATCTGAAGTTTAATGGCTGATAAACAAGGAAGTGTCACTTACGACAAGACTGCTGCTCATCCTCCCCATTCTGACAGTCCTTCTGGTAATCGCACACCCACTTTCTTGGGATGCACCGACCATTGTTACATCTAAACTCCGCTGGTGTACATGTTCGCGTGCCATCTGCGGAGATAAGAGATGGTAATCAATAATGCATAATGAATCAAGAAAATATGCTCACAAAGATATAAAGTGTGCCAGGAATTTAAGTAAAAAAAATATTATTGTCAACCTATCTCTTTTTTTTTTTTTTTTTTTTTATCTATACAAAGTGGGCTTTTTTCATGGGAATTTATGGGCTAAAGTACACCACCTAATGGAGGCCTCCTATCTGAAAGCCCACCCACTTTGGGACCGTTACCCCGAGTGGACGCCCAATTTCCACTCGGATTGTAGTCAGTATTCGAACCTATGCGCTCGGGGATACCAATTAAGGCCCCCAGAGCGCAAGCGGTTCCACTGTACCACGGCGGCCCTTGTTGGTACTTTGTAGGTAGAAAAAAAAAAAAAATTAATCCATCAGTTACATGTCTCTGTGAACGACACGCACTTCTAATCCCGCACACCTACATATTCCTAAAAACCCTTAAGTCTATTGCACTTGGCCAAAGCTTAGCTTAAGGGCAAGGATATTGTAAAATCCTTGCTTAGGGGTATGTTCACCCGGCTCGGTTGCACTTTCCCAAGCAAGGCTGGCACTTCTGCTATATCTAAGATAATCTGGCAGGCTATGACAAACACTGAATTATGTAAATGGTTGTCAGATTTCTTGAGCTGGTGGTGCTGCATCTCTCTCAAAAACCCTTCAGGAAGACTAATGGTCCGAAGCTGGAGATTCCTCGAACCCATGCTCAAGATGATAACCTAAACCTGAAGTCCTTGAATAAAGTGGACTGTCTGCTGAATCCCAGAGCAACCACACTTCATCAGGTATAGATAAATATTTAAAAAAAAAAATAATAAATAAATAATAATAATAATAATAAAAACATGAAACATCCTTTACTCATTACCGTAAAATCACTGCTTATAAAAAGTGGGGAAAAAATCCATGCGCTGCTTGACAGTTGCTGTGCTACTTCTTCTGGTAAGCACTATTAAGAGAACTTAAGAAGGCAGAACAGGTCTAAGTCAATTATTCGTTTCTTAGCAAATACTTTTGTCAGATTTTTCTCCGAAATATAAACTGACCTACCTTCAGCGAATTTCGAGGAAAATTTTCAAATGCTACAACCATAATCATCCAGATTTTCATGGATTTTTTTACCCTTCCAACTAATGGTGTAAAGCTATCAATGGGATCATGAAGACATTTGAAATTTTCCTTGATTTTAACCACAGCCTGTTAAAGTTGCCCACTTTCAAACACCGAACCACTTGAGGATGCAGTTCCTCTTGTCAGCTCAACAACCTATATCAACATAAAACAAAATGCTGAATTAGATAAAGCGAGATAAGGGGCACATCACATACCACCCATATAGTTAAAAGTAAAGCTTCCAGACCGACAAGTTTCAATGGCCTACGTGTGGACTTAAATCTCAGCTGATGCCACGTGCTGCCACATGAAACTATTCCTTATACGTTACTTAAACATACATCTTAACACACAATTTCCTATCGTGTTTCAGGGAATGAACAAGGTCACGTTTTAAGTATGAACGATGAGGGGTGGAGGAGTAGCACAAGGTTCAAGATATAGCCTTCAACCACACCAGTCTGTCAACAATTTCATGACGTAGGAGCTAGGTATCTGGATATTACAGATGTTCTTATATACATAGGTGAGTTATCAGAGAGAGAGAGAGAGAGAGAGAGAGAGAGAGAGAGAGAGAGAGAGAGAGAGAGAGAGAGAGAGAGAGAGAGAGAGAGAGAGAGAGAGAGAATTATTATGGGCATTACAACGCTTACAAAACACACAAAAAGTAAAACAGGTCAGATAAACATAGGTCATGTGAGCGAGGGAAAAAATCAAGGCATTCGAGATTTGAGTATGGTCCATAAAAATGAATCGTCTAACTTAATCTTACGCAACATCCTAAATAGAAGGGAAAAAAAGAAAATAGAAGTTTGGCGGTATGTAGCCTTCATCAACCCACTTCCCTCCGGTTACATCACTCACCTCATCTTATACGTAAAATAAAACAGTTTGGTAACACTTAAACCCACGTGATGGGTGGAGACACGTGATCCTCGCTACCGACAGAAACGCGAGATTCCTACACGGTGACACTTGATAGGACAGTTATAGCATTATACCGAAGAATACCAATATCCTCCCACAAGGTTATGTTCTGAGGCACATCTAAATTTGTTCATACACGGGAATTCTCGATGTGAAGTAGTGGTTACGACTTGCTATTGTTCCTTTTTTTTTAATATGGTCATAAAGACTATCAAGCTTTCTCTCTCTCTCTCTCTCTCTCTCTCTCTCTCTCTCTCTCTCTCTCTCTCTGCAGAGGTTGGCCATGAGTAATAGAACAAATGGGAGAACAAAAACTACATAGAAATTCTTCTCGCTAGGCACCACAGCCCCTGCCCTTTGACAACCAGGGTGCTATCAGGCCCACCGGGGTGTAGTGAAGGTAGGCTGCAAGTTGCGTAAGTAGCTACTTCTGGTGTGTTGTCCTAACCACAGAGACGAAATGGTCTGGAGATCACAATATTATTATGGTTTGTGTGTGTGTGTGTGTGTGTGTGTGTGTGTGTGTGTGTGTGTGTGTGTGTGTGTGTGCGCGCGCGCGTAGGAACGCGGAAGTAATGCTGGAATATGTATTGTTATTGCAAATATTTCACCAGTAATATCTGACACACTGTCCTATGATTACGAGTATAGTGGAAAAAGAAAAAAAAAATGGTGCTGATTTCATACTGCCAGCCAGTGTGGGGCAGTGCAGTTCTCAACGCACAGGGTGCTGGGTGGCATAGTTGGTTAAGGCCGCTCGTCTTGGACCTCCGGTGCTGGCGGCCCAAGTTCGAATCCTTGCCAAACCTAGTTGCCCAGTGGGAGATGTAGCGCTCTCCCGTTAACCCTAGTGGTGCCATATGACCTAAGCTGTTGCGGCACCTAATGGAATAATTTCTATTTTCTCAACGCACACTCCTCTTCCTCCTCTCCTCCTCCTCTTCTTCCACCTCCTCCCCCTATTACTACTGCTACTACTACTACTACTACTACTACTACCACTAGGCTATTACTAATGGTGCGCTGTTGCTGCTGCTTCTGCTACTGATAATAATTACAGCAAGTGAAGGAGGAAACAAGCGAGGATAATGAAAGCACAAAAGATAGATTAACTTCGAAAGTATTACAATTAAGCAGAAACAGAATTTCAGATGCTTGGCAAACTGTTTAATTTCGTCACTGTAACGGGTACAAGAAGGAGGAGGAGAAGGAGGGAGTCGAGACTCACTAGCTGTGTAAACAAGGGAAACAACAATTCATACAAACTTGGGCACTAACGCGACTGAAAGGGACACCCAACTTGGAGTATTGTATGGAAACAGGAGGAACGAGCCCCAAGTCTAGAGAAGTGGAGGAGTTCGCAACATAATTAAAACTTAAGTTAATGTAAAAGCAAACCGTGTGAACTCCAACACGAGCCCTCACTCTTGTCTGTGTCACGATTCAGTATTGCGTATGCAAAGTGGAGATAGTGGAAAATGCAACAATGAAACATAACAACACAAACCAATATAACGATGTGAAAAATTATTATCTAAATAATAACTGTTGGAGAGATGATTTCAAACTACGATGTTTATGCTGGTGATTTTCTGTATTCAATCTCCTTGTTTACATCTTCATTACTTGGACACATTTTACCACGAGTTTTGAGTGTAATTAGACGTTATTATTGATATGAGGAAAAGTCTATGGAGGTCGAAAGATTAATGGTCAGCGTCTGTACTATTTCAATCCCCAGATGAGTTTCTAAAGCTGTATAAAATGGAAAACTAATAACCAAAATAAAGTGAAAATGCGTCCCAGTTTTGAAGGTGTTATGGTATGTAAGTATAGGGATATTTCCATTCTTTTTATAAGATATGAAGAAAACACTGATCCCAGTAGCAGCAAGCGGACTTAATACAAGGTCGGCAAAACACTCGACAACAAAGACAACACGCGATACACTTCCGTTTACTATACACGACCCACATCAACAGCATCAAACAGCACGCGTCCTTCCTTCCTTCCTTCCTTCCTGACGTTCTTCCCTCCCTCCCTTCCTCATTCTATTTTATCACCACTACTACAATTACCACTGTCTACCATCATCATCCTCACCATTATCCCCTGTCACCATCATCCATCATCATTCACTGCACCAATTATCTACATCGCCATGTCCTCCTGCCTTTGTCACTATCTACACAACAACAACCACCATACACTCATGCATTCATCACCATCCATTGCAGCAAGCACGTACCACATCACTAACCCTTATCATTCCACTTACTTGCAGCCACACTGGTCGCTACAACCGCAAGCAACCACCACCACCACCATTTCCTCTCCTTCCACTCCATTCCCCACAACCACTTGCTTACTAGCGCCACACCCAACACGGCCTGGCGTTTCGGTGAGATAGTGCCTTCCACTCCTTGAGGTATTAATAATTACCGAAGGATCACTTTTACCTGTTCCCTTAACACCACAGGCAAGTTAATTGGCAGCTAGTCTTACCTGACCCAGTTTAATAAATGAGAAGGTAACACAGTCCCTTTATAATACAATGGCTGGCTGATTGGGCTTTCCTTTTCACTCGTATGGGGTTTTACCGACTCTTTCCTAAAAAAAATATCTAGTATAATGAAGTTAATGTCATCTGGAGGTATTAAAGCGTAATACAAGAAAGAAAATAGTAAAAAAGCTTCGATTCTTTAGTTAAGTTTCGAAGCAGTGTACGGTGCTGCCATCTGCATCACAGAGCAAGAAGGAAGCGAACTGAGAGAGAGAGAGAGAGAGAGAGAGAGAGAGAGAGAGAGAGAGAGAGAGAGAGAGAGAGAGAGTATTTATTCTATTTTTCATTAGGTTCAGTTCGATAGGACCCGCACCAAGGTTCCTCCAGGCTTCGCTTTCGCTCCAATCGGCCGGAGCGGGGTAAACGTAATCAAGCCTGTCAACAAGGGAAGAAGGGATAGCCGTCTCACACCTCACGCCTCGCCCCACGCCCCATGCCTCTCGCTTCACGCTTCACACCTCGCGCCTCGCGCCGCCCGGAGAAGAGAGAGACAGCCTGGCCACGGTGCGTCTTGGATTGGATATTCTTGACACCGATTAAATTAGTGATGTTGATGGTGGGGATGATGCGGTGATACTACTACTACTACTACTAGTACTACTACTACTACTACTAGTACTACTACTACTACTACTACTACTACTACTACTACTACTACTACTGTTGCTACCACTACTACTACTACTACTACTACTACTACTACTACTACTACTACTACTACCACTACTACTACTACTACTACTACTACTACTACTACTACTACTACTGTTGCTGCTACTACTATTACTACTGTTGCTGCTGCTACCACAACTACTACTGTTGCTACTACTACTACTACAACTACTACTACTACTACTACTACTACTACTACTACTGCTGCTGCTGTTGCTGCTACTCCTACTCCTACTACTGTTGCTGCTACTCCTACTCCTACTACTACTACTACTACTACTACTACTACTACTACTACTACTACTACGCAGCAAGCTGCGTGTCGGTATGTGAACTACTACTCCTACAACAACAAGAACAACAACAACAACAACAACAACAACAACTACTACTACTACTACTACTACTACTACTACTACTACTACTACTACTACCACTATCACAACTACTGCCAAATGTACTTAAGTATTCCTCCTCCTCCTCCTCCTCCTCCTCCTCCTCCTCATCATCATCATCATCATCATCATCATCATCATCATTACTATCATCACCACTATACTGCATTTTACATTACCTAACCAACCTTACTCCAGAATCCAGACTAAATTCCTGCAACCACTCTAGAGGGGGGAAAAAAAAAAGAATTTTAAAACGACGTAAATTTTGCTGCAGTTCTTGGCGCCGAGATTGCATGCATGAAGATATTCAGAGAGGAAGCAGGAGAAGTTACGAGATACGAAGTTGGTTAGGCGGAACACTACTGCTACTTGGAGAGAGAGAGAGAGAGAGAGAGAGAGAGAGAGAGAGAGAGAGAGAGAGAGAGAGAGAGAGAGAGAGAGAGAGAGAGAGAGAGTGGTCTACGGTGTTACCATGGGCAGAAAGCACATCCATTACTTAAAAATACGAACATAACTCCGTAAAGAGAAGAACGTATACATACATATTTCACACCTCAGAGCATAATATTAAAGAAGAATCTATACAATTTAAAATCAGCGTTACGAAAATACTCCATCCAGTTAGGACTACGATGCTAAAACGACGATACTGGAAAAAAAAAAAATGAGCCTGTTTGAAATACGAATACCCGATAAATGAAAGACAAAAAAATATAAACTGTAAATATTACACGAAGGAGGGAACGTTTCTATCATGCTAATGACTTTCTCTGGCCATGATTTTAATTTGTTCATATGAAATAATTGATTGAAGATGCGACATTAGATTAATTCAATTGAACCTGTAAGCTAACAATCTATCTATCATTCTATTGATCTATTTATCTGTCAATCTATCTATTTATGTATGTATGTATGTATCTATCTATCTATCTATCCATGGAGAGAGAGAGAGAGAGAGAGAGAGAGAGAGAGAGAGAGAGAGAGAGAGAGAGAGAGAGAGAGAGAGAGAGACCCTCAGGCAAGCAGGAGCAGTGAAGTCCTGAAATGGTCCAAAGTTGCTCCCAAAACGTGCTCCTCTCCCTTCCTTCTCATGCATCTTGAAGGAAGTAAAGGACCGGCTTGCTACTTCCCTATGCCTCCTTTTCTATTCTCCTACTCTTCCTTCGCTATTTTGTCCTCCTCTTCTCCCTCTTGCTGGCCTCTTTCTCTCCCCTTCATTTCCTCTCCTTTCTCCTTTTTTTCTATTCTTTTACTCTTCCTTTGCTATTTGTCCTCCTCTTCTCCCTCTTGCTGGTCTCTTTCTCTCCCCTTCATTTCCTCCCCTTTCTCCTTTTCTATTCTTTTACTCTTCCTTCGCTATTTGTCCTCCTCTTCTACCTCTTGCTGGTCTCTTTCTCTCCCCTTCATTTCCTCCCCTTCCCCCTCCCTCTTCCTCGGGGAATGGTGCAAGTTGTGACGGACGGAGCCGCAGGGAGTATCTGGCTGCAGGGAGTCTCGGAAATGAAGGTTATTTTCTTGATTATTCCTGCTTTCTGTCTTGGAGAGAAGGACATAGAGAGAGAGAGAGAGGGAGAAGGAAGGAGAGAGGAAGAGTGATATATCGGCAGGCAGGCCAAATGGGGAAAAAATGTACTGTTTCCGAAGTGAATGATAGATTCCCTTCTACTTTTTTTCTGTCGTCTTTTCTTTTTTTTTTCTTCTTCTCTTTTCCTGAATTTGATATCCACCATTCAATTTCTGTTTAAGTTTCTCTCTCTCTCTCTCTCTCTCTCTCTCTCTCTCTCTCTCTCACCCATTATATCGCTCCCTTTCCTCTTTTCTCCCATTACCTTCTCCCTTTTCTCCTTTAATCCATCTCCGTCTCCTCCAACTTTCTCCATCCCTCTCTGTCCCTCTTTCCCTGGCCAGTACATGCGCGATTTAAGCAGAAGAATGAGTGATGTCTCAACCCGATGTTCAGAGACTCATAAACCCTGCACAGCCCTAATAAGCTCGGTCATTGGGCCTCCTCCCGCCTCTCTCCCTCTGCCGCCTCCACCTTCCATCTCTCCTTCTCTACCCTGAAGGAGTGAATGGACTGGACGCTTGCCAAATGCCTTCTCAGTGCTTTGTCTTGAGTTGAAGTGGTGGGGGACGTGTGGTGGGTGGTGTGGTGAGGCTAAGGCCCATATTCTTAAACACTGCTCTCTCACCACAAGAATTTTCCAAGATCACAGAGACGACTACCAGAGTTTTCAAGACAGTTTTTCTTTATGATGAACTAGAAATATTGCCAATCCATCACCAAAACCATAAAAATGCCCTTAAAAACATGACTATCTTTAACTACAGCCTTTGGACAATAATGATGGGGAGAGAGTAAAGTGTTTTAAGAATACGGGCATAGGGTAGGTGAGTGGGGTGGTAGCGAAGGTAATCAGGGGAATAAAGGCATGCAAATTGATAAGTTAGAAAGCAGGGATAGAAGGTAGAATGGAGGTATTAAGAAGGAGCGTGTATGTGTTTAGAAAAAAGGACAGGAAAAGTAAGTTAACTAGATCTTTTGGGTTATTACGATATTACTTATTGAAAAGGGTAGATTTTTGTGCATTACTGATCTTTGTTGTTAGTGTGAATGTAGGATAGAAAAGATGGAAGGCACCTCCTTATCCATACAGAGAGAGAGAGAGAGAGAGAGAGAGAGAGAGAGAGAGAGAGAGAGAAATACGTTGTCTGAATCAAATCACTGAACACTCCGAAAAGAACAAAAAAAAAAAAAAAAATCAACTCCCTTTTTTAACAATCAGTGCAAGAAAACTCCTCCCCCGTCACAACACAAGCGGCCAGCACACTCCCTCTCTCATTCATGTGTTGGTGCGCCGCTTCTTGCCATTTGCGATTCTCTCCCTGCCGCGCTTCTTTTCTCCCAGACCGGAATTTAGGTGACTGCAAGAATTATGTGTAGTTTTGCGCGGCCGTAAAAAATGTACAACGCTCAATTTTCCGCGGCAGTCGACGGTAAACGGCAGAATTACGAGTTACTTGCGGTTGGCTCGAATGCTACTTAGGGATGACGCGGAGCCATTGGGAGAAAGAAAACGTGTGCGTAATGAGGCACCGAGGGAGGACTAAGATAAAGAGGGCCGCACACTAACAAAACCTTGCATCTTCCACCTCTAGTCCGCATCACCGACAGAGCAGGCGGCAAAGGTATAAATTTGGCCAATCTAGAGCCGCCACTCCGACCCAGCTCCATATACCGTCTCTAATTGGCTGTTAATTACCATTTAGAACTGTCAGCGCCGTCCTGCCTCGCGTCCATACCTCACTGACAACACCAGATTCGCAACACCACGCGAATTTCGACCTTACAACTCCGCTACTTTAGTCTGTGAGTCCTTGAATGCAAAGTCCAAGTGACGTTTGAAATGTTACAGCCTGGACGGAGGGGGTGGAGAACAGCGGCAGGATATGTGCTGCTAAGGACTTTGGTCTCTGTGTTGTCTGCGAGTAAGGCTGCAAATATTATCCTTGTATGGCTTGTTCCTTGGGAGTTTCTGGCTTGGACGTGCTATTACTGAATGGGAGGAGGAGGAGGAGGAGGAGGAGGAGGAGGAGGAGGTTAAGGGGAAAGGGGGAAAGGGACGGGTGGAGGCTTGAGTCTGCTGGATC
>CM035196.1:2428581-2454045 GCA_020233015.1 Callinectes sapidus | reverse complement strand
GGTAGGTATGCTACAATCTGCTTTAGTTAGGCCCATTACCTCGATCCCTCGATAAGCAGATTACGATAATGAACTAGATATGAGTTCCCGTATTCTTGTGATTGACCTATCAGCTTAATATCATTCACGCACAGACACACACACATACACACACACACACACACACACACACACACACACACACACACACACACACACACACACACGGCAATACTACATACTGTGAAGGCCATGGTTATAAAGTAGTGAATTCGATGTCACTTAATACATTGTTTTCATAATATGTAAGATTCCATTATTGTTTTATCTTTTCCATCAATGAGTAATGTGGTGATTACTTTGGCGATTTGAAAATTTAAGATGTCTATTTATACTTGCATACCAAGGTGCACTATTTGATGAAGCAGTTTTCCTATCTATATTTCTATAAGTTGAATGTCATATTTTTTTTTTTCCATACAGCTATTATTGGCTAGAACTGCCCATGAAGAGCACCACATTTTTTCTCTCCCCTTTCACTCCCCTCCTCAACACACACACACACACACACACACACACACACACACACACACACACACACACACACACACACACACACACACACACACAAAGAAAGAAAAAAACAATAACTGCACTCAAATAGTAAACATAAAAGCAACTGTAAAGAGAAAAAAGCGACTGTAGTTTACAACAGATCACATCAGCAGCAGCAGCAGCAGCAGCAAGCATTACATACACCGCGGTCTGCCTGCCATCATTTACAAAAATAAATAAATAAAAATGAAATAAAAGAAAAGAGGAAATCTGTTAATTCAGCAGAAACAGTTGCACTGCGATAGAAGAAAGACAACCTCGTCCTCCCATTGGAATCTATTTGGAATATTAGTTCCTGTCCTGGACCATTGTGCGCCGTGCATTATCCTAAGCTCCCAACCACGTCAGGGCGAGGGTGGGGAGGACTGTGGTGGCGGTGACTGCTGTTGGCCACGCCGGTCTTCCCACATTGTGGAGACGCTCAACAATGGCCCGCTGCCACCATTGTGTGGCTTTTGTACACGTTCGCCAAGTGGTCGCGGCCACTCCCTTGATTATGACGACTCCTTTATGTATTGTGACTGGGGAGTGAAGGGGTGGTGGAAGAGGAAATAGGGATGCCTGGGAGGGGAAGGGAAAGGGAAAGCCACGGAAAAAGAGATTCAGCCAGTGATAGACGAAACAGACGATGAGGAAGGTGCAGTGGAAGCAAGAGGGGAGGAGGATAGGCAGTGCTATGGAGGAGACGTGAGTCACGATCTGCGTGTCGGACAACGCTCATTTCAAGTTTACTCATTATAAATAATGACGGAACTTGAGATCATCGCTTCTGAGAGTAACCTTGAAACCAATCATATGTAGATAGCCGAACACCATGAAATCTTTGATGGCTAATCATGACTGAGCTTACGTCTGTATATGGTCAATAATTATTACCACAAATAAGACTAGGCATAAAATCAGTTGCCAATCAGATATAAGCTACACCTTTAGCGTACATTATAACACATGGACAGTATAATAAGAACTTGTGACTCTACGCACTACGAAACCAGAAAAATGTAAAACCTTGTACATACATTGCGAAAATATTATGTTTGTAAAGCATAAAGCAATAACTATAAACGAACGATATTTTTCATTTTTCAGTTCTAGAATAGGGAGGGTTGGGGATGGTCAAGGAGCCGTACTCAAAGGAGGGGAGAGACCAGCAGTTACGTGGGTGTAGTTACGTTAGGTGTGTGAGGTGGCAGGGCGAGGAGAGGAGGGAGGGGTTCAGGAGGCATTATTGGCTATGGGAAGGGGAATAGGGGGAATGTGTATTGACCCAGGCTGTGGTAATCAAGTGTGGGTCATTTTGGATGTTTGACTAAGCCCTCGTAGTCCCCACCAACGTCTGTTTTTAATTGGTGCACATTAGCCCAGAGGGGATATCACACACACACACACACACGCACACACACACACACGCACACACACACACACACACACGTTCAAACATGTTGGGATATTATTTAGTGTCTATAAAACTTAACAATCTTTTGTGTGTGTGTGTGTGTGTGTGTGTGTGTGTGCACGTCGAGTTATCCAAACCAAGAAATTCTGCAGCAAACTTTATCAGGTGTGAGACGAAGCAGTTATTAGGTACGTCCGTTACCTTTTTTTTTTATTTTATTTATTTATTTTTTTTTTTTTTATTCAACCAACCTGAGCTTTTTTATGGGAATTTATGGGCTAAAGGAGACCACCTAATGGAGACCTCCCATCTGAAAACCCATCCACTTGGGAACCGTTACCCTGAGTGGACGCCCAATCACCACTCAGACCGTAGCCAGGATTCGAACCCATGCGCTCTGGGATCCTAAGGCCTCCAGAGCGCAAGCGGTTCCAGTTTGGCATATTGTTTCATTAGACTTTTCGATGCGACAGTGTAGAAAGAAGTCATTCAAGACCACTTTTATTGCTATTGTACACAAGCACTGATTTATGAACAGAGGATTGTTTCATGTCAGTACCTTAAATCTATTACCCACTAGCACAATGGAGGTGAATTGTATGATAATCACCCCTTCTTTGTGTACCTCTCTACGTGTTTGTATTGTACTTTTTGTGGCGTGAATCAAGTGTAAATTGTCTTTGTTCTTTCAGAACTCACTCTTCATACAATGCCTGATGGTGGTGACATTGCGATTAGGAATGAAGAGAACACAATTTTGCTA
Organism: Callinectes sapidus; assembly: GCA_020233015.1. Lineage (NCBI taxonomy): Eukaryota > Metazoa > Arthropoda > Malacostraca > Decapoda > Portunidae > Callinectes > Callinectes sapidus. The sequence continues at coordinate 2,451,292 of CM035196.1, read as the reverse complement.
CCCATGTAAAGAGAAGAAGTGAACAACAAAGAAGTCTGAAGTCTTCACTTGTTGGTGAGTTATTACTGATACAGTTGGCATACCGTAATAAATATGTCTCATGTCTTTTATTTGATTTAATTTAGTATTACTAAGAGTTGAGATTAAAAATAATACATACAGGATTTTATATCTAAGATTTTCCTTTTTTCAGCTTGCAAGTACGAGACAGTGGAAGAAATGTAATGCAACCCTAGAATGAGAAAGCTTCAAGAATCTATGACAAAAGAGACTGTTAGGGGATAGTGTCAACACCACCGTTTGTTATGACCTTAGAGCCAGTGGTGGTATCACCAAGTACAAACGTTATGTACATACTTTACATCTCACTAAGAGTAACATCTCACCTCTCCTGTCAATGAGGCAATATGGATTGGAAGTCGTAATGGTGCTTTGTTATACCTGTGGTGAGATGGCAGGGTTGATGGAAGTTTGCTGTTTTGCTTTTGTCAGGAATCCTAAAAGAAAGTACCACTAATTTGAACACCATCCTGCTCTTCCGAGGCTGAAGAGGAGGATAGAAGTGGCCTAAAAAACTGTATAAAGTCGAAACTACTCCGAATACTCTCCGGAGATTTTGTAAATAGGATTGTTAAGAAAGCATTTATATAAAGGTTTTATTTATAATTACGCTATTACAACAAGGTCTCCGGAGAATCTGCGGAGTATTTTCGACTAAGTACAATTTTTTAGGCCACTTCTGTCCTCTTAAGCCTTGGAAGAGCAGGATGGTGGTCCAATTGATGATGCAGGGAAAAACTACACAAACTATTAATTCCAGACAACATTTCCTTTTGCGAGAACCATCTTCATCATCTCATCATCATGCACACCAACTGCCATCTAATAGTGGCACGTAACTCAGACTAACCAACACTACACACAGCCCGGCATCCACTTTTGCCTGAATTCACTACCATCGTCTAAGGGTTTGGTTTTGAAATAGACAAAATCCTTGTCTACCTGCCCCCACCCAGCCATCACTTTTGTCTGGTACTGTAAAAGTAAGAAATGGTGGTCTGTTGCCATGGAGGAAGGGGAGAAGTGGGAAGAAGAGGAGGAGGAGGTCTTTGAGTGAGAGCAGAAGAAAGAGTAAGTGGTCTATTGGACTTGGAGGTAAAGTAGCTGTCATAGGAGAGAGAGAGGCCAGGCAGGCAGGCATTTATCTAGTTTGAGCTTATAGTTCTTGTTCTTCCTTTCATCTGCTTAGTCAAATTTTGTGATATTCACCAGGATCTCTTCTCTTTCAGGTACTTACATCTCTTCATTACATTATAAAATACTTCAAAGAGTGTCCGGAGAAAATACATACTCTTTTCGGCAAGAAAAATTTATTAAAAAAAATAATAAAAATAACAATAATCATCTGAGTTGTGGAGTCATAGACTTAGAACACATTGCAGCTTATGTACCAGCACCACAGCTAGCCAACACTGAGTCTTACACACTTGTTCACGTTAATGGGAGAGGATAATACAGTGCTGCTGATAGTATGTGATGCCTTCTTTCTTCATGTCGCCCATAACTCCGACAGGGAAGTGACGCCTCTTCATCTTATCACCTTCCTCTCCACCAGTCACTGCAGCCTTCTTGATGCTACAAGTTATTCAAGGAGGGAGGGAGGGAGAGAGAGAGAGAGAGAGAGAGAGAGAGAGAGAGAGAGAGAGAGAGAGAGAGAGAGAGAGAGAGAGAGAAATAACTGTAAAAAGGCTAAATTCTTTTATTCATCTATTTCATTTACTTTTTTTTATAAATGTAGTCGGTAAAAAAAATACTAGGAAAGGGCACGGAAAGTGACAAAAAAATTCACTGTGGCAAAACTCTCTTAATTAAATAGATAAATCAGCCAATACTCAAAGAAAATTATATGATGATGACAGACAATAAACTTACCTAGAGATCATTATGATGACTATCACTTGCATATTCATCAAAAGCAGTAGTGATCCCATGTTTTAAGGCTGGAATGTTGACGTACACACTAAGGAGGCTCTCACGCCCACACAACAACCCAAGCTGTCAGTCAGTCCCACCAGCTAATAGTATCCTCAAGTGTTTGAGAGGCCCGGCCAGGACAGAGGACTTCCACCTTCACCCTGCACAAAAAGGAACATTAAAGATGGTTTGGGTGAAACGAAACAATGAATGTTAACGTATTGACCTTCCATAGCTAAAAATTGGGTTGCAGCTATGGAAATAGTAAATAAAGATGACGTAAAAATATATAACTCAGTAACACAATGTAAGACATTTTAAGATGACTATCACTTGCACATCAACTGCTGTGGTGATCCAGTGCTTTGAGGTGGGAATGTTAACCAACACACCAAACAGGCCCTCGTGCCCACATGTGACAACCCAGGCTGTCTGTCACACCAGCTCATGGTATCCTGAGGGATTTGAGAGGCACAAGCAGGACAGAGGACCTTCACCATCAACCTGAAGAAAGAGGAACATTGAAGCTTGTTTGGGTGAAAGCAATGAATAAGGAAATGTATTGAATGTTAATGTATTTACCTTCCATGGTGGAAAATTTAGAAGAGAGAGAGAGAGAGAGAGAGAGAGAGAGAGAGAGAGAGAGAGAGAGAGAGAGAGAGAAAGCATTCCTTATTATGAAACCTACCTATCTATTTCTTTATCTTGGTTTTTAACGTGCAAACTACTACTATATCCCTGCCAAAACCATACTTTAATCATATCAGATTTCTTTCATTTTATTATCTGGCACTATGAATTAAAGAATTTCAATAGAAATATATTGGTTTGTTATGTTTTACAATGAGACAGGAATGAGTAGCCTATTTACTATAAAAAATTACCATCAGTTACTGCCAGTGTTAACCTCTTCATTACTGGAACATATATTCATATTCATTCTGCTTATTACTTGTTGTTTTTATATAGATTCAGAAACTCATGTGGGCATTCAAATAGTAGACTCTAGCCATTCATCTTCTCATCTCCATGCACCCTTCCTGATGTCAATAAAATAATTTAATCACCATCAAAACTTGTGGTAAATCTGTGTCCCAGTACTGTAGAGGGTTAAGTTGCATCCTCAGCCACACCTGATGACACACAGTACAACATACCTACAGCGCAACACAATACAAGGCACATTTTTCATCACTTCTCCATATTCATCATAAATACGAAAATGGAAAGTCTGACCATAACTAACTGGTAATGATGACACAACAGAATCCCAATGAACAAATATTACATTATTACAAGTGTTTGGGTATGGAGTTATTGTTGAGTTGAACTGATCATAGCACCAGGGAGTATAATTATCAAGTAAAATAAAACTTTATCTAATTGTTTGTTTATGTGGTGGGTTTGTTACAAGAAGAGATCGTAAAGGAGAGAGAGATAGATGAAGTTTAACTCTAAAGTGCAAATTTATTTATCTATGGTGCATTGATTACTGTACTACATCCAATTTCTCTCTCTCTCTCTCTCTCTCTCGTTGTGTGTCCATACAAATAATATTTTCTGCAGTGCTGGTAATATCAACAAGTGACATACAAAATTATAAAAAGGCTAAATTCTTTTATTCATCTATTTCATTTACTTTTTTTCTTTTTTATAATGTAGTCGGTAAAAAAATACTAGGAAAGGGCAGGGAAAGTGACAAAAAAACTCGCTGTGGCGAAACTCAGTGAAATAGATAAATCAGCCAATACTCAAAGAAAATTATATGATGATAGACAATAAACTTACCTAGATATCATTATGATGATTATCACTTGCATATTCATCAAAAGCAGTAGTGATGCCATGTTTTAAGGCAGGAATGTTGACATACACACTAAGCAGGCCCTCATGCTCACATGCAACACCCCAAGCCATCAGTCAGTCAGTCCCACCAACTAATAGTATCCTCAGGTTTTTGAGAGGCCCAGCCAGGACAGAATCTCCACCATCACCCTGCACAAAAAAGGAACATTAAAGTTGGTTTGGGTGAAATGAAACAATGAATGTTAATGTACTGACCTTCCATAGATGAAAACAGGATTGCAGCTATGGAAATAGTACAGAAAGATGACAAAATATACAACACAGTAACACAATTTAAGACATTTTAAGATGGTCAGTCAAAGGAAAGGAACTGGTAAAACTGAAAAGCTTTGTTTAGTATAGACAAAACATAGTAACAAGCCATATTTTTACAGATCTATGCATATATGGTGCCTTCACAGGAATGGCCAAAGTAGGATTCTATAATACAGTAGCAGACTGCCTCACTAAAGGACACTTGGGATATACTGCAACAACAGTAACACCATATATAGATCATACAATATCTCTGACACAAATCCATCAACTTTCACACTGGCTATTGCTTCAGATGAGAATTACTGTACCTGGAACAGCACTATCAAATACAACAAGCTTCTCAGGTGCCCAAACAAACAAGGACTTAAGTCATACAATATACATTAGGAATGACAACTCACGATTTCAGACTCTCAGCTGTTTTTCTTTTACTAAGAGGGCCACTGGCCAATAGATAAAAAAAAGGTGGGGGGAAAATAACGGCCTACAAAGGTGCTAATTTTAAAGGCAATTCAAAAGGACCATCCAAAATTGAAGGATAAGCATCTTAAAACCTCAGCTCACAGAATTTAAATGAGAGGAATGAAGAAATACAGAAGCATGCAGAGTTCCAGAGCTTACCACAGTTGCATAATGCTTTCAACCTGTATCTGCCTATCAGGGCATGTGTGGTACATAATACTGTACTTAGAGAAACCAGTGACATGAGGTGTGTTTGCCTCACCCAGCCATCCACCACCTGGAGCTGGGTGATCACATCCTCTATCACACAAAAGTTACTGCATTCACAAACAATATTCTATTAAATTTGAACTTAATACATAAATATTTTACTGAACTAAGCCAAGAACCCACTACACTTGTTTACTACTTAAAAATGAGAACCTGCTTTGGATATTCAGGTCATATAAAACACACACACATACACACTGCCCCAACCTCATCCATTAAGTAGGTCACACCAGACACTAGCACCAGGAGTCCTGAACCACCACCAAATCTCTCCAGTGTGCATCACACAGAGAAGGCTTGCACCTCATGTGGACACACTGTGATAACACTATATATCTATATATTTTTTCTAACACATTACTATAAAAGTTGTTATAATTATTATCATTTTTATTGGTATTATGTAATCAAAGTTAAACTCATTACCTGGGGAGTACCTGGTGGAGGCAGCATGTTAGCCTTCCACAGCAGCAACTTGTACAGTGTTGTTCACTTCTCTTCACTGGAGCCAGATCCCAAGCTGGAGCTGTGGCCTCCATGGAAGCCGCGTCTCAGGCCCTTCCGCATCACACATCCCCCGGCCCCTATGGCAGCCAACGGCAGCCCATACTTCATGGCTTTCCTGTGTAATGAAGTAGTGTGATGATGACAATAACCACTCATGGAGTTAATAGTAAGTACACTCTCTGGAAGGACTAAAACAGATCGTCAAATGTAATCCAATATAACATTTATTTAAATTAATGCATTATCGCAGCAAACATTATAGACAGAACGAGGACGGAACACCGTAACTAACCAACAACTTGACACTGAACAGAAATGATAAATAACAGCAGTAACAATAATAATACTAATAAAAAAAAAAAAAATAATAATAATAAAACACTGCTAACACTAATAAAAAAATATACTACTAAAACTAATAATAATACCAACAATAATACTGATAACAACAAGTGAATTACTAATAATAATAATAACAGGTTAATTATAATTACTTATAATAATAACAATAATACTGATAACAACAACAGGTTCAAGAGTAACAGATGTAACATTAATACTAATAGCAAGTGAAAAATAACTACAGCAACAATAACAATAAAAGTCAAAAATAATACTGCTACTATCACTACGAATACTACTAATAATAATAACACCACCACCAACAATAACGGGTGCAAAAGACGTATGAAAAAGCTTAAAAGAAATACTGATCTCTCTCTCTCTAACACATACCCACTACTTGATAGTGGACACCAAGGAACTTACTACTGTCTTTGGGTGGACAAGGTAGTAATGGTGAAGGGGCCATGAGTCACCAGGTTGATAGCCCAGCTCCTGGCCAGCGTCAGTGGCTCCACACCATAATACTTCTCAAACCTGTGGGAAAGGGGAAAAGTCACTCAATTTAGGAGGAAAAGGAGGAGATGGAGATGCAGGAGATAAAGGAGGAGGAGGAGGAGGAGATGGAGAAATACAAGATAGAGGAAAAGGAAATGACGGAGGAGGAAGGAAAATACTACTCTGATATGGAAAAGATAAAAGAGTAGATCAAAGAACAAAGAAAATAAAGAAATGAAAAAATAAATTTCAAGAATGCAAGCATACCTTGGAAGATAACATCGAGTTGAAAAAGGAAATAGGGAACATGAAAAAAGAAAATGATCTTCTCAAGGATAAATGTGGTACATATGAGCTACACCTTGAATGCCTAAAGGAAAAAGTAAGAGGTGACTCAGAAAAAAGTGATAAAGCATTCAAAGAAAACAAGTTGATAGAATTGAAGAGCGTATGGAAAAAAGAAAGGGAAGAAGAAAATATTAGTTTTGCAGAGGTAATAAAGAAACAAATTCAAGATAAAACAAAGGACACAGTAATTCAGATAATTAAAGAGAAGGAAAATTTTGTAACACACAGTGGACAGAAAGAAATGTATGCTTATATATGGTTTACAGGGAAAGAAAAATCCAAATAAATACGGGAGGAAAAGAGAGGAGAGGGAATTAGTAAAAAAAATGATTAAGAAAGTTTCAAGATGATGTACAGAATTTAGACCATGAGGTTGAAGAAACACACAGAAAAGGAAAATACAGTGAAGGCAGTATAAGACCACTAAAGGTGAGAATGAGATCACAGTTAGCAGTTGAAGAAATAACAGCAAGAGTCAGTAGATTAGCTCAAAATGCAGAGTATAAAATGGTGTGGTTGATAGAGACATGAATTTGGAAGAAAGACAGAAGGAGAAAGAGTTAAGACAAGAAGCTAAAGAAAAAAACTTAGAGGACAGAGACCAAAAAAAATATAGGTAATGAATGTAGGAATGTAGGAATGTAAAGATCAATTAATGCAGCCAATTTGGGAATGATTTCCACCTCAATAGAGGGAGGGTGCCACAAGAGTGGAAGAGAGCCAACATTGTGCCCACTTACAAAGGAGAAAAGACTGACCCGCTAAATTATAGACCTGTTTCTCTAATAAGTGTTGTAAGGAAATTGTGTGAGATATTAATTAAAGAGAAATGGAAGAGATATTTGAAGAAAAATAGTTATATATACCTAATAGGCAATAGGCAATTTGGATTCAGACAAGGAAAATCATGTGTCACGAACCTAATAAGTTTCTATACAAGAATAATTAAAGTTATCGATAACAGAGATGGGTGGGTGGATGCGATCTACCTAGGCATCAAAAAAGCATTCGACTCAGTTCCACACAAGACTCTTATGGAAACTGAAGCACATAGGTGGACTGAGAGGGAAACTATTGGAATGGATGCTATATGAATCTGTTTGCGGATGACGCCAAATTAAAGAGTTATTAAAAACACTGATGACTGTCGAGAGCTACAAAGTGACAGACAAGATCGATGAATGGAGCAAGAGGTGGAAACTAGATTTTAATGCAAAGAAATGTGTGATGGAGCTAGGCAAGAGCAAAAGAAAGGCCAAAATGAAGCTATGAGATGAGACAGGAGGAAATACCTAAGACAATAGAAGAAAACGACCTAGGGGTGGTGATACAGCCAGAAGAAGCACAGACTCTCCTGATGACGTGTGAAGACGATGAGAGAAGAGATGAAAGCAAGGAAGAACCATGCTGTGGGCCGGTGTTATGGTGGAGAGACTCGTCCGCCACCAAAAACAGACGCTCCGCGGGAAGTGTTGTCGCCACCGAAACTAGGTGACAGCAGACTTCCCTGCAGTACATGGGATGGTTCAGCCATAAATAGGCGAAAGACAGCTGGGCAGAACACGAGAGAACACTAGGATAGATACCTCCGCAAGCAAGCGCGTCTCAAGGATGAATGACGGTGCTGGGTTCACTTGGACTTGGTTGAGGGAGGCAGTGATGTCATGTGGTTGCCAAGGGTTGCCAGGGGAGGAATGCGACGCAATTTTTCGAATATTATGGGATATACAAATTCGTCTAAGAGAAAAATACAGACTTAAGAATCTGTGTTCATACTTGCCCTGGGAATGTATGTGAGTCTTGTGCGTTGGAGAAGAGGGATGCTGGGTGTGTTAAGACCGAGAAGAGAGTGAAGACCAATGTCATGGCACAAGTACAAGCTAGTTCGTAGTGAACGAGCACAGTAGTAGTCAAGGATATTATAAGAGAATCCTTGGTGGTGGTGGTAGTAGTAGTAGTAGTAGTAGTAGTAGTAGTAGTAGTAGTAGTAGTAGTAGTAGTAGTAGTGTCTACGAGTGTTTGAGGTATATAAGAGTGTGTCTACAAGTCTCACCCAACACTTGGGCTTTGCTCTTCTTTTCTTTTTTAGTAAAGTGCAGACCACAACACAGGCTGCACCACACAGTACGACCTCTTCCTGTCCGTCCATATTGGCTACTAAATAATAAATCACTGAAGAGTGAGGGCACACTGTACTGAACTTTTGTACGCGCACAGTTCAGCACAAGTGCCGCACTGTTCGCGTACAAAAGTTGCGAACTTTTGGCCGGTGGGTACGCAGTTAACAAGAGGTGTTCTATTTGTACGCGCACTGACAAAGTTCTGCACAAAAAGTGCGCAACAATTGTGCAGAACACGGTTTTGGTGGAAACGCACCTTAAGAGTGTCTACATGTGTTTCGGGTATATGAGTGTGTTTGGAGTGTGTATGGGCGTGGGGGTGACTGTACACTAAGCACTGCACCACCACCACCACTACTGCAAGTTCTACGTATATCTGTGTATGTTTGTGAGAACTATGAATTATTACACTTATTATTATTGAGATATCATAATATATCTATACAAACTTAACCTTATACACCTCAAAATACCCTCAAAGAGTCAAATACTCACACAGCACAATTAAGCTGCGTGAAATATGACTAATATTATCTAACACGCGCTGAAAATACACTTAATACGCCTAAAGCACACTTATCAAACTCGAAATACACACAGAACACCTAAAAACACTATTAACTTGCCAAATACATTACCTTCCCCCGAAAACCACTAGATTGCATTACAAAGAACGACAAGTTACAAGGGATACTTACCTAAATATTGTGGTTTGGCTCCCTTTTCCGCTTCCTTTTCTCCGTTCTTGTTCTAACAAATTGTGACTAGTTTTGATCACAGTACTTTCACTATGCAAATTCTTGACATGATCAAAATATTACAACATTGTGATACCACCAATAACAATAACATGTGGAGGCACTTGAAGAACAGAAGATGGCTATGGCAGAGATGAAGATGCTGGGGTGATAATGGCAGATACATAGTGACAAGGCTGGAATTTAAGAAGTGTCTATGAAGTTTATAAGATTAATGCTCGAGTCTGTAACATTTTCATCCCCACATGAGTTTGTGAAGCTGTGTAAAATTGCCAAATAAGCAGCATAAATATAAAAACACACCTCAGAATTAAACACAAATATACGTAAAACAGAACAAATGCAATAATGACCACATACCACTAACCCATCTACTCCTCACTTCATTCACATCTGAACCTCTTAATAAGGCAAATATACACACAAAAAAGAACAAACGTAACAATGACATCACACCACATACTACAACCACTAACTCATCTACTCCTCACTCCACTCACATCTGAACCTCTTAATGACGTCACACCACATACCTAATAACCAAACCTTCTACTGGTCACTTCACTTCTCCCCCTTGATCCACTTGAAAGGCGCTCGCAGTCCCTTGCCGGCGAGAGCACTGACTTCAAAGGTGACCAGCTTCTGTGGCACCTTCTTCTGCAGTATGTCAAAGCGCATGACAAACAGCAACTCACTCGACCCCCGGCTCACCGCTCCATCTATCTTGTTCAGCACAATTGCCACCTGAAGAGAAGGAAAGTTGATGTTGAGAGATGGAGTTTAAGTAAATATGGTAAAAAAAAAATCATGATTTACTTGGATGTACATTGTGTATTACTACTTTATAAATGTATCAGTCATATTAACCTCTTAAGTAGGCTGAGACTGAGTTGAATATTGAATGTGATCAGTTATCTGAAAGGAAGCCAGTTATGTTCACAATTTATCCTTGGTTCAATACTTGCCATGTTCAAGTGTGGAGGAGCAGATAGTGAGGTCAATGTTCATGGATAAATGAAGCGACATTCATGAATTACTTAATTTGAGGCAAAAATACCAAACATTTTATGGTTTGTTTATTTCAACATTCACATCCCCCTTACCACTGACTGATCAATTCACTAGCACTACCAATAACTCAAGAAACTGTCTTAAAGAGTTGGTGAAAATAATCCATGTGCTGAAGCTTAGTAGGGAGCAAAAAGCTAGTGCAGAAAATAAGACCTAAGAATGTGAGGACACCAATATTGTACACAACCCTTACACAGTGCAACCAGGATAATAACACAGTAGGTTGTCCCTCACTGCACAAACAAAAAATCAACACACTTAAGAGTAATGCAGGAACAACAGTCTTGAGCATATGGTAAGTTTTGTTAAAGCTTTGTAAATGATTCAATAACAAAATATAGATACATAAACAGATAATTATAGCACCTTGTTAATAATGTCTGATGTATAAAAACTTTGTGACACTTCAAAAGTAACTTCAAACTATACTTAGTCAAAAATTCTATAAAATGATTTCAGCACATTAACCCTTTCACTACTGGGATACATTTTTGTATCTATTCTGCTAACCATTTGCCAATATTATACAGCTTAAGACACTCATGGCAGATTAGAATAGTACAAAATGACCATTAATCTCCAGACCTCCATAGACCCTTTCTCATGTCAATAAAATCACCTAATCACACCCAAAATTCATGGTAAAAATGTGTCCCAGTACTGAAGTGGTTAAGAATCTGAGTTAATGAACATATTGCACAAATCTTGAGGCAAATGAGACCCACACCAGCATACCACCACCTACCACAGAGTCCTCAATGCAAGACACTCATATCATGCCAATGTTGCTCTCTTCCCTGGTGATGGTTGGCCAAAACTTCCCTCTCTAGATTTATTGAAGCTTCTATATAGTTTTTCATACTTCTGCCTCTCTGCTGGAGTGACTGAGGGCTTCACTTCTCTCAAAGCAGCAAGGATGTGCCTCTGATAAACCCTGAAGTCTGGGTTCTCCACATCTGGGGATGACTGTAGCTTCCTGACTGTCCTGGTAGTTAGCAGGTTCCCTTTGGCCTTGCTGGAAACTGTACACTCTTCCCTGGCAGTCTGTGGTGAGGCAAGCAACCCACGCTCCTTATAAACTACTTTCTCTCCCTTCCCTTCAAACACCACCTCCTTGATGCTGTTGTAGGACTCAGCAGATGAAAGTCCACCATCAGTTTGCATGCAATAGTCCCTCTCTGCCTCCATCAACTCATTCTCCTCTCCAAGATCCGAGTCTCCTTCCGCCCCAGACTCCTGTGCCTCCTGCCTGGATTCACTGGGGATGACACCTTCATACAGACTGTCCCCCAGAACCTCCTGACCCACCAGCACTTGGGCGGAGGATAAGAGGCCCTGCAGGTCGGCTCCAGTGAAGCTTTCTGTAAGGTCGGCTATCTCACACCAAGCGATCTCCTCCCCAAGTTCCATGTCTTGGCTCAGGACACGCAGGATCTCCACCCTGTCGCTGTGTGTTGGTATGGGGCAGAACACACACTTGTCCAGCCGGCCTGCATAACAGAGAATAAATAAAGAAATCACCGGCTGAAATCTTTGGCATGTGTTGACACTAATTTAACATGTGAATGAAACAATTAAATCCTTTGTTCTGATGCACAAATGAAGTTTCCACACTTATAAATCACTCAAATGAACTGAAAAGTATAGAATGGTCTCCAATTCTCCAATGCAAGAGTTAACCAATACTCCCAATCATTCATTCCTTTCTCTGGTAAACTCTGGAACTCCCTGCCTGCCTCTGTATTTCCAACTTCCTATGACTTAACTATTTAAGAAGGAGGTTTCACGACATTTGTCCCTGACTTCCGGTTAACTCTTGTATTCTTTCAAGGGACTGGCAATAATAGTGTTTTTTTTTTTCATTGTTTTGTTGCCCTTGACCAGCTTCTGCCTCTTACACTACTCATCTTGCCACCACTGCCTCACCTGGCCTGAGCAGAGCCGGATCAATGAGGTCAGGTCTGGAAGTGGCCGCCAGCACGTACACCCCCAGCAGGCCCTCCACCCCATCCATCTGAGTGAGGAGCTGGTTCACCACTCGGTCCGTCACCCCAGTGCTGTCGTGGCCTCGTCTTGGCGCAATGGACTCAAACTCGTCAAAGAACAGGATGCAAGGCTTGGCACTGGAGGCTCTGGGGGAGGTGAAGAGTTTAATATTAATAGCCTCTTGTTTCCTCTCAAAACAACATGCAAATATTTAAACACATATTTACGAAACGCCCAACATTTGATATTTTTCAAAACACAGAAGAGTCACTCAAACAGACAGAGAGAACTAACCCTACAAAACATAACCTAACTTAAACAAAACAACACAATGCACCTTTTTTTTTTAAGTGAGTCTTGTACTGGTCTCTTGTCAGTATTAATTTATTTTATTAGGTACTATGAAACCTATTTTTTCTTTTCTTTTATATTTAGGTTTTTCCAAATTGCCTTTTCATCTTGACCACTTTGCTTACCTCTCAAAGGCATCCCTGACAGCCTCTTCACTTGCTCCAATGTACTTAGACAGCAACTCCGGTCCCTGCATGGATCAACATGTGTCATTGTTAACAGACAGAAAGTTATGCATAGGACAACTACTACTGACAAATCACACACACACACACACACACATTACATAAGAATACAAAAAAATGAGGGAGGCTGCAAGAGGCCATTAGATCTACTCGTGGCAGTCCCTGTGTGAGAACCACCGTCTAATTCTATTTATCATCTGCTTCCATAAACTTGTCTAATCTTTTTAAAACTCCCAATTGTCTCAGCACTAACAATATGATTACTGAGTCCATTCCACTCATTACACTGAAATCTCCTGGACCTGCTCGGGAACTGGCATCTAAGTGGGCCATTTTGCTTGACAGCTTTTGTTGCTCTCAGCCAGATTTCTCTTCATACATTAAAAAAGAACACAATTATGCTTGCAGTCCAATGGTCAAATTTCAAACCAAGAGCAGAGACAGTAAGACAACAATGAACAATCCACCCGCTTTACTTCCTCCTTGTCTTAGATCCAGAGCCCATATTAACAGAGGTCCTTCAATATGTGAGATTTTTGACAAATTTCTAGTCTTTAAATCCATCTCAACCTTCTGAAATTGGTGTCTCGATCAGCAGCTTCAAATATACTGGTGATGAGGTAAAGCCTAAAATACAACACCAATTTCCAGAGGTCAAGATGGATTTTAAGACTAGAAATTTGTCTCAGAAAGAGGTACATACTTAAGAATCTGTTAATTTAGGGCCAGACCTGTGTTGTCTTTCACTCTGAACAGACTCACCTTGACAGTGATGAAGTTGAGGTGACACTCTGCAGCAATGGAGTGGGCCAGCAGTGTTTTGCCAGAGCCAGGAGGACCATACAGCAGCACACCAGACCTCAGCCTCAGCTTTACCTTGCTGAAGAGGGTTGGGTGGGCGGCAGGCCAGGTCAGGGTCTCCTCCAGCACAGTCCGGGCCTCAGCCAGCCCCCCCACCCCCAGCCTCCCTGCCCTGCTGCTCTTCTCGGACAGACTCAGGCCTGTCAAGGTGCAAGTGAGTGATGGAAAATGCTCACTGTCTTCAGAGTCTTTAAAGTTAGTTTTTATTGTCAATTTAAGTACACATACATTTATCTGTATGTGAGGTACTGAGTAGTAAATTGAAGTTCATACATTTCTCTTTATTTGTGATACTAAACACAATTAAACAATCACTCTCTACCTTCTTGTATGAAAAATTGTTATAACACTGGAAAAAATTACTTATGCCTTATGTAATCACTTATTGTACTTGAAACAAACTTTCTTTTTTAGCCTGCATATGAAATGATGATAATAAAGATGACACCAGTCTCTGGAGCCTCACCTCTCAGTGCCAGTGGTGTGTATCCCTCCAGTGCTGCCTCAACATCACCATCCAACACCTTCCCTTCCTCCCCCTTGGATGAAGTCTGACCTGGCCACTTCCTCTTATCACCTGCAGGGGCCACTTGAAAGCCTTGGTCTCCCTCCTCCCTTGCTTCAAGTCGCCACCTGTCACACACACTCAGGTACGTTCGCAGCGCAAGGTGGCTCAGATCAGGAAGGCTGAAACTTTCTGTCCGTTTGGCGAGTAACTTGTTCCCAAATGCCAGGTACTTAGAGGTGTCAGTGTGGCCTTGTGCTGGTCCATCAGTGGCCTGTGTGTCTGTGTGTGGTGCCTTGTGTCCACAGTGCCTGGTGAGGTGTGAGGCAAGCATGGCCCTGAAGGCTGCAACTCTGTCATCAGGGCCGAGGGGAGGGATGGTGAAGGTGCAGGGGAAGTAGTGACATCCTTGAGGGCTCACCACCAGTGGATGGACACCTGACCTGTTCACACATGAGGCCACAACCAGAACACCACCACTCACTCCACCTCCATCAGGCAACAACTCACACAGGAACTCCATGAGCTGGTTCAGGAGGAGCTTGAGGACTGTCACCACTTGCATTGAGTGGCTATGGAGCGGCCCGGAGTCCTGCTGGTCCTCGGAGACAGACGGCACCAGGCTGTCCAGGTCGTCGAGGAACACAACAGCTGGTCTCCGGAAGATGGCCTCTTTGAACGCCAATTGCAGCTTCTTCTCTATAGTCTCTGCTTTCTTCCCCCGGAGCACCTTGAGGCTGGTCACGCTGCAGTGGACATGGTGAGGGTGCTGGGAAAGACTCTCCATGAGGGATTCCAGGAGGCTTGTCTTCCCTGAGCCTTTGCTGCCCTGAAGAAGACCAAACTGAGGCCCAACACTTGACCAGTTGCTGAGGGAAAAGACAATGTGTTCCCTGAGTTTCTCCAAGACTTCCTGGTCACCAACATAGGGATGCCTGGCGTGGAAATGGGCACTCAAGTCATGTGTTGTGGCCAGGATGTGAGGGACATCAGGATGCTGCCTCAGTGCGGTAACATGAAGCAGCACAGCAGACGTCCTGGAGAGGTGAAGAGGTGTGCCGTCTCTTGTTCTCACCAGCACATCAAGTCTGCCATCATCTGTCTCAACCTCCAGCAGTGTGTTTGCATTGATGACAACAGGACACTCATCAGTTAAGTCTCTCAGTACTGTCTTGATCTTGTGCAGGAGTGGCGGTGACTGAGATACATCGCTGTCACCGGTGATGGCCAGCACGTCAACACACACTGGAGCAGTCTTGGTGATGATGTCTGACGTCTGTATCTCAATAACACTCAGGTCGCTCAGCTTCATGAATCGCCTCAACACATTTGGCACGACACAATTACCACCCTTCAATGCATCACTTATTTCCCTGAAGAGCGGCCCATGCAAGCTTTTCTCAATAAGGTAATTCTCCCAAACAAGAACTGTACATATATTATCTGATGATTCTCTTGATGTTTTTGCCTGTTTCTTTTCACCATTAGATTTCTTATCTTCCTTACTTTGGCCTTCAGCAATGTCCTTAGGAGACTTAATGACATGCATGATGCCAAGAAAACTCACTGTGTCACTATATGCAGTCCCAGAAATGCTGTGTTGACTCACCACTACCAGAGAGGGATGGTGAACAAGGCTTCCTAGTGAGTCAATCAGCTTGTCAGGCAACCCCACCACTCGAGCCCCCAGGCGAATATCCTTCTTCATGGGGAAATCACTCTGAGAGGCCCTTCTGTCCCTCAGCTTCCCCATCATGAACTCCAGGATCAGTGTTAGTATATCCTGTGAATGTTCCTCCACTTTACTTTCCTCAGTGGTCTTTTCTTGGTGGAGTTCTTGAGGTGTGTTTTCCGCAGAGGGGACAAAGTTAATGGCCGTGTGGGTTGGGGAGTAGTCACCCTCGGAGGGTGGCAGCACCTCCACCTGGCTCATGGGGTGGAGAGTGAGCTGGGACACAGGGGGCTCCAGACCAATGACCTGGAGCGTGACACAAGCACCGCCCTCCAGCCACAGGGGAACACGCTGCCCCAGGCCCATCACACGTACTTGGCTCAGAAAAGCCTCTTGAGCCAGTTCAGCATTGAGCGCCAGAATCTCCCACTGGTCCAAGGAGCCGACCTTCACACTCACACTGGAGCACTGCGGCGGCACGGCAACCTGCACCAGCACTGCAGAGGCCCCATCACTCATGCCATTCTCCCTCAGCATCTCTCTACTCACGTACACCTCCTCACACAGCCCCGCGTCACTAATGGAGTGGCTGTGACTGTGCACCTCCCCAGCCCAGGACAGCAGCAGTCTGTTCTTCTCTGTATCCACAAGACTGAAGGTAGGTGTCTGCACAGGAGTGACCAGAACAGCCAAGGAGCGTGGCAGGGACAGGAAGCAGTGGCGGGCAGAGCTCTCCCTGATCACCACTGGCCGAGACATACCTCCTACCGGCATTGTCACGGCAGCACATTCAGTCTCACTAAATGACTGGACACTTCACTCCCACTCTCTCATAATCTTCACACAGGTCGCCGTTTTCTTCACACCACTACACATGGAAATCCAGTTGTTGATTTGATGGGCAGGGTACACTAACACTTTTCTTGTACTTTAGTTAATCTTCCAAATTGATAAACCACCCCAGAGATCTTTCACCCTAACGAAAGACTGTTGATTATACTCTTTTTAATTATCTTTTCTATCTTTCTTGTCAATTTCTAATAAGACTTTGTTGTTCTAGGAATGTGTTGTGGTGTATCTCACAGGTTATACTTGCTTGACACTTAAGATTCACTTCACCTTTAGTTCTAATAACACAGTCAGTTATTCTAGTATCTCACAGACAAAGTATACCAATGCCACACTGACTTGTATCAAATTCCCTTTACTGTTATCAGGATTAGGGTATTGAAGTATGGTTTTATTTCAGTGGCTTAAGTACTTATAGTGTGATATTTATCCCTAGCAATTATGTGCAATGCAACATTATCACACGGTGCACTGAAAAGGAGAACACAAAATTGAAAGATCTAGTGATAAGGAAAGAATTGATTTACCAGAAGCAAGAAACAATACTGTGCTAAAAAGACCACACATGCAATTCATAAAGAAATAAACAAATAAATATATAACAACAACAATAATAATAACCCTATACCAATCTCTAAGGCCACAGATAAGAACTAAAGTGCATTAACACTTTTCCTGCGATTTGGTTTGTCTTCTGTATCAACAAACCACCCCAAGATATTATGTCTTGACTCAGCCATCTCAAAGTATTGTACAAACTAAAGACTGTTAAACATAATCTTTTCAATTACTTTCTATCTTTATTGTCTATGTTTTGTTAAGATTTTATTGTTTTAGGACTGTGTTGTGATGTACATTGCAGTGAAAGTGTTGATAAGCTTTCCACAGGTGCAAAATGATGAACAGTAGTGCCAAAGCCACATTACCAACATGGAGGTGGGCAGTGAGACTCACCTGTGACGCCCTGAGCCTTGGGTGGGAGAGGAGGTCCATCAGCAGCAGTGTTGCCTCTCCCAGCCGTGTCATGTTCACGGCATCTATCATGTACATGACCTTGGGCACACCTCCATAGTAGCTGTGCCAAATGGGTGCCATGCTACCCCCTGCAGGATGAAGGGAAGCTGCATGAGGCTGCTAGATCTATTTGTGGCAGTCCCTGTGAGAGCATCGCTGCCTAATTCCACCTATCATCCTCATAAACTTATCTAACATTCTTTTAAAATTCCCCATTGTCTGAACACTAACATTGCTGAGTCTGTTCTGCTCATCAACCATGCCATGCTACCCACTAGAGGATGAAGAGTGGGTGTGTGTGCATTGTTACTCCTGTCACTGTGTTATGGAGCTGATATGAAGAGGGGAGTGTGAATGCCAGAACTGTCAATCCTTTTAACCCCTTCAGTACTATGACACATTTTCATATCTATTCTTCATTAAACTATTGAGGACTCTGGCTACTAATCTTTTGACCTACATAGAGCTTTCCTAGTGTCAATAAAATCATATAGTTGTACCCAAAACTGAAGGTGAAAATGCATTCCTGTACTGAAGGGGTTAAGAAAAAACCAGATAGTGAATATAGAGACAGGATACTATGAGATTACTCCTCTCCTGTAAACAACGAGGTAAGTACACAATGAGATGGTTTGGTCACAGTAAGAGAAGGCCATTAATTGATTACATGAGAAGTATTTGAGGGAAAAAGTTCATATGAAGATACACAATGAAATGGTTCATTCACAGTAAAAAAAGAAGGCCAAGAACTGGCAATGCATAGAGAATCAAGGTAACCAGTTAAGGGAAGAAAATTGAAAAATAGAGTGAGATAGAGAGTAAATCAAGGCAGAACAGCAAAGATGGCAATCTTCCTATGACTTGACTTATTTTAAGATGGAGGTTTAGACATTTATCACTTTTCTTTGGCTAACTCCCTCAGACTTGCAAAGGAACTGGCAACTATGTGGGCCTTTTTTTTTGGTATAGTTTTAGTCTTTGCCCATACTCACCTCTCACCCCCAACATCCTTGGAGACTGGTGGAAAATGTAGGGTTTCGGGTAGGGAACATGACATGCATTGCAACTGCATATAATTTGTGCAAAAAGGCGTGAAATGCCAAACCAATAATCACATCACATCACATTAGTTGCTGTTACGTCACATTAGGTGTTATGTCATGTTAGGATGTTTGATTAGATTAGATTAGGTTAGATTGGGTTAGGTTTCTGTAGATTTTTGGCTGCTTATTTCATCCCCTTTATGCAAGAAAAAAAAAAAAAACACATTTGTGAGGCATTTATTTCATGTTCCCCACCCCCACATTTCTCATTCCTCCGTAAGTTTGGTGATTGGCTTAGGGGAGAGTATGAGCAGAAACCAGAACTTTACCATTTTCTATTCTACTCTTTATGTTGCATTTGGCCAGCTTGGTAAATTTATATTTTACCACCAGTCTCTCAAATTTGGACGAAACTATTTTTCCCTGGTAGATTATAAATGATTTGCGGGGGTTATGACGTATGGGGTTCAAAATACTCGGTGTTTGTCTAGAATTACTGCTCCACCCCGTTCACCACACACACACACCATTGTACCACTTTGGGAACCATAATAAGGGAAACGCTGTGTCTGGACTTTGATTCTAGAGCGATGTGTTGTTTTTCAAGGTATTGTTATGACCTCCGTGAGATATTGCACCCGCCAAAACCTACAGGAACATCTATACTGTATTGTGCCACAGGTATCATAGAGATCGCCGTGGAGCAGTAATTCTATAGTACAAAAAATACCGCTAGCTATCCCCTCTTACATAAAAAAAAAAAGACCGGTTTCAGTTCCCTTCCCCTGTGTAATGCCGCCTCAATGCTCACCCAGCTCCCTGATGCTGATGGGAGGCAGGTCAGGGCCTTGAGTGATGGTGGTGATGTTCATGTGAGGTTGATGTCTGGTTTTGTTAGGTTGGCAAGCCTCCGCAGCAGTAGCGTCTTGCCTGTACCTTCCGGACAATACACTAAAGCATCGTCTGTTGCCCCTTGATACCTGAAACTGTATATTCACTTAATAAGCTTCAAAGTGCACACAATATGATGACAATTGTGTTCAGTGTTTCTGCTGTGGTATGTAGGAGATTCAATACAACAATAAGCACAAATTGTCACCCAACCTATACACTGGCTTGATAATACACGCCGAACCACTAGAAGACCGGAGCGAAGTAAGATTGACGGTGTTTGTTTATATTTTACGGCGCTGCAGACGATCCCACAGTTCGAGATGAGATTGGGACACTTACCAGCCAGCTAAAGAAAACACAAACTCCTCCTCCTATAAAGAACTTTCAGTATGATGTTTGGGCACCATTGAAATATTGAATTGAAAATTACGCATAGCTTGACTTCATGTCCTCGAAAACTGTTGCTTGAGTGATAATTTTTTTCGTGTTTTAAGACCACACACCAGAACAATCCTCGTATGGAGATTGAAAATAAAGTTGTAGTTCATAACATGTTTTTAGTGTTAGGTTAGGCAGAAATCAAAATCACAGTAAGAATAGATCTTCTTGTGGGAAAAACCTTAAGGTGTGCGAGTGTTAGAACAAAGATTTGTATGTTAACCTGTGCATTGTTACTCCTGTCACTGTGTTATGGAGCTGATATGAAGAGGGGAGTGTGAATGCCAGAACTGTCAATCCTTTTAACCCCTTCAGTACTATGACACATTTTCATATCTATTCTTCATTAAACTATTGAGGACTCTGGCTACTAATCTTTTGACCTACATAGAGCTTTCCTAGTGTCAATAAAATCATATAGTTGTACCCAAAACTGAAGGTGAAAATGCATATTCAGCCAACAATTGTAAGCTACTTTCAAATAAACAGTCTACTACTACAAGTATTACTGCTACTACTAATATTATCACTATTATTACATAACAGACGCAAGGAACCGCACAGTAATTAACCAATAACGACCTAACACTAAACAAACGATAAATAACAGCACTAACAGTAATAACAATATCATCAATAACAACAACAGCAATAATAACAATAAAAACAAGAAAATAATAAATACAATAATAACAACAGGAGAAAAACAACAACAGTAACAATAAAGGTAATAACAGATAAAAAACAACAACAATCAATCAATCAACTCCTGTGATACCCTGAGGGATGCAAAGGGACTCAATAAATTCACGTCACCACCATCTATCCTGTGCCAACTCCTCTAAATCCTCCCAACACTCTTCACCAGCTTCTCGCCTCATTGTGCGCATCCACGTCTCCTTCGGCCTTCCTCTCCCTCTTCTACCCTGCACTTGCCAACCGGGTGTTCCCCGTACAATCACTCCCTCCCTTCTGAAGACGTGTCCTAGCCATTTCCATCGAGACAGATAATCTAACATATTCATCTACCGGTTGTACACCCGTAATCTCTCTCACTCTATCATTTGAAACCCTATCCCACCACTTAACTCCTAAAATCCTTTGAAAAGCCTTATTTTCGAAAACCACGAATTTCTTATCCGATGTTACTGTACTATACCACGATTCATGCTCATAAATCAAAATAGTTCGAACCATAGTTTTATAAATTTTTATTTTAGTGTGTACTGAAAAGTTATTATTATTCCACACAGTTTTTAACATGCCCATCGCTTGATTCACCTTCCTTAACCTTTCCTCAAACTCCACTTTTAACGATCCATCCATAGACAAAAGCGTACCAAGATATTTAACTTCTCTACTTGTTTCACAACTCTTCCCCCAATCACGCAAGCTCTTGGGTTAGCAATATTCATATTAATCATTTCCGTTTTTGCACAATTAATAATCAAGCCAACTTTTCCCCCCCTCTCTCACTATACAATCTAAGACCCTTTGCATCTCATCTGTTCCTTCGCTAATAAGCACAATGTCATCTGCATAATCCACATCTGCTAATTTACGTCCATCTCCCCACACAATTCCAGCATTAGTTTCCTCTGCAACCCTCCTCATCACATAATCAATAACAAGGACAAACAACAAAGGGGAAAGATATTAATCATTTCCGTTCTTGCACAATTAATAATCAAGCCAACTTTCCCCCCCCCCCTCTCTCACTATACAATCTAAGACCCTTTGCATCTCATCTGTTCCTTCGCTAATAAGCACAATATCATCTGCATAATCCAAATCTGCTAGTTTACGTCCATCTCCCCACACAATTCCAGCATTAGTTTCCTCTGCAACCCTCCTCATCACATAATCAATAACAAGTACAAACAACAAAGGGGAAAGAATCCCTCCCTGAATCACACCCGACTTAACTTCAAAAGCCTCACTCAAGGACCCATCACTCATAACCTTACAAAACGTACCCTCATGCAAATCTTTAACCAACTTCACCAACCACTCTGGAACACCATAATACCTCAACACTTTCCCCATCGTCTCTCTAGAAACAAAAGCCTTCTCAAAATCAACAAAACACAAGCTTAAACTAGTCTTCATTTCATTTGCCTGCTGCATCAAATGCCTAACAACAAAGATCTGATCATTACATCCACGACCTTTTCTGAGACCGGCTTGCTCCTCCCTCAAAACACCATCTAACACCGGCTCAATCCTATTCAACAGAACTTTACAAAATATTTTCAAAGCTATAGGAGACAAAGTAATACCCCTCCAATTCCCACAATCACTTAAATCTCCTTTTTTTGGAATCTTGACAATCACACCATTTTTCCATTCCGACGGTATCATCCCACTTTCTTTAATTTTATTAACTTAACCAAAATTAGCGGCAACCTATCTTCATCCGCTTTAAACATCTCCGGAAAA
>CM035196.1:2393492-2428481 GCA_020233015.1 Callinectes sapidus | reverse complement strand
GGTATGGACGGATCAAACTTCTCTCGCATTCTCAACTTTGATGATAAGATCATCTGGCCCAACGCCCTTACGTTTGACTTCTTTACAGACAGAATATACTGGGCTGATGCTCACCTTGACTACATTGCATATGCAGATTTTGATGGTAATAATAAGCATGAGGTAATACGTGGTGCTCAAGTGCCTCATGTCTTTGCCATCTCTGTCTTTGATGATTACATGTACTGGACAGACTGGAATCTTAAGGCCATTCTCAAAGCCAATAAATTTACTGGGGAAGATTTCCAGTTCCTTCGCAACACAACGCACCGACCATATGATCTCCATATCTACCATCCACTACGGCAGATACCTTACCATAACCCTTGTGGAGATGATAATGGAGGCTGCTCACATCTATGTTTGTTGAAACCCGTTCTTGGTGGATCAGTATCATATTCATGTGCTTGTCCTGACCAGTTCTACCTTGCTCAGGACAATAAGACATGTATTGCCAATTGCACAAGAGGACAGTTCCGCTGCTCAGGGAATGATGATAAATGTATTCCCATATATTGGAGGTGAGTGACGAACATTGGAATTGATTTATCAGTTGTTTAATACTTGAAGTAAATATAAAAGATGTACAAATTTTCATACAAATTTAAGCAATTGAATGGCTTCAAAAGAATCTCCTTTTTCCTTAGATTAGTAAATTTGTAATTTCAAATTAAACCTTTGCATCCAAATCAATAATGGTGTAATGCTGAATTGCATTTTAAAAATCTCTTAGGTGTGATGGTGAGAAGGACTGCAAAGATGGAACTGATGAGCCACCTGGTGACATTTGTCCTGAGAGAAAGTGTCAACCTGGACAGTTCCAGTGTGAAGATGGTCGAGGCTGTGTTGTTGCAACACAGTTGTGTGATGGACAAAATGACTGCAGTGATGGGTGAGTTACACACATACACTGTAGTTATCCTTCCTATTCTCCATGTACTATTTTCCTTAGGCAGCTAGTGTTCCTATTTTCTATTATTTGTATACTACATCTGCATCCATGTACCATAATTATTTCATTGTCTCTCTAGTTCTCAAAAATTTGTCTTAGTTTTCAGGTAACATTCTAATATGAATTGAAAAGGTTCAAGTTTAAATTTGCTTGTTAGGCTTCAGATGCAAAAATATAGATATAGAGCTGTCATTCACTTCTTACAGTTTACATGTAATGTATGACTTTACAGATCTGATGAAAGCAACTGTCAGATAGAATGTACTGAGCTACAGTTTAAGTGCAAGACAACTGGCAAATGCATCAACATAGCCTGGAAATGTGATGGTGACAAGGACTGCAGAGATGGATCAGATGAAGACGATTGTCGTAAGTTTTTCACTTTTCCTTGTGATAATTAACTACCTAAATATTCAAATGACCTATGGCATATTCATATATTTCACTCCTACTTCACTATACAGACTTTGTTACAAGAAATGGGGTTAATAAAGCATTTTTCCATATTCAAAGAGTAATATAGTATTTCTTCCTTACAATAGACAATCGACCATGTGATGAAGAAAGAGAATTCAGTTGCAAAAATGGTAAGTGCATCTCCAAGCAATGGAAGTGTGATTTGGATAATGACTGTGGTGACCACTCAGATGAACCAGCATTCCTCTGCCGCCAGTTGAACTGCACGGAAGGATGGCGAAGGTAAGTTGCTGAAACTCATTGTTACATTTTTCAATTTGCTGATTGCATGTTCCTCCCCCAGTTTGATTGAATGTAAAACATGGTAGCTGGATTATACATTCTACTGGTTTGATTTTTTTGCTGTATATAATAAAAACAGAAAATAGTTTGTTTCATAACACCTCATTTTTTACAGGTGTCCTGGCCGGACAAATTATCGGTGCATACCTGAGTGGCTGTTCTGTGATGGGAAGGATGATTGTCGAGATGGCACTGATGAACTGCCTGAGCATTGCCCTAAGTGTCATGAAAATGGAGATTTCCAATGCAAGAATAAGCGCTGCATTCCCAAGTATGTGTTATTTATAGAATAATAATAATAATTGATAATTTCCTTTGGAAGGGTGAATTTAACCAAAATGAATTTCTTGATCAGTACATGTCTGAAATAATTTCAACATAAAGCTACATATTGTATTCCTGTCTCCTCTTCCAGGATTAAGGTTTTATGGCCTCTTCATCTGTGACACATTCATATTACTTCATTCTATTATGTGGCTCTTACCTTTAAAGGACTATTGTGTACATGATCTCTTTCTTTTATGACAGACGTTGGCTGTGTGACTTTGAAAATGACTGTGGTGACAACTCTGATGAAGAAGAAAGTATGTGCCGCTCCCAGTATCGAGAATGTTCTGAGAGTGAATTCAGGTGTGGGAATAACAAATGCATCCCCAGTCGGTGGCGCTGTGATCATGATAATGACTGTGGTGATAAATCTGATGAAGAAAACTGTGGTGAACATAAATGCCGGGTAAGAATTGTCTAGTTTGTTGAAACCTTATACTTCAAACTTAGAGCTATATATGTACAGTACATGCTCCTTAATAATTAAGAGCATAACTTAATTTACAGCATATTTATGGGCTGAATGTTTTTTTCCAGGATGGTCAATACCAATGTTCTTCTGGTCACTGTATTCAAAGTCATTTCCGTTGTGATGGTGAGCGCAACTGCCATGATTTAAGTGATGAATTGGATTGTCCTCCTCGCTATCCTGGTGAGCGTTACTGCCCAGCAGAAAGGTTCCAGTGTGATAACCATCTTTGTGTGGAGATGCGTGATCTGTGTGATGGAAGTAACGACTGCTATGACAATTCTGATGAGCGTGAAAGCCTATGCAGTAAGTATCAAGACTAATTTGTTACAGGAGGTATAATGGCATATGTTATTTACTTTAAGGGACATAAATATGTAGAAAAGTATTAGTTCACAGAAATTTTGAATACTGGACAGTGGGGAAAAGAATTAGGATTGGTAAGCAAGTCTTACTCTATTGACGTCTTTGAGTCCACTGTTCTGTAATACTTGTGAATGTAACTATGGTTTATGTCATACAAAATTCATTACATATTCTTTAGATGGCAATTCCTTCTATACAGTGTGGTAATGATACATACATTTGTCACTGGCAACAGTGATAATTAAATGCTTTCAATTCTTTACTTCTCCAGGTAACTACACATGCAACACATTGCGACGTTTCCAGTGCAACAATCACAAGTGCATCCCCTTGTATCAAAAGTGTGATGGAAATGATAACTGTGGTGATGGTTCTGATGAAAACAACATGACTATATGCTCTCGTCGTCCACGCTCCTGCATATATGATGAATTCCGCTGTGCTAATGAAAAATGCATTGATATGAGCAAAGTCTGTGACCATGCTGATGATTGTGGAGATTCTTCAGATGAACTTGGTTGTCGTAAGTGATTCTGTTTTACTAGCTTAGCTTTTGAATGATATTTCAAGGTCTTTTGAATAATTGTTAGAGCAAAGATTGTAAAATTTGTAACACTGAAGTAACTAGCTTTAGAGATCACGGTCTATCTTTGTACATTTATTTTCTTTTTACAACTATGCTTTCTATTCATTGAATTAAAACAATATCCTTTAATTTTTGCAGATACATCCTCAAATTGTACTGTAGGAGGATGTGAGCAGAAGTGTATGCCGCTTGATGGTGATGGCTATGTGTGTCACTGTCTGCGAGGATTCCGCATTGCTCCAAATAACCCAAAGAAATGCGTAGATATTGATGAATGTGAAGAGTTTACACACAACTGTTCACAGCTCTGCACCAATCTCAATGGAACACATGCTTGTTCTTGCCGTGAAGGTTTTGAAGCCAAGATTAATGGAGTGTGCAGGCTAAAGAAGGGATCTGTGACCCTGATTTACTCTGATAGCCCAGAAATCCGGACCTTCCATGTGACGTCAGACAAAGCAAGTTATGTTATCAAGGGTGACAGTATAGAATCACTTGACTATGAGCCAAAGTCTGGTATAGTATACTGGACAGATTCCTATGGAAAGACAATCAAAAGATCATACCTTCCTGGATCTCCTGAAAGAGCAAATGTTACAATGGGCTATGCTCAGAACTTGGAAATAAAAAGCCGAGCTAAACCAACTGGCTTAGCAGTTGACTGGGCAGGCATGAACCTTTACTGGAGTGAGACAGACCGTACAGGAAATAAACCAAGGGGATCAGTCTTGGTTGCTACACTTGATGGACGCTATCGCCACTCTGTTATTGCTACTGGTCTAGAAGTTCCTACATCTGTTGTTGTTGACCCAGAGCATGGATACATGTTCTGGACAGATATTGGTTCCATTCCCAAAATTGAAACCTCGTGGATGGATGGCAGCAAAAGACGCATCCTTGTATCAGATGCAATCAGTCAACCTACGGGTCTTTCAATTGACTTTGCAATGGATCACACTATATACTGGGTAGATGCAAAATTAAACAAGATTGAAATGATGCGTGAAGATGGCACTAGGAGAACACTTGTGGCTTCTGGAAACTACCTGAAACACCCTCTTGCTCTGGATGTGTTTGAAGCAAGCATATACTGGGTGACCCGTGACTCTGGAGAAATATATAGCATGGACAAGTTTGGTAGAGGGGTTCCAGTTAGACTTCCTGGAGAATTTGCAAACCCATCAAGTATCAAAGGTAAGGGAAGTCAGTTTTAATGAAATGTATGGAAACATAAATAATGTGAAATGAGCATGTAAAGTTTGAGGAGACTTTCCTTGTATCTGATTAATGTTTTAATTTCAATCAAATTTACAGTGTTTGCTGATAAGAGATACAACACAAGCACAATGAGTATATGCCACAGAGATACACCATGCAGCCACCTGTGTCTCATTGTACCTGGTGGTTATAAATGTGCCTGCCCAGACAACAAGGGTGTTAAGAACACATATCCGAATTGTGATGCCCGTAAGTATTACTGCCATGTGTCTAATAAGGAACAACAATCCTATATTATTTCATTTTGAAAACATTTCCCACTTGTAAGTGAAAAATGCAGCACATTTAACTGTTTTATCCAATACCTGATCTGGGAAATATTTGGCAAGAACTGATCATTAATATCATATGATGATTTTATTTTTTGTATCATTCATCTCCTTATTTACTCTTTCTTTTCAGCACATGAGGCCATAAAACCAAGACCTCTGGGATGTAGATGCTTAAATGGTGGCATTTGTGTGCTGGACAATACCAGTGCCCTTCAATGTATATGTCAAGAAGGTTATTCAGGAGAACTTTGTGAAACTTATGTAGCTCGAAGCTACATTCCTCAAGAGTCTTGGGCAGCAGCAACTGTAGTTGTGCCCATTATTCTAATAGTCCTAGTGCTGGCAGCATTAGCTGCTCTCTACGTCTTCTTCAACCGCAGACACATGTAAGACATAGTATATTAGTGCTTGTGAACTGAAATTTATGGACAATTAGAGTATTCATGTGGATTGATGATTTGCTTGGGAATCTTTTTTCCAACCGAGTTGAAAATATGGCATCTAACTCAATAGAAAATGGCTGGATACTATTAAAGCAATAACAATTTGCCCATAGTAAAAGGTGTCAGGCTTTAGTAACATTTCATAACCATATATCTGTGTCATACAATACAAACACTTCTTCAATATGGAATCATTAAGTTCCTAATTACTTTTCTCATCTTCCAGAACGTTGAAGGGTCGTGGCCTTCCTGGTTCCAGTGTAGTGTTTAGACAAGGAACTAATGTAGAAATTGGACCCCCCTCATTTATGGCACCAGCTGAGGGATCTAATGGGGTAATTATTCAATGTTGAAGTTTTCTGAGAAATTTTTTTTCCACAGAGTGAAACGAGAACGAATGTAACCGAGATGAGACATTTGTGTTATTGTGCTTCCTTTTTTTTATTACAGCTCATAGACCTGCAATAATATATCTACCATATGATTTATAAGAGATCTCAGTTTGAGGCTTTGCTTTGTAATATTATGAAATTCAGGTGTGGGAAGCAAGAGGATGCAATACAACAGCCAGGACTGCTGTATATTCATGTCAATGTGTAGACATGGATGTCTGTTAGTGAAGTTAAATTTTTCATACATGACTATCTCATTATAAGACCATTGGTATTAATAATGGACATGTGACTTACTGGTGAACATAACACAATAATGGTAGGGATGTAAATGACAAGTGCATAAATAATAGGCTATGTGCCAGGGAGGAGGAAAGGAGTTTGAGATTAACATAAAATCTGCTGATTACCAGCTTGTCACTTGTAGTTTCACACTAAGATGGAGACAGAAAGTATATTTAGATTGTATTGAATTATTTCAAGGCTTTGTAAGTTGTGATGAAACTTTAAGAGTGGTCAGATAACAGGCATGAATGGGCATCCATGGTGGAGAATCATCATACCAAATATTCAATATTAATGGCGTGTGGCATTTTTTTCCTGAAAATAATCCAAGACTATCCAAATTTATTTCCTGTTACTGTCTTAGTGTGAAACAGCAAGTGACATGCTGGCAAATAGATTTGATGTTAACCTCACAACATGACTAAACAAGGCCTCAAGATACGCATGTACAAAGAACATTTTGAACTCAGATTAAGGTTCTCTTTCACCTCAACCAATATCAATAGAAACCAGAATTACAACATGTGCATAAAGCTGTGGCAAGCAACTGATATATTAACAGAAATTGTGAGTCTGTAAGCTGAGAGAGAGAGAAAAAAAAATTCCTGCAAGAGAATATAAACAGAGGAAGACACTTCATACTCTGTTTTTAAGTGACCACTACAATAATCTTGATGAAAACTGTTTCAGCTTGTGTTAGATAGTAATGAAATGTTTTGTTTCAACAGGTACCAATAGAAGGAGATGTAAATCTTGGGGAAATGGCAAACAAGAATCACAACTTTAGTAATCCCATGTATGATGCCATGGGATCCATGGAAGGAGCTGCACCGGAACAGACAAACAGCAAAGGTCTATATGAAGTGCCTTTAGACACCAGCAAGAGTAAGAATTACAACTTGGAAACCCAAGAGAGTAGCAATGGTACAACTCAGCCTCCTGCTCTTGCAGTCCTCTCACCATCAGCTATGATGCAAAAAGCTTCACCTAACATACAAATTCGTAAAAAGGAGCTAAGTCCATCCAGTAATGACACTGGCAAGGATACTCAGAAACTGGTAGTGGAGGATGATAACTCTGAATGCTAAGACTGTATGCTGTGTTGTGTTATATGCAGAACTTGTTATTAGCCATTACAGTGGTACTTACCACTACCTGTGCTTAGGGATACCGTCCCACAGTGATTTTTTTTACTCTAATAAATTACCAAATCAATACATGCAACTACTGTGCCCCGTGTGAATGATCCAACATAAAATACCCATTGTTGCCATTCTACTTCTAAAAAAATACAAAAAAATTACTGCAGTACATCTAATTTTTTTACATTAATATTCCAATCAGACATGGTGCTGAGGTCATGGTGAATAGTTAATAAGTATGTGATTAAAATTTCTAATGTCAAAAGTATTGTGACTACTGCTGCATGGGATAAAAAGCTGATTATTTCAATGCACCATGTAGATGAAAAGTATAATATATTTTTACACAAATGTTTAGACTTGTTATATTTAATTATTACACAACAAAGTGATATTTTAGGGCTAAAAGTTTTTGGTTTGAAAACGGCCCCAATTACTTTATAGTTAAACAAATTTCCTATTTATACCACATTAGTATATTGTTCCTCTAGAGGCATTGATTGACAAAATATTTCATATGAAAGGACACGTCTATTTTATAATGAAGCAAAGCCGTCCATTATAAATGTGTGTATGATACATTCCATATGCTAGGGTTATTATTGTACTTATTTAAAAAAACATTATGTACAGTATTTTGTTAAGTATGGGATTGTGAATGATGCCTAATGATCATATATGATAAAAAGCATACTATGTTTGTGTGTTCTGATGAAATATTGTACCCACTCCAGCCCCTAATCCAACTTAAGGCTAAATACACTGAACACCAATGCTTTACATAGGAGAGATGTTTCCTATGACATTTATGTAAATATCTATCATAATGTATATATTTTAGTCTTGATTTTTCGCACCAGATCGAGAAGGATCTACTTTATTCCCCAACATTTGACATTAGTTTGGTGTTAAAAAGTGTTATTAAAATGCCTGTGAAACTGAGTTCTGTCTTAACCCTTACTCTTTACTACATTTGTACCATGTTTCTTTTGTCATAATAGACAGTGCAATAATTATTATTATAAAAAAGGATGTTATTGTCCCTATTATGGATCAAATGCTATCATAAACTTATGAAGCAGCCATTTATACCATAAAGATCAGCACATTATTCTGACATTAAACTACAGTAAATGATTAAATTACAGGTACCTCTCTTTTAACGAAAGTTTGTTTTATGCATTTTTAATTTATACAAAGTTTAAAATAAATCTTTTTAATTGAGTGGCCAGCAGATGTCTCACATGACTTTCTTTGCGCCACCCAAACATCAACAGGTACACAAACACGCATGTGCATATATATATATATATATATTAGGAATTACTAAGTTTATTAGCTCCTTGACAGAGTGAGTTCCTCTCTCCATGGATGACAAATGTTTGCCGAGTGATGGTGTGGTGAGTCGGAGATGGCATTGACGCCATGTCCAACTCATTACACATGCCCCCTCAGTAAACATTTGTCATCCGTAGAGAGAGGAGCTCACTCTGTCAAGGACCCAATAAATTGTGTACATTCCTATTTGAATATATATAAGAGTATATGTAGGTGTGTGTGTTTTGATCTAAGCAGGGAAACAAAAACAATGAAAAGAAAAAAAAACACTATTATTGCCAATCCACTGAAAGAATAAAAGAGTTAACCAAAAAACAGGGACAAATGTCTTGAAATCAGTCAAGTCATCGAAGTTGGAAATACAGAGGCAGGCAGGGAGTTCCGGAGTTTACCAGAGGAAGGAATGAAAGATTGTGAGTACTCAATAATTCTTGCATTAGAGAGTTGGACAGAATAGGGGCATAAGGAAGGAGAAAGTTTTGTGCAGTGAGGTTGCAGGAGAATGGGAGGCATACGTCTGCAAGATCAATAGAGCAGTCAGCATGAATATAGCTATAGAAGATAGCAAATGATGCAACATTCCAGTGAAGAGAGAGATACTGAAGACAATCTGTCAGAGAAGAGGAGTCAATGAGACGAAAAGCTTTCGATTCCACCCTATCTATCAGAGCTGTGAGAGTGAAACTTCCCATACATGGACGGAAAAGGCCCTTATACAGAGTTAGCAGTTTGGGTTATGAGAAAAACTGGTGGAGACACCTCAGAATGACTAACTTCATAAAAGCTGTTTGAGCAAGAGATGAGATATGAAGGTTCCAGTTTACATTATGGGTAGAGACTGAGGATATTCATTATAGAACATGGGAGAAGCTAAGTGTTATTGAAGAGGAGAGGATAGTTGTCTGGAGGGTTGGAGAAATTGTTTTTGAGGCACTGAACACTACCAAGTTGTGTGTGTGTGTGTGTGTGTGTGTGTGTATATATATATATATATATATATATATATATATATATATATATATATATATATATATATATATATATATGTTTAATTTATATTACTTTTGGTGTCCACAACCTCTCCAAAAATGGAACTCTAGTGTAAATCAAGAGGTACCTGTGCATATGTCTATTTGGTAAACTCCTTTGACCTAGATCAAGTGATGTGCATTTGATATGAATAGTCATTACTGCAATAAGTATAACTAGGAATACCAATCAACATCAATAAATCACCAAGCACAATTTATGCAAGACATGAAAGTTTTGTACTATATCAAAGAAAGAAAATCACTTTTGAGCAATAGTACATTCAGAGAAGACCCATTCAGTCAGTTTAAAAACCTTGATAATGGATTAAAAGGCAATACAGGACATAGACCTGCCCAAAGGATCATCCAATACTAAGAAGACTTTGAAAGTGTGAGTTTCTATAACATGTAACACATGTGAAAGTAAGAAGAAAAGGGTGAGTAGATGCAAGACAAGAAGCCTCCCTTAACATAGATTAACCTCCTATGACAACATACAACACATAAAGTAAGAAGAGATCAGGCCAGACAAGAAGCCTGCCTTACAACAAACACCTAACCAAAATGCATCTCCAGTCATGAAAACAATAAATATTGGGATCTGGTTACATCACTGTAGAGAATAGCGGTGATTTCAAGACAGCAAAGCAAAGATGTAGTAGTGAATAATACTTCAAATACTGAACAGTTAGTTCAATAGACCTAAGTAGATGTAGTAGTGAATAATACTTCAAATACTGAACAGTTAGTTCAATAGACCTAAGTAATTATAAGCAATTGGCATTCTATCTATTACAAGGCTTCAGATCACACAAATGTCATTTACACATTGAAGAAATTATCTGAATGATGGAATAATTGTGCCAGCACTATGATGATTAAGAAGCAAGCCTTTAGTGTGGGGTAAAAGACAAGGTCAAGGATCCAAACAGCAGAAATGAGGCAGTTAAGAAAAGTGTTTGGTGTGCAAATAAAGAATGGCAGATATATATATATATATATATATATATATATATATATATATATATATATATATATATATATATATATATATATATATATAACCGATTAAAATAAGTTAAGATGAAGGAATGTAATTTGAAGTAATAAAGGAGATCAAATTCACAAGTGATGTAACCATAAAGAAAAGCAGATGACATGACAAACAGTACATGAATGAATGAGATATATGTACTGAGTGCATGTGGACAACAACCAGTGAGCTTGGAGAATATAACAGATAAATAGAAATAGATAAGAGGAATGGAATATGCAAGGCCAAGAATAAATTTCAACTCTCTTATTTTGACCATATTTTTGGAAAGTTCTTCACTGCAGACATTGTATAAAGATGGACATATCATTTACATCCTTCTACTGCATCACATTGGTAACAATGCTAAGAGTAAGGATTTCTCATGATGTTTTTTCTACCCTTACCTTAAATTTCTTCTTTCAAAACTTTACTTCACTAAATTGGCTCTCCAAGAAGAGCTTTTTGCCGAAGAGAAAAGATTCTTCTCAAGTATTTTTCCTCCCGCTCTTCTGGGTCTCCAAACAGCTGAAAATATCATGAACAATTAAATAATGTTGAATACCAGATACAAATTTGTAGCTTTTAAGTAACAAATATTTGAATACTAGTTAGAATTTCTCATTCAGCAACCTTCAAAGATCACAGTTATCATGAAATGGTAAATAGTAAAAGGAGAAAAAATCAAAAAGGAAAATAAAGATCAGAAAGATACAAGACTTGGTATACATCAAGTAAGTGCTTGGAAGAAAATACATCCACTCTCTGAATAAATAAAAACAAATAAATGAATGAATAAATAAAAAAACAATAATTAATTAAATTTTCTGAAGACAATATGTCAACTACAACACATGAAGGTAAGCCGTACATGGGGACTGAACAAGCTGTCATCACTGAGAGGAATAAACTTATTGGCCCTTGCAGACAGCTCAGCCTGTGTCCCAAAATTGAATTCTCCATCTTCTTTGTTCTCCTTATTGCTAGCTGTCTTATCCTCACGACTTGACTTGAAATTCTGCTGCACAAAACTTCCCTCATCAATTTCTTCAATGGCCCGAGTATAGGCAAGCTTCTCAGATTCTGTCATTTCTGTTGAGAAAAATCCTTATGAAATACATCAAACATTATTGGTTTGCAACAACATGGTTTGCCTATTACATTTTTCATGCCATTTACGAATGATATAATAACTGTCTTTAAGTCATGAATAAAATCATATGTTCCAAGAGAGTTTCAGATTGATGTCATGAGACTTTCTCCAGTTACAGAGTGAGCATTGAATTAAGGAAGCAATTTATATGATTCATACATTAAACTCCAGTTCTGTTTCTATTGTTTGCCACATCAAGAGTTTTAACAGGTGAAGTTATACAGTGTATACTATTTCTCTACAGCAGAAAGATGGCAATGTGTCAGGTACTTCATAAGAGATTAGCATCTTCCTTTAATACACCTATGAGAGATATGATACAAATGATACTTAGAAATAACCTTAGCTGACTCCTGGAGTGTAATTCTAAATGTTACGTGACAAATATTCTATACTTCTACACAGAGAACACTGCCTTTGCTTAACTTGAGGTGTACACATTTATTGTTATACTTTTCATGATTCAAGTCATTTGAATCCAGCAATGATACTTTAATGAAGATCAATATTCTTCAATACACCCAGCACCCAATCAAATGTAACTAGAAGATCTTAATTAATTCACAAACTCATAGTACAAACATTCAATGAGAACATTTGCTTAACCCAAGATTAACAGTGATGGGAATTTTTGTCCTACTAGGACTAGTTCCAGCACTAAACATAAAAAAAATTGCTCTTATTTATACACACCTTAATACTGGGTTTACAATGGAAGAGCAAATGAAGCAGACTTACAATGCCATTCATAATGTCTTCTTATAGAGCAACGGTGATTCAGAGGAGACTCTTTTTGAAGGAGCAAGTCCCTTGCTTAACATGCAACAGTTCTGTTTGATTGCATATGACTAGTGCCTAATGAAAACAAGTGGACCAAGGTATCTTTACACATGCTAAACAAACTACAGTGAGTCCTCCTTATACGGTAATTCTTTATCCAGTAAATTCAGTTACAGTATTTGGCAATTACTACCTTTGATTCTTTTTACGTTAAGAAAAATTCAGATACAGCATCAGCTCGTGTTTTGTTTACACCATACCTTAGCGGCACCACGCCACCGTATCTTAGAACCACCACGCCGTGCGGCCACCATAACAATCAATCTCTTCCTGTGTTTCCCAATGAACACCAGCTAAATCCTTATGGTGTGTTTTTTGTGGATATTATTATCACGACACCCTCATCTTCGTCTACCAACTCAGTGTAAGATGAGTAAGGGCTGAGATCCCTTCTGTCCCAGGAGGGACATCATCTGATAGAATATGTGGCAGGTGAAAGGTAAATCAAAACATTTTCTGTTTATTTCTTTTGCAGAGTACTTTACATTTTTCTTATGTGACTATTTTCATGTCTGTAGGAGTGACTTTTGGCGAGCTGGAACACATTCCCCATCATTACATGTTATAATTTCGATTTGGGGTAAGGTTTTCAGGAACGCATATGTATCGTATAACGAGGATTTACTGTATTACATTCTCACTAAGACATGTAGTTAATGGTCGAATTAGAGCAGATAATGTGCACGGGGGTATGAGGTCTGAGGGAAAGAGGAAGCAGGCAGTTAGTCAAATTTATCATTATCACTATTTATGTTATTAGCCATAGGGAAAGTTGGGCAGAGACTAAGAGATTAGCTTAACTATCTCATCAGCAATATTATCAAAGACTGAACTACAAAAAAAATATCAAGTACCTATCTACATTTAACATAAAAAACACAAAACCTCTGGTCCGCACCTGGTAAAGCAACTATAGACACTTCCAGTCCTTTAAGAGTTACAATTAATGTTAAAAAGGGGCCTCACCTTGAGTCTTCACTACAGGACCTTCTTCAGGTACTGGAGATAATACTTTAACATCTTTTTCATTTTCTCTGTCTCTCTCATTGTCGCGCTCCCTGTCTCGATTTCGGTCCTTCTCCCTCTCTCTGTCTCTGTCTCTGTCTCTGCGGTCCCGATCACGCGTTGAGCCTCGACTTCCCCTGTCAATGCTGCTTCTGGCTGAGCGTGATTTGGTATATCTGTCACTCCGATCTGAGTCAGAGCTGTAAGGGAGTAGACGAAGTTGTTGGTGTAGTTAATAGTGAATCAATTATGCTAACAAAATTAATGTGATAAATACTAGTGCAGCAGAAATTTTAAGAGATCCAAACAACAACCACTTGATGCCGATATTCAATATTGAAGAAAATATGACTCCTATCAGTGTTAGGTTTTTATATATTAGTGGTCTTAACCTTTTTTTGACAGCAACAAAAGATACTGTACAGATTGGTCATTGCAACCCATATACCTTCATAAGGAGTAGTAATTGCAGCAGCAAGAGCATCTCAATTAAATTGCCTATGTATCTATGATTTGCCTAGCCTTAGATATTGAAGATTTGGGTATCATTAACAAAGAACTAATGCTTTGTTAACATTTTGAAGAGGTATAGTAGAGAAAATATTGTACAAATATCTTTGGCGATCACAGAAGTGGCTTGACAATCTAACTCCAAGTCCTGAACCAGGGGTTAAGAACCACTGGTATACCACTGGTATACCAGTGGTATACCTCTCAATTTATGAGGGGAATGCGTTCTCAAAGAGGTTAAACGAAAACAACGCAAATCAAACTATATAAACACACACACACACACACACTCATATATATTCACATAGGAATCTACACAATTTATTGGCTCTTTGACAGGATGAGCTCCTCTTGTCACAGACAACGAATGTTTACTAATAGAGTGGTGAGTCAGAGCTGGCTTCGGCATCATGTTTATAACAGTGCACCAATTTTGATGTTCCTAAATCAAGGGGTCATCTTATACATCAGGGATAAAATAAATTTATAACCCAGTGGTAAACATTAGCCCTACTTTAACACACACACCACACACACACAGATGTGTGTATGTGTATATAGATGTATATATATGTGTGTGTGTGTGTGTGTGTGTGTGTGTGTGTGTGTGTGTGTGTGTATATATATATATATATATATATCTGTGTGTGTGTGTGTCTATTTAAACATATATGTACAAAATTCATTGGCTCCAAGACAGGGTGAGCTTCTCTCTCTATGGATGTTTACTATGTTGGTGACTTAATGTCATGTTTACATTGCTGCACCACCTGTGCAATAATAATAATCAGTTGGTGATTAGGCTAACAGAAACCTTGGGTCGATAAATACTTTGTTAAGCTAGCCAATCATAGCCTTCACAGGTAATCTCAATATAAAATTAATACTACATGACAAGGTGGTAATGAGCATTACCAACCAACCATATTATGGTTCCAAAGTGTCCAGTGAGGCTCCTGCAATAAACCTGTGACAATCAGTACTCATCACAAAAAGGAAGTAATGAATATTCCTGTCATTGGGAGCTCAGTTATACCTGGAATTATGCAGATTAAGGTCAGTGAATTTTGTCATGATAATAACGTAACTAAGTGAGGGCACTGAGATATATATACAGTGGTACCTCTTGATTCAAACTTAACTTGTTCTTTTTGGCTGTTCGAATTGCGAAAATTCAAATTAGGAAGCATTTTTTTACCATTGAAATCAATGTAAAAACATTTAATCCATTCCAGTTTATTCTAAATAAAAAATACTACACTCAAACCCACCTATTGTATACCTAAAAATTCGAATCGAGAGGCCGCATTCGTCGGATTAAGGGTCAAAATTTGTTCCCTAAATGTGTTCGGATTAGGGAGTGTTCGAGTCAAAGGGTGTTCGAATCAAGAGGTACCACTGCATATATATATATATATATATATATATATATATATATATATATATATATATATATATATATATATATATATTGTGTGCGCGTGTGATTGTTTAACTGTTGTTGTTTGGGTTGCATAAAGGAACTCAGGTGAGACATCTGTTGGCCACTCAATGAAATATCACATACAAGTGAAAAGGAATGTACCTAAATTATATATTTCATGGGGAATTTTGGACCCCATGCAAATTCGAAAACACGTAAAACGAAAGTGTAAAACAAGAGTTACTTGTATACATACATATACATATATATATATGCCCAAAGTTTTCAGAGCACCACCATTAAAAATATATCCAAATCCTCCGC
The DNA here is from genome assembly GCA_020233015.1 of Callinectes sapidus. NCBI lineage: Eukaryota > Metazoa > Arthropoda > Malacostraca > Decapoda > Portunidae > Callinectes > Callinectes sapidus. Next base: position 2,412,514 of record CM035196.1, on the reverse strand, counting down.
AATATTGTTATAGTCACATGTCACTAGCAAAAAACACTGCGAAAATCCTATCATCATTATATTTTACAAGTACAGTCAGCCCTTGTTTCTTCGGACTAATACAGACTGGGACATGTCCAGAGAGTGAAAAAGTGCGGACATTGAAAATTGAGTACAATATAGTTCTGTACTGTACAGTAAACAGCCTATATTGTCCTGCACACATACTCATAGGCTACAATATATGTATAATTTAGCAGTATAGAACTTATTTTTGTATAAAAAAGAATGAAGCGAACAAGATTATGGGAGCAAGTGCTCCTTCAGCAGATGTTCGCAACACTGTCAGACATGAAGAGCCAAGGGTGGCTGGCCCGCACTGTGCATCTCACACACACACACACACATACAGCTGTATAGTATGGTGTGTATATCATTGTGGCTTACATGGAACTAATATTTTGGTATTTTATTTATTGTGAACCAAGCAGAAGAGTATGTTCATTTCACTTATTTATTTAGAACAGAGAGAGAGAGAGAGAGAGAGAGAGAGAGAGAGAGAGAGAGAGAGAGAATTTTAAAATAATAGGAGGCTGTTTACTACGTCTTAGCTAGAGCAATATTTTGCATTACCATTACCAGCGTACAGTGGTACCTCTTGATTCGAACTTAATTCGTTCTTTTTGGCTGTTCGAATTGCAAAAATTTGAATTGGGAACCAATTTTTACCATTGAAATCAATATAAAAACATTTAATCTGTTCTAGTTGATTTTGAGTAAAAAAAAAAAAAAAAGTACTACACTCAACCCCAGCTATTGCAAGAAATTGGTCCCTTAACATCGCCGCAATACCTAAGAACGCAATAGCCATTGTTGAGAAGTAATGGGAAAAAACAAAATTGGTCCTGACCCACCAGTGGCAACATGATTTAACAAATTGGCACCTTGTTTTCCCCTCATCTCATCATAATTCATAGATATCCTTCCCATTTTTAGAGTACAAAGTAAACACAGACATGAAATACATAAAAAAATAAATAAATACAATAAATAAAAAAAAGGCATAACAAAAAACTTATTTACTTCGGTATGAAACTCCCGAGTCCCAATGAAGACTAGACAAGCCTCCCCCTGGTCCCCGCCACCCTCCCATGCACTGAATACAGGAACAGATCGCGTAGTATTCCTCCCTCCATCCTTATCCTCTCCCATTCGATAAGCAAACAGACCGAGTAGGCCGCCTCCCCTCCCGCCACTCTCTCCCTCCTCCAGCCACTCACCATCCTCTCTCCCTCCCCCCCCCCTACTCTCTCTCTCTCTCTCTCTCTCTCTCTTATCAAGTAGAATATAATTCTCACAACATCATTTCCAACAGGAATTATTTCAAGAAAAGTATAAATTATTGTACAAAACTGCAAACTATTGTACTATTATCGTAGTTTGTGCAAATGACAATGATACTTAACAATTCATTCTTCATTGGTTGTTTAAAGTGTTCAATATATCTTCATTAGTAAAAAAGTTTGCCAGTGACCAGAGACGAAGCTGCATTGAATGGGGTGGTAGGTAGGAGGTAATCAGGGTTGGGGGCCAGAGAAACCAAGGCAACTAGGGGCCAGAGTGACTTGAAAGCTGTTCACGAGGGAGGTGTTCACGGCGGAGAAGTGCAAGCGAGACCGGCTGACTGGCGGGAAGGCGTATCGGCCGCCATGTTTTTTCTTTCTTTTGTTCGAATTAAGAAGCTGCGTTCGGATTGGAGCTCAAAATTTGTTCGCCAAATGTGTTCGGATTGGGAAGTGTTCGAGTCAAAGGGTGTTCGAATCAAGAGGTACCACTGTATATCTATTTTTATTTGGCCCATTTTTTTTTTTTTTCATGCAAAAGGGAGGCGACCAAGGGCAACAAAAATAAAACAAAAAAGCTCACTGTAGTGCCGGTCCCTGGAAAGTTCAGATTCATGAGCCAAAAGAATGGGATAAGTGTCTTGATACCTCTCTCTTGAAACAGTTCAAGTCATAGGCAGGTGCAAATACAGAAGCAGGGAGAGAGTTCCAAAGTTTACCAGAGAATGTGATGAAAGACTGAGAATACTGATTAACTCTTGCATTAGAGAGGTGGACAAAATAGGGATGAGAGGAAGAAGCAAGTCTTGTGCAGTGAGGCCACGGGAGAAGGGGAGGCATGAAATTAGAGAGCTCAGAAGAGCAGTTAGCATGAAAATAACGATAAAAGAGAGCGAGAGGCAACACTGCGGCAAAGAGAAAGAGGCTAAAGACAGTCAGTCAGGGGAGAGTTGATAAGATGAAAAGCTTTTGATTCCACCCTGTTCAATAGAGCTGTATGAGTGGAGTCTCCCCAAACATGTGAAGTATACTCCATACATGGACGGATAAGGCCCCTGTATAGAGTTAGTAGTTATAGAGGTGAGTAAAACTGGCAGAGACGGCTCAGAACACCTAACTTCATATAAGCTGTTTTAGCTAGAGAGGAGATGTGAAGTTAGGATTACAAGTAAAGGATAGACCGAGAATGTTCAGTGTAGGAGAAGGGGACAGTTGAGTGTCATTGAAGATGAGGGGATAGTTATTTGGAAGGTTGTGTCGAGTTGATAGGTGGAGGAATTGAGTTTTTGAGGCATTGAACAACACTAGGTTTGCTTTGCCCCAATCAGAAATTTTAGAAAGATCAGAAGTTAGGCGTACTGAGGCTTCCCTGCGTGAGCTGTGTACTTCCTGAAGGGTTGGTCGTCTATGGAAAGACGTGGAAAAGTGCAAGGTGGTATCATCAGCATAGGAGTGGATAGGGCAAGAAGTTTGGTTTAGAAGATCATTGATGAATAATAGGAAGAGAGTGGGTGATAGGACAGATCCTTCAGGAACACCACTGTTGATAGATTTAGGGGAAGAGCAATGACCATCTACCACAGCAGCAATAGAACGATCAGAAAGGAAACTTGAGATGAAGTTGCAGAGAGAAGGATAGAAGCCATAGTAGGGTAGTTTGGAAATTAAAGCTTTGTGTCAGACTCTATCAAAAGCTTTTGATATGTCTAGGGCTACAGCAAAAGTTGCTCCAAAATCCCTAAAAGAGGATGACCATGACTCAGTAAGGAAAGCCAGAAGATCATCTGTGGAGCAGCCTTTACGGAAGCCATACTGGATGTCAGATAGAAGATTAAGTGAAAGATGTTTAAGAATCTTCTTGTTGAGAATAGATTAAAAAACTTTAGATAAGCAGGAAATTAAAGCAATAAGACGATAGTTTGAAGGATTAGAACGGTCACCCTTTTAAGGAACAGGCTGAATGTAGGCAATCTTCCAGCAAGAAGGAAAGGTAGATGTAGATAGACAGAGTTGAAAGAGTCTGACTAGGCAAGGTGCAAGCACTGAGGCACAGTTTCGGAGAACAATAGGAGGGACCCTATCAGGTCCATAAGCCTTCCGAGGGTTTAGGCCAATGAGGGCATGGAAAACATCATTACGAAGGATTTTAATAGGTAGCATGAAGTAGTTAGAGGAGGGAGGAGGTGGAACAAGCCCAGAATCGTCCAAGGTAGAGGTTTTAGCAAAGGTCTGAGCAAAGAGTTCAGCTTTAGCTTAAACCTTTGCCAAAAACTCTATCTTTATCCATTGCTTGATCATTTGGTACTTGGTAATATAAATAAATAAATAAATAAATAAATAAATAAATAAATATATATATATGTATATATATATATGAGTAGCTCCGCGGGAGAACGATCCAAGCACCATTTTTGAAAAACTGAGAAAATCGCTCCTAAAGTTTTAATCTTTAATATCTCGAAAATCAGCCATACGATTTTAGCGTAGCATATACCAAAATGTTCCTTAACATGTCAGCTTTCCAGGGACATGAAAAGTAATTTTGAGCTAATCACACATTGAATCAGAATTGATGATAAACAAAGACTATTCACGTGTGGCGTTCGTCTTAATGAGGTGTATTCATGTAAACTAAGGTAATAGAAATTATTGTAACACTGATATGAAATAAAATCAAAGGTAGCTTTACCACAATTGTGTGAAAGTTGAGTGTTGAATGTTAATTCCCCCCTTTCCTGCCCCTTCCGCTCCACCCGAAGCTCAGGATTAGTTGTCATCCTCGTCAGGATGCAAGACATTGTGCTGGACTGTGCCAGCCTGGAGGCCCTGGTAAAAGGCCTTCTTGTCATCTGGCATGAGGCATAACATGCTTGTTAAGGCACTGAGCTTCTCTTCACTGAGTTGTAGGGGGGCATCAATCATACAAGGGTGGGAAGGGGACGGTACTCAGGTCCCCTCCTTTTCATCAGTCGTACTTCGGTGACGTTGTTGTTGTTGAGTGTGTAGTCCGACTTGATGACATAGGCTTCTCTGTAATTCAGGCGGAAGAGCAGTATTCATGCAGGCTTCCACTTAACGTGGCTTTTTGCTACTTCTGCTGGTCTCTAATTCATCTTCATTCTCGTTTGTCCCTTGTACAACATCAATAGCAAGTGGATCATCAACATCAGTGTCATAATCGCGTGCAGCCATCGTTAAAATCAAGTGAAATGCAATACAATTCAAGAGATGCTTCTATGAATGGCATAGCCCAAGCGAGACTGTGGCACCGAGGCTGCTTTGGTGGCACACTCAGTCCCCGAGAGGGAATGCGGCCAGCTCATTGGCCACGCGCTACGTACGTCACGACATCTCACGCTCCGCCATTGGCCGACTGGCCTGACGCCTTAACCACGTCATCTTGCCCGCTCTGGGGATTGGTTGGCTGCAATGATGTCACAGCCAGAGGCGCTTGGATTGTTCTCCCGCAGAGTAAATTTACCCAAGAGCCTCCATGTCAACAAGGGCGAAAAATACCTGGCATTCTATTGAGGTTTAGACCGTATTAACATAGAGGGAGAAAAATCTAAGTGACATCTAGTGATAGAGGACGCCTTGAACTCCCGTTTGCGCGCGAAAACACGTTTTCCCTGAGGGTGGCGCTTGGATTTTCTCCCGCGGAGCTATATATATATATATATATATATATATATATATATATATATATATACCTAAATAGTGTCTGAGTAATGGAAAGATTATTACATATATTGAGATTGCCATGATAGAAAGAAAATATTTTTGTTTTATCATTTCTTTCTTTCGAAGCAAGAGAGAGAGAGAGAGAGAGAGAGAGAGAGAGAGAGAGAGAGAGAGAGAGAGAGAGAGAGAGAGAGAGAGAGAGAGAGAGAGAGAGAGAGAGAGAGTGTTATAGATTCACACACACACACAGAAACATGCACAGACTGAACATGGTTGTGTGTATTCACATGACATTGACAACGCTGCCACATGGTCGTCGCCATGGCAATGAGTCGTCTGTGTGTATCCCCTCTGCCACCTCCCTCCCCACACCCCGCTCTCCACAATGGCTCCAGATACTGCCAGAAATCCGAAGTTGTCACTCTCCAGACAAATACAGCTGCATCGGACAATCGTCCAAACCCTGGACATTGACCGAAGAATTGAAGTCCGAAGAAACAAGGGTTGACTGTACTTTTACCTCGATAACCCATAAACTACAAAAGGTTTGCACAACTGAAAGTCGAAGTCGGAGTCACAAGCTTTGAAATGAGTACAGTGAGGAAGCGTGAGTCTAGCTCCATCCAAGTACATAGTCTTAGATGTTATGCATTGAATCCAAGCTGGACGGAAAATTCCTCTGAATTTAAATATCAGAAAACTGTTACTACATTATCACAGCAGCAAAACAAGACAGCGGTACTGGCCAAAAAACTTGGATTTGAAGTAGAAGAAAATTATATTGAGGAGTTGCTACAGTCTCATCATAATGAAATAAGCAATGAAAATCTACTGGAATTGGAAAGAACACAAGTGAAGGAACAAGAAGAAGCAGAAGAATCACCAGCTCAACAACAACAACGAGTGCTCTCGTGCAAGGTGCTATTGGAGACTATAAACAAATTAGGAGAAGTTCTTGATTTGATTAAGGAAAACAATCCTGATGTACAAAGAAGCTCATTAGTCTCTCGCAGAGTGCTGGCAAATCTTGGATGCTATCAAGAGATGCTGCGAGCATATAACTCTCCCACAAGATGGAGACATGTGAGAGACTAGGTTTACCTCTATTGCGTGAAGGTCTGCAGACCTGTGGCTGAAGGTTTGCCATAAATTTGATGACTCCTAGATGCTGTTTCCCACACAGAAAATGGAAATTTCTCAACCAAAGAGAGGTGAGAACAAGATGCCCCACCATGTAGGAGTTTATATATATCTAAACTTCTCAAACAGTAGAGTACATCACAGAAAGAAATCCTCTCTAATCACAGCTACAATTTTTCCGCACATTTACTAACAGAATATTGGAACAAACCTGGAGCTGCGCTTTCTCCTCTTGTGCTTAGATTTCTTGTGTTTGCGATTCCTTGATCTATCTCGTGAGTGGGAGCGAGTCCGTGTGCGTGAGCGAGTGCGCCGTCGTCTGTACCGGTCACGACTGCCAGATCGAGACCTTCAGACAAAGCACGTAAGATAGGATACTAAACAACAGCACTTCTCTGCTATATTGGAATTTTGATTACTAAAACCAATTCTTCAGATAAAAGCATATTAAGCTTTGTAAATTAAATAAATTATAGATAAAGAAAAGTTATTGCCTTAGAATTTGGCATCAAACTAACTAAAATTTGAGTAGTATGAAATATTTTCAAAATCATAAAAAGTCTGAATCTGGGGCTATGACTATCATACTCAGTTAAAGCTTTAGAATAATAGGCCCAATAGCTTTTCTTTAATTCATTATCCAATTTGACAAAGAACATCTTTTCATTATTCAATACAGCCCCTTCAACTACTAGCATTTCCTATTTTCATGTGGAATAACATTTCCTCACTAGTTTCTATGCCTGGCCTACATTTCTGCATCCTCCAGTCTAACACAAAGACTCTTTATAACACTAACCTCCTGCTTGGTGAGGAGCTGCGGGAGTGGCTGAGGGATCTGCTAGAAGAGTGTCGTCGCCTCCGCCTTGACTTCTTGTGGTGACGGTGGCGGCTCCTAGAACTTGTACTGCTGCTGCTTCGAGATCTGAAGCCATAAGAAATCTTGAATCTACAATGCTGTCACTCAAAATTAAAGTCCTACCTGTGGCTATGTTTGTAGTATTACTGTTTGAATTCACTCTGCAGCAGAAAGTGTATGTTAAATTCTAAATTCATTACGGTAGATTTCAGAATTAATTCACAATTATCTGAGAGGAAGCCCATATGCTCACTTTTCATATTTTCTCTCATTTACCTTCACTATTATTTTTCATTTACTCCTAATAAAAGAAGAATATTTCCCATAACCTTCCTGGGTTAATTTGCAAAATTGTGCCTTGAAGCCAATACACACTGAACTTATATGGTTAGGTAACATTCTTACTGTACTAGATGTCTATGAAAGTTTTAATCTGCAGAAATTTATTATTCACCCAGGACAGCACTCAGAAATTTGAACAGGGCTCACAAAGTTGAAGTCCAGGTACTGCCAGTTTCTGTCAGACTGAGCCTTGTATGTATGATGTAGATATGCACCATAGAAAAGTAATGCAGGTACTAATAAAAGTTCTGTCAGTTTTTATTTTCTATATGCTATGTTATATGCTACTCCTAATCCATCTTGCTCGGAGAAACATTTTTGTTTTTTCTACCATAGCGAAGATTCTAAAGAACTCTCAAATTGAGCTTTTTAATACTCAAACACAAAGGCTCAACTTTGAAAAAAAAAAAAAAAAAAAAAAAAAAAATCATACTTGATTGTGCCTATTGTGACTACTGCACACATGGTTACAAACAAAGGCTCCTGGTCTTTTCCTCCCCACCATGATTGTGAGAATAACATTCTCTGGTATTTTTTCACTTTTAAATCAGTCTCAAGTTGGTTTTTCATACCCTTCCCATCTGTTACAGCTTTGCATATTGAGTATTTTGAAGCCCATATAAAACTCCCTCACATCATTTATAATGGCACTAGCAACTTTTTAAGATTTACCCTAATTTGCAGGATGAGACTGGCCAGTTGGTCATACCTGTGCGTCTGCTGTCTTCAAGGGTAACTGACGGTTGGTCTGCACAAATTTGTTCATACATGTGTATGTCAACATTCTGTGCAGGTGCTGAAATTAGTTACAGTGATTGGTTCTTTGGTTTGTCCAGGGGCTAATAAAAAAAATACATAATTCATTCTGCCAATCACAGCCTTTTGAGGAAATAGAAGAGGCTCTATTTGAAATATTCAGATCAATCTTGGAAGATGTCTAGCTGTGAGAAGTACGTCATGCATTACATGGTGATGTCCAATAAGGTAACAACTTTTGGCTAGTAGGTAGAGCCCATAGGGCTGAGTTAGAGCCCGCAGAGTTCAGTTAGAGCACCCCAGGGCTAGATTTCACCTTCGCTAGATTACATTTAGTTGGTGTAATGTTTTAGCTTAGAGCGCTGCTGGCCACAGATGGTAGTTTCATCGTAAAGGTGAGGTTATTTACTTCATTTTGAATGGTTGTATAGCATGATGAACTATTTAAGTTAACAGATTATGGAATTCTAACATTTAAGTGATTTGGGGAATACAGGTGAGGCCGAAACTTGCTCTGTTGGCGAGCGTCATTGGTGCTTGTTGTGTCTCTCATTGGCGAGGATGAAACTATTTTTCCTTGGTAGATTTCAGTCTTCATTGAATTAATCTGCCTGTTGTTTTTGTTGCAAGTCGTTAGTTTTATGGTTAGGGGTTGAGTTGGTAAATTTTTACTTTTACACCAGTCTCTCAATTTCAGACAAAACTATTTTTCTCTAGTAGATTTCAGTGTGTTTTGAATGAATCTGCTTGTTGTTTTCCTCACAAATCAGTATTTTGGGGGGGAAGACCCCCAACCCCAACCCCCCAATCCTGAAACTAATGATTTGGGACAAAAACAACAGGCAGATTAATTCAAAACAGACCAAAATCTACCAAGGAAAGATACATTTTTGTCCTCACCAATGAAAGACATAACAAACACTGATGACGCTTGCCAATAGAGCAAGTTTTGGCTTTGCACATACCTTCCAAATCACTAAAACGTTAAAATTCCATAATCTATGAACTAAAGTAGTTCATCATGCCATACAACTATTCAAAATGAAGTAAATAATCTCACCTTTACTATGAAACTTCCATCTGTGGCTAGCAGTGCTCTAAGCTAAAACATTACACTAACTAAACATAACCTGGCGGGGTTCAAATCTAGCCCTGGGGTGCTCTAACTGAACTCTGCAGGCTCTAACGGAACCTTGCAAGCTCTAACTGAACTTTACAGACTGTAACTGAACTTTGAGGGCTCTAACTAAACCCTGAGGGCTCTACGTATTGGATGAAAGTCGTTACCATATTGGAAACTGGCGTATAATGCACAACGCTCCTCTCATGGCCCAGACACCTTCCAAGACTGATCTGAATATTTAAAATGAACCCTCCTCTATGTCTTCAAGAGGCTGTGATTGGCCCCTGGACAAACCAAAGAACCAATCATGGTGACTAATTTCGGCACCTGCGCAGAATATTGACACATGCACATACAAACAAATTCACGCAGACCAACAGTCAGTTAGCCTCGAGACAGCACAAGCGCAGGCTGTGTCGAGGTGGCTAGTCGCCTCCTGCATATTAAAAAATTGCTAGTGCCATTATACATGATTTAGTAAATTTTTACTTTTACACCAGTCTCTCAAATTCGGACGAAACTATTTTTCCTTGGTAGATTTCGGTGTGTTTTGAATGAATCTGCTTGTTGTTTTCCTAGCAAATCAATATATTTTTTTAGGGGGGCTCCCAACCCCCAAACTAACGATTAGCAACAAAAACAACAGGCAAATTAGTTCAAAACAGACCAAAATCTACAAGGGAAAGATAGTTTTGTCCTCTCCAACGAGACACAAGAAGCACCAATGAAGATCGCCAATGGAGCAAGTTTTGGCCTAACCAGTAACCCCAAATCATTAAAACATTAACATTCCATAATCTGTGAACTAAAGTAGTTCATCATGCCATACAACCATTCAAAATGAAGTAAATAACCTCACCTTTATGATGAACCTATACCATCTCTGGCCAACAGTGCCTAAAGCTAAAACATTACATGAACTAAACGTAACCTGACAGGAGTCAAATCTAGCCCTGGGGTGCTCTAACTGAACTTTGTGGGCTCTAATATAAATTTGCGGGTTCTTGATACCACACGTGGCGGTGTTACCGGGTGGCTAATCGCGTCCCGCCGGCGTCCCGCAAATTCGGTAAATCTTCAAAAATCGCTAGCGCCACTATTATATGACTTGCGGGGGTTATAAATATGGATCAAAATACTCAATATGGAAAGCTCTAACAAATAGGAAGGGTATGAAAAGCTTTCTTGAGACTGGTATACCGGTAAAAAAAAAAAAAAAATACCAATGATTTGCGAGGGTTGTATATGGGGTTCAAATTCAATATGGAAAGCTCTAACAGATGGGAAGGGCATAAAAAGCCAACTTGAGTCTGGTGTAAATATAAAAAAAATCCAATCTACCAGGGAAAAATGGTTTCGTCCGAATTTGAGACCGGTGCGAAAGTAAAAATTTACCGAACTGATGTCAAATTTTCTCAACCGACTTTCGTATTTTAGCATTTTAGATCTTGAGTCATTGGTAATTCAACATCTTACACATGAGGTAATTATGTTAACGTACTGTCACAGTGAAGAATTACTCTGAACAAATTATTGAAGCCTCACGTAACCAACCACATCAATACCAATAAGTACAGAAAAATATGACTGTATTCTGCCCTTACCTACTCCTTCGCCGCCTCCTGCTCACCCTGTCACTGTCTGAATCACTGGAGTAGCGTCCCATAGCCTGCAACACACACGCACTAATTCAACACATCAAGCACTGCCTACACCGCAAGGCCACTTCTCTTGATCTTGATCTTGATGCCACTTGATCTTGATCTTGATCTTGATGTTACAGGTGGCTCGGGATCGCTCCAGGGCCAGGCCTTTATATCGGCAACTCCTGTAGAAAAGCAAAACAAACAGACAGACAGAAAAAAAAGAAAAAACAGTATCTTGCACATTAATTATCTCTACATCTGACACGCCACATTTTTTCCAGGAACTCCTTCACAGCTTCAATCATCCTTTCATTCGTCTCTCTACACAGTCCCAGCAGCAACACCATCCATTCCCTTCCTGTCTTCTCCACTCTCTCATCCCAACTATGCCCTAACTCAGTCAAAATCACTTGCATCATCTCCATCCTGTCTCTTTCATACTTCTCACACTCAAGTACCACATGCTCCACCGACTCATCCTCTCCCATGTCACACATCTGGCACACTTTGCTGCGGGACTCAGACCATCTATAATTTCTCTCATTCACATCCATACACTGTGCCCTAGCTCGAAAGAGAAGGTCACCACCCAGGCTGCCATCGTACCACCTCTCATACATTGGGGCCTCTTTCTCTTTGTACCATTCCATAGTGCTCTTTTGTTCCATGCCATTCTTCCATATATTCATTCCCATACACTTCACCTCTCTGTCTATCTCACTCTTCCATTTCCTCACATCCCATTCAGCTCCCACTCTACCTCCTTTTGTCAGGATCCATTCACGTTCATCTTGGTTCCTCCCAGCCATCCTCATCCCCCACACCACTTGCAATCCATTCCTCTCTGTCATCCTCATGCATCTCTTCCTCCATTTGCTTCCACTCTCATTCCACAGATACACCTTTCTTGCTATTCTTTCATCATCCATTCTTTCCAACCTAATCTTATACCTGAGTGTTGCTTTCATTACTCTTTCCCTAAATGTGCTCCAGCCCATGTCACCTCTCAGGGCTTCTAAAGCTGCATACCTTGGTGCGTTCAGTGCCATCCTAGCTACTCTGTTCTGGCCTACTTCTAGCTTGTCAATTTCATTTTCATTCCAAGCAGTCACGTCCATACCATACATTATGCTAGGCACAGCCACATTCTTCCATACTTCTCTCAGCACATCATATTTACTCGCTCTCATCCTAGCTGCACTCCCTAATCTTCCAACCCATTGGTTAGCCAAGCTAATCTTTTAATTCTTTACTTTCTCACATCCATTTGGGCTAACCCACATCCCCAGGTACTTATATTCTAGTACCTGATTCAGCTCATTCACTCCTATCCTCCACGTTGCATTGCTTTCATCCTCTGACCTATTCACAATCATAACCTTACTTTTCTCACTACTAAACCTAACTCCAAAGTCTTTCCCATACCCATCCACTACATCCAGTAGACTTTGCAACTCATCCGCTGACTCACTCATGACCACTATATCATCTGCATACATTAGCACACCTATCCTGTCATTCCCCACTCTTACTCCTGCATTCAACCTTCTCATTCTGGCTGCTAACTCCTCTGTGTATAAGCTGAAAAGGGTTGGTGACAATATGCATCCTTGCCTAACACCTCTTTCACTCTTCACCCAGTCTGTTTCTATGTCTCCTAACCTATACTTCGCTCTCGTGTCAACATACATGCTACGCACTATGTTGGTTATCTTTGCACTCAACCCAATCTTTCCTAACACTTTGCCTAGCATTTCTCTATTCACTCTGTCATATGCTTTCTCTATATCTAGAAAGCCTAGATATAGTTTACCTCCATCCTTTCTTTTCTTCTCTATCATCTCATTCACCACAAACATGTTGTCCTCCGCTCTCCTGTTCACACGAAAACCATTCTGCTCCTCACCTAACACTCCAGATCGCTCAATCCATTTACACAGTCTCTCATTCAACACTGCACTGAACACTTTACCTACTGTATTTAATAATGCAATTGGCCTATAGTTCTTCAACTCATTTTTACTCTTGAATCCTCCCTTGTGCAACAGAGTCACCCTACATTCATTCCACATTCTTGGCACTCTCTCCTCCTCCCATACCTGGTTAAATAGCTCAGTCATTCTATCAATCACAACCTCCCCACCATTTTTGTACATTTCATACGGTAATCCATCTGGACCTGCTGCCTTCCCATTCTTTTGCCTTTTCACACATTTCTCCACCTCCTCCCTGCTGATTCTCTCATTCAGTTCATCTGCATTCTTCCTCTCCAGTGTCACACATCCTTCTCTCACCTCAGAAACTTCACCTACTCCTCCAATCTCTTCCCAGAACTCCTTAACCACCCTTCTTATGTCCTCCTTTTCTGTCACCAGTGCCCCATTCACCTTTAGGCTCTCCACATTCTCACTGTCAGGCATCCTTTCACCCCTCAAGAATCTATACCATTCCCGGCCACCTTCCACACCTTTCTCCCTCAGGGACTGGATCACATTTCTCTCACATCTAACTTTAGCATTCATTATCTTCCGTTTCACCACTCGCTGCTGGCTCACATATGCTGTCCATGCATTCTGGTATTCTCCTTCGGCCTCCTCACTCTCATGTCTTCTCTTTCTCATTTGCCTGCATACTCTATTCAGTCTCTTTCTCTCTCTCCTGGCATCCTTGATCTCCTCATTCCACCACGGCTTGCATGCACGCTTCCTAGCACTCATTTTCACGTAACCTATCTGGCTGGTTGCTGCTTTTTTTACATTCTCAACAAACCTATCATTCACCTCATCCACATCATTCAAATGTTCATTGTCCCAGCTTCTCTCACTCAAGTCTACCTGAAAGTTCTCCCACCCTGCATCTCTTAACCTCCACTTTCTCCCCTTAGTATTTGCATTCTTTCCCTCTCTTCCATACAGCTTACACTCAAGCACCAGCATGTTATGGTCCGAGACAATGTCGATCGTTCCATCCTCATCAATCCACATGCGGTCCACAATTTCACGCATTCTCCCATTCACTAGAATATAATCAATCGCTGACTCCTGGTTCCTAGCACACCACGTTACACGTCCTTCTGCCAGGGTCTCATTTAGATTCTCTAAGTCCATCTCATTCACAAACTCATCAAGCATCACACCATTCCTATTCATTTGTTCACCTAAAATGCCTACATGAGCATTCATATCTCCCATAATAATCACTTTCTCCCTTGCATGTTCTCTTACGATCTTCTTCAACACATAAAGGATTCAATAATATCCTTGCTCCAGGCCTTTATATTGGCAACTCCTGTAGAAAACAACAACAACAACAACAAAAAAAAGCAGACAAAAAGCAGTATCTTGCACACTAATTTTCCCTACATCTGGCATGACACATTTTCTCCAGAAACTCCACAGCTTCAATCAAGGATATTATAATCTTAGAATCTTAGAATCCTTGGCTTCAATCATCCTTTCATTCGTCTCTCTACACAGTCCCAGCAGCAACATTCCCTTCCTGCCTTCTCCACTCTTTCATCCCAATTATGCCCTAATGCAGTCAGATTCACTTGCATCATCTCCATCCTGTCTCTTTCATACTTCTCACACTCCAGTACCACATGCTCCACCGACTCATTCTCTCCTATGTCACACATCTGGCACACTGCTGCGGGACTCAGACCATCTATAATTTCTCTCATTCACATCCATACACTGTGCCCTAGCTCGAAAGAGAATATCACCACCCAGGCCACCATCATACCATCTCTCATACATCGGCGCTTCTTTCGCCTTGTACCATTCCATAGTGCTGTTTCGTTCCATACCGTTCTTCCATATATTCAGTCCCACACACTTCACCTCTCTGTCTATCTCACTCTTCCATTTCCTCACATCCCATTCAGCTCCTACTCTACCTCTCCCAGCCATCCTCATCCTCCACACCACTTGCAATCCGTTTTTCTCTGTCATCCTCAAGCATCTCTTCCTCCATTTGCTTCCACTTTCATCTCACAGGTACACCTTTCTTGCTATTCTTTCTTCATCTTATACCTGAGTGTTGCTTTTATTACTCTTTCCCTAAACGTGCTCCAACCCATGTCACCTCTCAGGGCTATCAATGCTTCTTACTTTGTTGCATTCATTGACATCCTAGCTACTCTGTTCTGCCCTACTTCTAGTTTGTGAACCTCATTTTCATTCCAGGCAGTCACATCCATACCATACATTATGCTCGGCACTGCTACACTTCCATACTTCTCTCAGCATATCATATTTACTCGCTATCATCCTTGCTGCACTCCCTAATCTTCTAACCCATTGGTTAGGCAACCTTATCTTTTCATTCTTTGCTTGTCACCCCTTAACACCTCCATCACTGCATACTCAGGTGCATTGAGTACCATTTTAGCTACGCTAAACTTTTGTACTTATAACTTCTCTAGTTCACTATTATTCCACGCAATCTCTTCCATATGATAACAATATATTACTAAATCTAATATTAATGAGATGCTATACTTGTGCAAATTTCATATATCACTTCATAAGTTAGTGACATCTTCCTTTTTGCTATCGTGTCCAGCAATGGTTCCTTGGCGATGCAGCAAATATTAACTATTTCTAGTTTTACAATGCGTGTTTGCATATCTCGCGTGAAGAGAGAGAGAAAAAAAAAGTTTTTAAAAGGTAGACTATAATATTTTTTCATTCTCTATTTCTATCACTCTTTTTCTTCATATAACTATTTTTGACAATATATCAGGGTGAATTGATAATAAGTAAAGGAATATATAAATGTTTTCATGCATAATCATTTTACTATCTATCTACGAAAATATTTATTTATATGTCTGCCTATCTATCAAAAAAGAAAAATAGAAAATAGAAATAAAATAAAAAAACACTCATCTTTATAACGCCAAGTATACACATTGCATCAACAGTTGCCACCTCTTACATGCTAAAACTTCTGGCTTCCCCAATCACTACCCTTTTTTTATATCTCCAGGCTTTTCCACCACCTCCTTAATGAGATTGGTGATGCTTTCTTTTCAACCTCAGCTGAGGATTAGCCACAAGATGACACGTCTGCCCTTGTGCAGTCGATAGGCATTAAACTGAAGCCTTTCCTCTTCCCCTTCCTCCCTGCTAATATCACGGCCTACTGGCACCTTAGCAAGAAATATAATATAATATATATATATATATATATATATATATATATATATATATATATATATATATATATATATATATATATATCTATATATATATATATATATATATATATATATATATATATATATATAGAGAGAGAGAGAGAGAGAGAGAGAGAGAGAGAGAGAGAGAGAGAGACATAGTAGCATAAATCCGTGAGTGCATTATCGCATTAGTCAAGCCTTCACGTTTCAATTCCCAGCTGCCATTGTTGCAACGCGATCCTGTTCCTTCATAGCTAATCCATTGCCGTCATAAAGAGAAATAATATTAGAACCACCGCGATTTACTATGTACTGTGGAAACAAAAACCAGAAGAGAACGAAAAGAGAACGAGATCACACACATATGTGATTTTCAGTTTATCACTGAAACAATTGCATGAGAATCTAACTCATTTTATCTTTATTTAAAAAAAAAATATTCCGTATGAGGATGATTGAAAAAATTTAGGGAATATAGGGTTAAGCTGTAGCAGGGATTCAGTGTCTTTAATGGGAGAACTTCATGGAATTCTGAGTAAAATTATCTAAGGGTCTTCAAAAGTAATCCTAATCCGAGAACAAAGTGATATAGAATTCTGGATAAAGGTTTCTGCATATATTCAATAATGGGAGATGCAGTGTTCTTATAGTGTGAAAGTGTGGCGACTACTGGGACTCGGTGTGGAGAAGTGAGGGAGGTCGGAAATAACAACACCCCTGCGGCCCACCACCCTTCATTACTACCCTTGGCGGGCCGTTGGACACACCCGCATCCCGATGTTATCAAATGGCTATCTGATTATCTGAGCTATCTGTGGCACCGGCAAGAAGGGAGGTCCGAGGAACAAGTACGGCGCGCGGCGAGGCCAGAGGTTACCAAAGTGCCCTGCGGGTGAGGGTCGGGGTGGGACGCACTGATGTTATCATACACGCCACACTATGGACTATTTTCGTGTCTCCTCAAGCGACCGGTGTCTATAAAATTCTTTTCCTTATTTTTGGCCAGAAAGCCAGGAATTTTGGGCTTCTCCAGGGAGATATTTGCACCTTGTTGGCGTGTCTTTAAAATTCTGTTTCTTGTTTTGTCAAAAAAATACTTTTCCTTATTTCTGGCCAGAATTTTGGGGTTCTCCAGGAAGAACGTGTTTGCGCTTTTTTGGTGTGTCTATAGAATT
This sequence comes from Callinectes sapidus, assembly GCA_020233015.1. NCBI lineage: Eukaryota > Metazoa > Arthropoda > Malacostraca > Decapoda > Portunidae > Callinectes > Callinectes sapidus. The sequence continues at coordinate 2,395,285 of CM035196.1, read as the reverse complement.
CTTTTCCTTACTCTGTGTCTATAAAATTCTTTTCCTTCTTTCTGGCCAGAAGGCCAAAAATTTTGGTCTTCTTTAGGGAAAAGGTTTTTATACCCCGTTGTCGTTGTCTATAACATTTTTTTCTGGCCAAGACCGAAAGACCAGGAATTTTTGGCTTCTCCACTCCGTTCACCGCGAGGGTCTCTGCAGAGCCAGAATGTTTGAGCCTCGCGCTCGGCGGGCTTTTGCCTATTAGTTAGGCTAGGTTAGATTGGTTACCAAGAATTGATAGTGCGTTACCAAGATTTACTAGTGCATTATCTCTCAAAATAGAGAAAAAAGTTTTAAAGCAGTTTATAACAATAAAAACATTATTTTTGCCGGTGAAAATACGAAACAATATTGAACAAGGCACCTCGGGACACAACACCAGGATGAGTCTGTAGTATCTTTATTTTATTAAATATACAACTATATATTAGAATTATACGTTGATTTGTAGAGGATGGTATCAATAAGAGTCATAGGGCTTTGTGTGTGAAAACAACGCCTATCACGAAATAAATAGCTAAAGTTATATTGTATACTATGCCCTCAACATTCGAAAGGGAGATCGGGAACCTCGCAAAAGTTGAAAATTCGCGAATGTTTGGTGCGTATGTTATATGAACACATGCGTAACAATGTTTACTTAACATAACGATAGGATTTCCTTTACTTAACAGTAATGATGTTTCCTTCATCAAATAAACCTAATAACTCATAACCCCCCCAAACAGGATGAACTATTACACACTGCACTATTACTTGTGATAATAGTGATGGTGATGATAATTAGCCATGTAGTTACTGGTGATGAATAACTGGGTGAGATGATATGTAGTGTAGCTGCATGACATGAGGAGTCTAGCGGCTTTGTTGAGGTTCAGGTGGGACCAGAGGGGCAGCACCAGGCTTTCCTCTTCATGTCATGAAAAAGCTACGAACCTCGCGAAAGTGTTGCTCGCTAATGTTGAGGGCCTACTGTAAAAGCACGAGTTCCTAGGGCAAAAAATTACATCAAAGGAAGTTTTGACATAATGAAAACCATTATGACGTCATACTGTCAGCTGGTATGATACATCACATTTTTCTGCTCACCTAAAGTCGGCATTGATAATTTAGTTATACCATGAAAGTTCCAAGTTGAAAGACCTTTTACTTTTCATTTACTTCATTTATTTTTTGGTGTCAGAGGATGAACCGCCCCTTAACTTTCGAAAATGATGGTAACGCAAGTGGTAATGCTATTTTTTTTTATGCACAACTAGTAGTGCTTCGCTTAGAAATCTTTGCTTTCCTTTCGTTACTGTGTTACTGATAAGATAGTGCATTAGTAACGCAGTAACGCAAGCGGTAATGCAAGTGCCCAGCTCTGCTAAACACACACACACACACACACACACACACACACGCAATTATACACAGGAAAATATATCGTACCCCTGGCAAGGGGGTGGCTGTTGGTAGTTACACACTGGTTACTGATTCTTGTCTCGTTTCATAATTTTTGTCAGAACGATGGAAGTAAAACATAAGATATAGATTAGACTAATTTGTTTTACAGATTTTTCTCACATGGTTATTCCTTATCAGAGTGATTGTCATAGTAAGAATATTTTCCTAGAACTGTCTCTTGTTTAGAATCATTTGGAAGAAAATTCCTAGTGCGGCACATATTTGACCCGTCCCACAGATGGTTAAGGTATATCCATCTTGATTTCATAGTACATGAGAGTAGTCTTTATATATATATATATATATATATATATATA